>VDFB02193867.1:614724899-615204877 GCA_007258455.2 Sequoia sempervirens | reverse complement strand
GGTTATCTATTCAAGGGTTCCCTTAAAACATTATAATATACCTTAGTGTATGTAAAATTATATATAAATCAAACATATATATCATTATAATTCTATATAAATTTTGACAATCTATCCAAAATATCTCCTTTTATCTGATACAATATTCTTAAAATTTTGATTGTATTCTACAGAAAAAATCTCTAAATACACTCATATGGCCATCAAATTTAAGCCCTGCCACCTACCCCCACTCCCTCCATATCTTTCTCTCAAGTCATCATTTAAAAAGAATATAATTAATATTTATATTAATATTAAAAATAGGGCGTTCGACCGAACATCTTTAGAATCATTAGGTCAGACCCATTTAAAATCATTTTTTTATTCTATGGTGTGTAGGCTCAGTCGAACATGGGTTCGACCAAACCCATATTTGACCGAACTTTTTTATTTTCTTCAACCGAACAAATGTTCAACCGAACCCATAATTTTTCACCCTCCCCCCACAGTTGAGGCACCAAAATTGTTGAGAATTTTGCCTTGAGCTAGGTTGAGGAATGAAAATGGAGGATCTAGGAAACCCAACTAGTATCGGGTTTCCCCTCAAAGTGAGCTATCAACAAATATAATTTCAATATGTTTGATTATATTATCTATCTATTTTTAAGTTTTATTAAATATAGGTGTTTGAAACAAATCTCGTTACGTAGAAGTGGAAAAATGAAGATTATCAAAAAAAAATGAGTGCACCAAATATTATTAGATTCCTTGATCAACAAAAAAAAAAAAAATTTGATACATCTGTTAAAAGTTATCACGTTATATGTATGTGATGTCTAAATTGTAATTTATTTGACTTTGAAACTTGATTAAAGAAAAAATATTCAATAAAAAAACTATCTAACCGAGGTGGAAGCATAGATATTGGACTTACAAAATCTAAATTTGAAAATTGGAATTTTATCTTTCAAGGAAAAAAGTTATGCATTATACGGTGTGTGTCACTTTTTAAAAATGTTGTTTTTTGAAAAAAACCAATTTTTCGTGGAGATGGAAAAAGAAGTGCAATCTGATTCCAAAAAAATTGAAAAAAATATTTTAGAATCTACAAAAAAAATGTGACAAGACTCTAGTTGCATAATCTTCAAATTCCTCACGGTTTAATTGCTATAGGTACCCGAATGTGAAGATTTTGTTAAAAAAAAATATATCAGTGTCCAGTTTGGCAAAAAATTGTAAACCACTATTGTGGGATCAAGAGGAATTTCAAACCAGCAATAAGTTGTGAGGGAAGAATTGTTGGAAGGGATTCCAACACTAGTTTTAGAAGAAGACAATATGCATTTGTTGAAGCCTTTCACTTTAGAGGAATTAAGAGTAGTAGTGTTCTCAATGTCTACAAATAAGGCTCTAAGGATAGATGGATTTACTACCATCTTCTTTCAAAATTATTGGGAGTTTATTGGTGCAAATTTGTTGAAAGCATTAGAAGAGTCTAGAAGTTTGGGGACGATGCTAAAGAAATGTAATGCAACTCATATTGCTTTGATTCCAAAGGTTAATAATCCTTTCTCATTCTTAGAGTTTAGACCCATATCACTTTGCAAAAATTTCTACGTTTCTTTTACAAAAGTAATCTATTTACGCTTGGTGTATATTATTCGAAGAATAGTCTCAAAAGAGTAGGGGGATTTGTTCTAGGAAGAGAAACAATAGAAGGATCTTTGGTAGCTCATAAATTTTTGCATTGTATATCCACACATTCTATGTCATCATGTATCATCAAGTTGGATATGATGAAAGCATACGATAGGGTGGATTTGTCATTTGTAATGGAGATTTTGAAAAAAAATTGGCTTCCATGCAAAGTGGTGTAAATGGGTTTATTCATGTTTGGTTGGTGCAATGTTTTTAGCGTTAATAAATGGAACCCCATCAGGATTTTTTAAGTCTTCTCAAGGGGTTAGGAAAGGAGATCCTTTATCTCCTTTTCTCTTTATCATATTAGTAGAGGCATTGAGTAGATCAATGAAGAAGGCACATATTGAAAGTCATAAAAAAGGAGTCAATTTTCTTGCCACAAATATTACAATAACGCATTCCTTATTTGCAAATGATAAGATTTTGTTTTGTATGTCATCTATTGCTGAAGAAAGGAAAATTACACATATTTTGCAAAGGTATACTTTAGCTTCGGATCAAATGGTGAATGCGAGCAAGTCGAAGATATATATTTTTAACATAGATTCAGTATTAAAGGACAAGATTGTTCAGATTTTGGGGTTTCAAGTTGTAGAAATGCCTTGTAAATATTTAGGAATTCCCTTCTTTGCTAGACAAATAAGGTTTCATATTGAGATAAAATCATTCAGAGCATTTAATCGAGAATAGAAAGATGAAAAGGGAGATGGTTATCTATATCTGGCAAAATTTTATTGATCAAATCAGTTTTGTCCTCGATCCCAAATTATTACTTGGCATTCTTAAAGGCACAAAGAACTATTATTTCAGAAATAGAAAAGCTTACTAGATCATTTTTATGGAAAGGTAACATGGATTCTAAAAGAAAAATACCTTTGGTCTCACTTCAAAATATCTGCAGAGAGAAGTTAAAAGGTGGGGTAGGGGTACAAAATATGTCTACTAGGAATATTGCATTAGGTGCAAAGTTGGTATGACACTTGTACACAAAACCACAAGCTAAATGGTGTAAAGTCATGCAAGTAAAATATCTTAAAAGTGATAATTCAAACCATATTATCACCATATCTAACCCTCCTCAAGGATCTGTAATGTGGAATTTTTGGTTAGGATGTAGAAAGGTAATTGTTCAATATCTAACTTGGGAGATTCAGGTGAAAGTGCAAATTTTTGGCAAGATTCATGGAATGGGTTTCCTCCATTCGAAACATCTTTTATTTTTAGGAAGCAATTGACCCCACTACACAAAATTGGGGCGAAAAGGTAAAATATTATATCTAGGATATAGATGAGCAAACGGTGAAAGTAACTTGGAAACTATTGCTACTTTCAACTACACCATTGGCCCAACAAGTAGAGTTTAACAATATTTTAAGCAATAGAATTGTGTTCATTGTGAAAGTTGTAGATAAACTAATTTGGGATCCTTCAAAGACAGGTAATTATACAATTAAAATGGGTTACAAGGTAGTAATGAATGAACAAGCATAGGACATCAAGCAAAGAGCCTTGTCATTCTATTGGAATCCAATGGTTCTGCCAAAGGTAGGTTGCTTTTCATGGATGGCATTAAAACATAAGATTTCAGCAAGTGAAAGATTGGAAAATCTTGGAATTGTTGCACCCTTTAAATGTGTGCTTTATGAAACAAGGATAAAGGAAGTGGATCATTTAGTCTTGAGTTGTCCATTTGCAAGTTCATTTTGGTATTTTGTACAATCCAAATTAGGATGGAGCTCTCCTCTTCCCCAAAATTTATGGGATGTTTTTATGTGCTAGCCATTATTATACAAATCACCACTCTTTGCAAGCATATGGAAAATAAGACCTTCTTCTATTGTATGGTGTATTTGGTGGGAAAGAAACAAAAGGATCTTTTGACAAGAAAAAAACCAACTTGGATTTAGTGTTGGAAAAGTTGGATAAATCTATATATGTGAAATTACAAATGCATATGTTTAAAATTCAAAGCAAGTGGGTTCTATATTTTTTGATTGAGATGCAAACAGCTGAAGGAGTGGTCTTCTCTGGTTATCCCTTTCAAAGGCTACCAAAAGCCAAGTGTCAATGTCAAAATTGATTGGAAAAAGGTGATATGATTTCCTCCTCCTAATGGATTTGTAAAATTAAACTTTGATGGAGTGTCTTGTGGAAATCCTGGTGTGTCAAGAGCAGGAGTAGTGTTAAGAAGTTAGGAGGGCTCAGTAATATGTGCAAAGTCAATTAGTTTTCCAAATGGAAGAAATAATCAAGAAGAACTTCTTCCTCTTCTTCATGGTTTACAATTATAAATTAAAAAAAAAGCTTCAAAACTCGTAATTGAAGGGGACTTGTTAATCATTATCAATGCATGTAAGGATAGAGGGTCAAGTAATTGGAAAATAAATTATTTATTGAATCAAATTTTGAATTTTCTTGAAAATTTCAAATCTTTCTAGCTCAAACACATTTATAAGGAAGACAATCAAGTAGTTGATGTTTTAGCTAACATTGGGTGTGAGCAAGGCCAACCAGAGAACAAGTATGGGATTCAACTCAATGATTTCCCTGTAATATTGCAGGATTTGATTATATTGGAAAAAAGTAGAGTAGGCACACAATAAGAGTTGTATCAGAACTTGTTAAGTGGAGGCAAGGTTGTACAATAAGTTGGTCTTAGGAAGGGAAAATAAAGCAATGGTTAATTGGGTAAAAAGTAATTTTGTGCATTTCTTAAGTTTTGAACAAAGGTAGTACAAAAACAAAGATTAATAGCAAGGAAATCTATGCATATAAGTTAAATTTTTTAACTTGCATGTTGAAGTTAAGTATATTGTTTAGAAGCTAGCACAACCGACAAAAAACAAAAAGGGGAATTTGGCATGGGGTGTAAGAAATTGGAGGAGGAAGTAAGATTGCTAAGTGGCGTATTGTGTAAAAGGTGGAAAAAACTTTTAGTGGCAGTTATAAAATTGGTGCTACTAACAGTTTGTGATTTTTGTAGGAAAATCTTAAAGGAAGGATAAACACGTTGCATAATGATGGGTGGTGGTACTAAAGGACAAAGTGCTTGATACAAGTTGACGTAGTGAGATGGATGTTGGTAGTCGTAAGCATGGTATACAAGGGATGGAAATCATAATTCTTCATGCACTCCAAATGGAAAGGATTGTGAGTACATTGTTTATCAGAAAATGTGTGAATTCATACATGGCAGAGAAGAATGGAAAATCATTTAGCTAAGGAGAATTAAAAATCATTTCTCCAAGATATGCCAAATATTTCCTACAAGTTTCAAGTGTGTGATATCTTCAAATCTCATGTGTTTGATCAACAGGAATTTAATGACAATGCAAGTTAATGATGGAGTTTCAAAAATTAAGTACAACCATCACTCTTTAAAAATCCTTGGTTTGTTTTGCATTCAGTAGTGTAGGGGTAAAGTGCCATCTAGTAATCAATGGGTGGTTTGTATATTGCATGGCATGAAATAGTTTATGTGCTTACAATCAATTCTATCTTGTTAGTTGTTACTATTATAGCGTTTACCTTAAACAAATTACTTCATGTTCTTGTTTTTAGTGCGACATGATATAGGGTTATTGCTTATGTCCATTATTGAACTGTTAATTATACTAGGTAAAATCAAGTTCCTATGTATCATTGTTGGTGGGTTTAGGCTTGCACCTAGGTGCCTTTAGAAGGCAGGTGAAAAGGTGGTTGCACACATTTTTGTTTCAGGGATATTTGGTCTTAGTTGGTTGGTGGTAGTCTATAGGTGGGAAAAGAAATTTGTTGGTTGTTTTTTCAAATGCTTGTGAAATACAACACAAAAAACTTCAGGATCCCCATGTAGATAAAAGTGAACAAGTTTCCATTCTTGAAGGAAGTCACAAAGGAAGAAATGTCACAAGTATTTCACATGGTTTTCCCAAGTCTTGATGATTGCATCAAATTTGTAATTGGTGAAGAAATAATCCACCCAGATTCACCTAGGTTACTGTTTCCATCAAATTTTCTTTCAATTTTCTTATCAAATGCTATGGAATTCTAACAGTCCTATAAGTCACTTAAAATAGTGTATAAGGAATCTATTTTACCAGAAGCACTTGGGGAAAATGATCTTCTGAAGTCTATTCAATATTATAATTTGGACAAGGGTGAGGCTTATGTGGCAGGGTTATTTCCCAAATGTTATCTCCAACATGGGCATCGATTTGCAACTATGTATGGGGCAATGAAGAAGGGTTTATAGGATCATGACCCATGGCTATTATATATAGGACAATTCCAATGCATTCAAAAGAATTGGGTCTACAAATGGTAGACATGATAAAAAATAAATATTTTTCTTTGTCTTTCATCCTTGGTCACCAAGTACGGCATGGTCAAAGGCAATTTGTAGTGGCTCAAATTGTACCACCAAGGAGAAATGCGACAAAGATGAATGAAGGCCAGGGTGATAATATGTTGGACTTGAATGCAACTGATCAGAACATAAATGAAGAAGAAGATGAAATGGAAGAATGAAACGAATAGTTTCCAGGTTTCATGAAGTTAATTTTGTATTGTATAAACTATGCTAAAAATATTAGTCCTTAATAGTTCTATTATATTTTTTTTAATATACTGAACCAACTTCAATGAATTTTGCTTACCAGTACTATAAGTTTGGTAAATTTTGCAATTATGTTTATAAATATTAATATAAATACTTAGGCATATGCCTTTTACCAATAAAAAAAACTAATAATAATAATTTGAATTGAGATTTGATAATTATTTTTGAGTTAAAATTAGTCTCATGTATTCCAAAATTTAATTTGAGCGTATCCAACCAAATATAGGATGTGTGGAAGAAAATAAAAGAATATGAATATAAACTAAAATTAGATATGCAAATAGATTTGACAAAGGACATGTTACTATTAACTTTTTTTAAATTTAATTTGAATGTACACGACAAAAAAAAAATACAATGTGTGGATGATAAAGAGAAGATGAACATACACTAAAATTAAATATACAATTTGACTTGAAAAAGATAGATTTTAATGTACAACAGAAATGATCCTCACGGAATGAGTTTGGTCCAACTAAATAAACACAAAATCTTAGAAGCAAATCAAACAGGCTGGATGAATCTCTGTGGCCCTCCACACTGAAACGTTTTTTTCTCCTCTTGATACTTTGTGAAAAAGCAATCTCAATCACCGTCACTACCACAGCCAACGTCTAAGACTAATAATCTCTGCTTTATACATGGAATTGGACTTTTGTTTCTGATTTTTCCTCGTTAAATGATTCTTTTTCGTTTTCAGGAAGAAAGACAACGGACATGATCATTAGGTCAACAATTAATGGAATTTGCTAGCTTAGCTGTCTACATATACACGGCTTGTATTCACCATTACATGCAAAGGAGGAAGAAATTGAACAACTGGGCAATACCCCACGAGATATTGAATTCTATCTTTGTTGCTTTGTCATTGAAATTGTCTTTCTTTGTTGAGGAGAGAAAATAGTGGTGAGTGCGTAGATGGGTTGGAAAGGAAATTCGTCTCCTACGCTATATTAAAGCTCATGGTGATCGCCGCTGGAGCAAATTGGCTAAGGAAGCTGGTACTCCCTTCTTATCATTATTATCAGTAATTTATTTCCTTTCTAGCTGTTATTCCTGTGTTCCTTTCTTTGTTGTTGTTCTTTCTCTGTTTGTAATCGCATCACTGTGTATGTACCTCAATCTTTGCAAGTTGAGAAACAGGTGCAATAAATTAATTTAGCTTTCATCATGGCTGACGATTGCAACCACTTTCTGTTCTGACGCTTTATGATCTCTGCTGAATAATTTAAATATCAGTGCAGGCCATGGCAAGATGCAACAGTTCTTACCATACAAATCGTACAAACCTTTTTTCTGCAAAAGTTGAGGCTATATCCATAAATTCTCAGGAATTTTACCCCCATTCCTTAATACAACTACCGTGTTAGTTAGCAATCAAGATGAATAGTTTATTTAACTCACATATCACTCATCTCTTACTCTTCCTCAGCTGTGTTAGATAGTATTATTTTTTGGCTTTTTAATTGTATGTTAAATCTTTTCTTATTTTGATAGTAAAACATTACTGAAAGAGTTTGGATCCTTTTAAAAATCCATATTGACTCTCTTATTCAGAAAATTCATTATTTTAGTATACATATAATTGACAAAGTAGATTTATAAATATAGATATTTTAATTTCATCTTTCAATAAGAGTTATTTTGTTTTAATATTACAGGTTAACTCATCATTAAATATATACTTTACATAGTTGTAGAAAATTAGAAGATGAGAAGCATGGGAGCTATTAAAAATTCAAGTTGAGAGTAAAACATGCAGGAATATTTGTCTTCTTGGTGCTTCTTTAGTTGATTTTATGAATTACTTTGTTTACTTAAAATAATAGGTTTGTAGAAAACCTCTTAAATTTTTATCCAAATAGTAGTTACTTTAAAAACATTTTTATATATGTTTCTACTTTTTATTGCACACTTCAACATCTATTCAACTCACGCCATGTATCATCAACTCAATTCATTTCACATTGTATAGGGCTACAAAGATGTGGAAGAAGTTGTAGATTGAGATGGGTAAACTGTCTTCATCCTAATATTAAGTGCGGAAATATTACTCCTCAAGAAGAACGCATCATTATTGACCTTCATGGCCGTTGGGGTAGTAGGTGAATGATTTAATATTTATCTATGTTATTAATTCAAATTCTAAGACTCGCTAGCATATTTTAATTATAATACGTCAATAAGCAAGATATTTCATTATGTTTACCATTGAATATATTTATGGTGTTCTTCTACAGATGGTCACTAATAGCAAAAACATCACAGGTCGAACAGACAATGAGATAAAGAACTACTGGAGGTCTCATTTAAAAAAGAAGCTTCAAAATTCAACACAAACCCAAAACATTGGTGGTCAAAACTATAGTCTTGAAGCACAAGTGCAAGCTAAACAAGTAATCCTCCCGCAAAAAAGCCTCGAGGTTTTCACATCCAATGCAATTAAAGATCCTCTTTCATATGAGAATAATCATAATCTTGCCTCAATCAAGATGGGGGCTCCAATGGATAAGTTAAACACAGAAGAAATGATTAGAGATATGGAGAAAGTGCAAGTACAAGTACAAGTAGAAGCTTCTTTTTTGGGAACTAGTGAAGTAGAAGGAAGCATTCAGAATGATATGGGCATAGCAAGAAATGATGCAATTGAACTTTCTCTAATGCCCCATTCATTCCTTTCAGGAATTCCAATAGAAAGTTATGCAATGGGAGAATTTGAAGATTTTTTCTCTACTAAACTTGGGTTAATGCATCCCACACATGAATGTCAATCTAATTTGGGGCTAGATATTATGATGTGGAACATGGATCTAGACAAACCATTTCTACCCAATATGAAAGATTTCACAGGTAACACAAATAAAACCCTTCTTTGATATGAGGATAATCATAATCATTCCTCAAGATGGATGGAGACTTCAATAGATAAATTTTGTATAGAAGAAATGATTAGAGATATGGAGCAAGTGCAAGTACAAGTACAAGCCTCTTTTGTGGGAACTAGTGAAGTAGAAGGCAACAGTCAAAATGATATAAGCATATTAGGATGTGATACGGTTGATCTTTCTGCAATGCCCTATTCATTTATTTCTGGAATTCCAATAGAAAATTATGCAATGAGAATATTTGAAGATTCCTACCTTGCTAATCCTAAGTTAATGTATCCCACACATGAGTGTGAATTTGATTAAAAGTCAGATTTTATGTTGTGGAACATGGAATTGGTCACACCATTTCTATCCTCCATCCATCTCAATGGAGAAACCTCCTACCCTTTCATGTGAATTATGTAATTTAAGTATTTCTCCATGAAATTTAAACTTTCTATAAAAAAAATCAATTGAAATAGAATTCATGGTTATTAAGTTAATTTATTTCTTATATTTGCATGCCTTCTTTATATGATGTTAACATATGATTATTTTTTTCCTAGTCCCTTGTAATAAAATATTTGATCAAATTATTTTTTGAAAGAATTTAAATTGTTATTATAAGGACAAAAGTCTATACTGAAACAACTTAAAGGAGCAACTTATTTCAAAAATCTCAATGCCACTCTTTCCCTTTGAAAAATGAAAAGAAAAGAGATGCTCATAATAATTTTGTAAGTGATTTGTTACTGTTAATATTTTGTATCATATTTTAAAGTTTTTATTTATCATGTGTGAGTGTGTTAACTTAAATTTGACACTCATTTAGCTTTTGGTGGTATAGTAATCCCAGTAGGAGAGATGAACAAGGGATGAAGAAAAATAAATACTAATTGATAGATACCCATCCAATGCCAATATATTAATATTATTAATGATATCTTATTAAATTAAAAAAAAATGATAAATGAAACAAAATATAATTCTTGAAAATAAAAAATAGAGGATATTGAAATGGTGGTCATGAAGGTGACTGACACATGCACCTTTGAAAATTTTAACGTACATGACAATCATATTATGGAGATTTTCTTGATGAATAATATTCTAGTCCTCAAAAGGAAGCGGTGAGGAAATTGGCAGCTATTACATATCTCAAAGAGTTGCTATTGGAGCATTAAAGACAATATTTGAGTTTAATAGAAGACCAAATTTTGGAATATTGGGTGGTGTTTTTGATATAGTTCAACCACAAAAGGAAATGAAAATTTAAAGAAATAAATTACTCTATTTTGGGAAGGAATGTTCAATAGTAGCTTCACAACTTTTAACTTCTTCATTAGTCATAACCCATCTCTTCTATATCCATCACAAGTGGAACAAGTTGTTGAAGTGTTTGAAGGTCTTTGCATTCTCATCCATCACAAAACCACAAAGGAAAATTTCTCTAGAATATAGCATTTACCAAAAAAGAAAAATGGTGTAACTCAAAATTTATACTTTTAATTAAAGGATGATACCCCCTTGGTCGAATATCACCGCAAAAATGAAAGGTCTTAAATATGTTAGTGTGAATGGGGATATTTCCTAACTAGATATTAGTGAGGACCTATTCACATCATTAATAATTTTACTTAGGAGTTAGTTTCCTAGGTGGCATTCTAGAAACTAGTATTTAATGGGACCATATCTCATTAATAGGCATGTAGTCATCTAGGAATTTAATATTTCTTTCATGCATTTATAATTATGTATTAGGAATTTAATGATTGCAACCAAGTTGTTTATCCAACTACCTCTCTCCTTTCCTATATAAGCAAGGCTTTTGTACATTTTTAAATCATCTTAGAGATTCTAGTTCAATTAATCATAGATCATCATTTGATCAATTTGTCTTATTGCTCATGCTACAACACTTTCTTATTCATGTGGATGGTATTCTTCATGGTTGATCCTTTGAAGTGTGTGCACCTTCATTTGGGTTATTGTTCATATTTCCAACATCGTATTAGAGCATATTCCATAGAAGATCCATCTCATATTGGGAAGTTGAGCTGAGGAGATTTTCATTACAAGTTGGAGGGTTTATATTTCAAGCTAGTTGCCATCATCTAGGAGGCAACTAATTCCCACAGCAGATTGGGTCAAATTTGACCCTTCCATTGTGTATGGAAGCCCAAAACGCTCCCTTTACATATTTTGAGGTAAATTTACTTTTTCGTATTTAAAAAAAAAAATTGAGCGACTATCTTAAATTTGATTTCTAAATGACCGTCACGGAAGCCCCATCATGTCTTAATTAGGTAGTTTTCTTAAAATCTCCATAAATTTTGACTCGGGTATCAGATTTTCACAAACAATATATCATTGGAAAGTTGGTTCTAAGAAATTTCCAGTGGTGTAGGAATTATTATCAGATTTTATTCCTATAATATTTTATCACAGCTTGAAGTTAGTGCTTCCTTTTGGACTCTTGAGCTCATATCTTTTCACTAGTTTGTCAGATTTTAGAGATTCTAGTAGGCATTGTGAAGGTGATTCAGAGTTATATCATCTTGTCCATCCACTTGTTCTAGATTCAACTCCATGTATATTCTTTTTTTTTTTGCAATTTTTGGCATTTGATTGATAACTTGGACATAATGTAATTTGGAGAAGGTATATTTGTAATGGGAGGCTTCATTTTCAGTTGGCATCATATTTGGGAGTTTCTATTTGATATTGAGTTTCTTTGTAATTTTTGAAATCATTCATAGTTTGCTACGGGGTTTTCATTTCATCCTTCACTGATTATGTTGGTAAGGGGAAACTATAAACAATGGAGATATTGCATCATAAACTATCTCCAATCACTTGAGTTGTTGCCACATTTGTATTGTTTAGTTCCCCCTCCTAATAAAGGTATCCAAAAAATTTCTTATGTTATGGCTTGAAGTGATTAGGTTTTTTATTGTCTAATTCATCCCCTCACATGCCAATGATATACCTAAAGATAGACTCTAAGCTTTATAGCTTGGAATTTAGAAAAAAAATGAGTAAAAGAAAAGTGAAACATCAAAAACTCAATCCTTTCAAAATAATTTGATTATCTCCACTAAGACTACATATATTTATCTTGAATCATAAACTATCTCCAATCACTTGAGTTGTTACCACATTTGTATTGTTTAGTTCCCCCTCCTAATAAAGGTATCCAAAAAAATTCTTATGTTATGGCTTGAAGTGATTATGTTTGTTATTGTCTAATTCATCCCCTCACATGCCAATAATATTCCTAAAGATAGACTCTAAGCTGTATAGCTTGGAATTTAGAAAAAAAAATGAGTAAAAGAAAAGTGAAACATCAAAAACTCAATCCTTTCAAAATAATTTGATTATCTCCACTAAGACTACATATATTTATCTAATAGCAATTTAACCTTGGTGTGCAATGGGTGCACCGAAGAGGTTTGGAAGGTCAATTAAGAAAAATGTTGGTTTACTTTTTTCATACATTTGTGTAATACATGATGCCAATTAGTAGGTCATTTAGCAAATGATGTTTGTGCAACAAAGCTCTCAATAAAGAAGTGATAGCTTCAAATCAACTATGCATCCACTTACAAAGAGAGACGGGGAGAGAGGGAGAGATTGGGATAAAGAGAGAGAGAGAGAGAGAGAGAGAGAGAGAGAGAGAGAGAGAGAGAGAGAGAGAGAGAGAGAGAGAGAGAGACGTAACTAGATGGTGAGGAAGATAGAGATGGAGATGAAAATGGAGATGGAGGGAAAGAGAGATAAAGAGAGAGGAGAGAGGGATATATAAATAGTATGTCCATTAAAGATTTCATAGAATATGCAAATAATAAATATATTTTTTAATAAATTTAATATATATTTAAAGAAAAAATATAGATAAATATTAAACATATAATATATTTAAAAATTTAATCAATATTATATTTAAAATCTTTATTATATTTATATTTAATAATGTATAATTTATAAAATATTAAATGTATAATATCTAAATATTAGAATGTTTTGCTAAAATTATTTAAATATATAAATTTTAATTTTATTTCATAATGTTCAATTAATAATATTTTAGAAAAATATATTTTATAATCTAAAATTAAAAATAAAATAACATCTAACTATAAGTATTTAAAAAGTATTTTGTAAAGAAATAGAGAGTATAAATATATAATAATTTATTTTATGTCAAATATAATCTAAAAGGATAATGTGAAAAGCAATTGTCCTTTCCCTAAGTGCAAACTTTAAATGTTTAAATGGTGTCGCTTATAAGCTAGGTTTAAAGTAGGGATGACATTCATTTTTCATAAACATCTGTTTTAATGTGAAGGTATATTCCAAGATTTTAACGAGTTAAAATACAATATAGCATGACCTTGCTAAATACAAAAATTTAAACAATGATATCTATAAAAAAGATATATATCTTCATGCTACATAAAATAAATGCGTTTTAATCACTCTAATGAGAATACTTTCTTAATCATATTTAACCATTTAATCCAAATTGGAAACCTAATCCATTATATATCAAACTATACCTGAAGTCCATGTTCACTTGTTTTATATTTCCCTAATTTCCCTAGGGAACCTTCAAAGTCTGATGATTTCAATATTTCTCTTTTCAAATATGTTTAAGATAATTTAGTGTTTTGATGAGAGGTCTAAAAGTTTTCTTTAGCACATGATCACAAACACTTGGAAAGACTAATTGATGTAGAATGTGATCAATAGTTTGATCTCTACAATTGAAAAAAAGACTCGTTATAATATTTTAATATGCTATCACTTGTCACTTGAGAGACATAAAAGGAAAAGAGAGAACCTAGAAATACAACCTAATGTAGGATCTCATACCTAATGAAGATTATATGTATTTGCCTCCACTTTGGATTATATGTATTTTCCTCTAAAGTGAATGCAAGGAAATGGAAAAATGAAATAGGTAAAACATTTTTAAAAAATATAGCAAAGAATGTCCTAAACAATCGTGAACTTTGGCACTTCTCATAGAGTTTCATGAACTTTGGCACTTTTACAACTGGATATGGAGGGGCCATGTGGGTAAATAATATCCAATATTTAGAGTCATGGACACATCAATTAGCTACCTTGAGCGCACTCACAGTCAGACCTGTTCTTCTCTCCAACAATATCTCTTTTGGCGGTGAAAGCCTGTGGTTTGGATGTGGATTCTTCTGCTACTCTATTCCTTGTGACACAGGCTACTCATTTGCAGTTTTCTTTGTTATCTACTAGACTGATTATACAGATCCAGATGACCTGCAGATGGTGTGGACTGCAAACAAAGAGCATTTAGTGCAAGACAGTTTGCAACCCTTGGACTCACCTCCTCTGGGAATCTTGTGTTGAAGGACACAGATGACAGTCTAGTCTGGTCTAAAAATACACCCTCCAAATATTTTCAGGGACTAATGATTGAAGAAATGGGGAACTTAGTGCTCTCTAAAAGCTCCAATGGAACCATGATGCAAGTTTGACCTGAAACCTAAGAATTACATCCATTTAAACAACTCATCTTCCTCCTTGGCTTGCCCATTCTATGCATACCTTGAAATAAATGCAATCCACGTAGTAGAGAGAAAAAACACCATTGCATCCACAAGAATCGACGAAACGAGAAGCCTCACTCTAGACACCAACTTGAAAATAGTATTGAAGGTGCGCCAGGGAATATGAAGAGATCTGTAACATCAACGTACTTTATTAATTCCATAGCCATTGTCAGAGCCGGTGCAGAATGCAAGTTTTGTAGATAGAACAGAGATAAAAGAGCGGCAACAATCACTTTGATTGTCTCCAAAAAAAAACAATGAGTCGTTGATTTCATATTTTAGGTTGGACATGTTCATATTGGATACGCCTTCGGCATAAAATATTGGAGCTATGACTTGATGGGACTAGAAGTATCTCCATCAAATATTCAAATTCCTAGTTAGCAACAAGCAATGACTAGCATGTGTTTGTTGTAGTTATCCTTGTATTCCAAATTTTCTTTTTCAAGATGCTAATCTTGGTTGACTTTGAATGGAGTAAATAAATCACATGCACATGATTTAATATTATCATAACATGGTTCTTTATTTTTCTAGGTTTTACATGATTTAGATATAATTAGTGTTTCCTATGTCATTATTTTATTTTATTTAACCTTTCCCTTTTAGCAGGATTTTTTTGTTGTTAAACAGTTTTTAATACTTCTATTGGGGATTCACCATTTTTTATGTTTCCTACAACATGTCCCTAATTTCTTATGAAATTAAGGGTCCAATTTTTTTCTTGTCTTTTCTAGCTTATTCCTATTTGGGGATCATCATAAACATTTTATTAGAGATCTCTTTAAATTTCTATCTTTGTTTTTTTTTCCCTATCTCTTCCTATTTTCCATATCAATACCATTTGTGATTAGAAATAAGTTTCAATATGTTGCCTAGTTAATTTTTCACATCCAACCACAATGTGATGCATGTCCCTTCTTCATAAAATTATCTAGAATTAACAAGTGAAACCTACATTCCATGAGCCTAAATTTTATGTTCAAAATTGGAAACAATGAAATCCTAATGGATTTCTAAACAAAATTTTCCAATCTATGCCCTATTAAGCCTACCTTGGCACACAAAATTCACCTATTTTCTACACATGGATCCTCTTGCAACCTAATCTCTACTTTTTTAACATGTTTAGATTTTTAAATCATGTTTTGACTTCGATTTCATGATTGAATGTATGAAATTAATTCCTTGATGTCGCCCCATCTTAATAACCTAAGAATGTTGCAATAATGTATAAAGGTGTAATTTTTTTTTTAAAAAGTATTAATATTAAGTTAATTAGTTGCATACATTCATTAGGCTAAGCGACGTTACACTACTTTGAGTTTTCCATAAGTGACTAAAGTATTTCACATTGCACATATTAATAACATTAACATAAGATAAACATTGCATAACATTGAAATTTCCATTCAAGATAATATAATAAAGTACAACCATGTTTCCATACATTGCATTTGATAGAATATAAAATACTCATCCATCCGATGAGGTAGTTCAATAATTTATTACAATTATAATTATATTGTTCAAATTATACAATTAGGGATGTTTCTAAATACAAGTTTACATATACAATGCTGAAATAAACATAAGTATCCAGACACAAGCTCCTATCCATGAGCTCTCGATTCATTGACCCCGGAGTAAGGTGCATATTCCACCAACCATGTGGTACCTGTAGGTCCACCCCCATGCTAGGAGATAGTAATAAGGTTACCTAGACCAATCTACTAACCCTAGACACTAGTACAAACAATAATGGTTATTGCCCAGATTACAATTGAATTACTACAAATACATAACTGTATTTAGGTGGAGGTCATCACAACGATACAAACTACCCAGGTGTTTCTCCTAGGTTCCGTGCCCCAATCCTAAGCTACCTGCAACCTCTACAAAACCCGTCCCTATTACATACTATTGTGGAATCGAATGTCTCTAGGAACAAGACACCAATTTTCCAGCCTTCTCATCTTATACTCATGACTGAAGTAGCTCAAGAGCATAAGCGAGGCATTCATCTTGTTAATTTAGATCTTCTTGTGTTTTTATTTTCACGAGTTACTAACTATTTGTAAGTTACCCTGACACGACTTTGTGTGTTGGCCCTTACAAATAGCAACTCCCCTAAACATAACATGGGATCTAAGTTTTCATGACTAGGGTTTGCAGGTGCATAAAGTTCTTCACACAATAATAAATAACCCTCTACAGTATCAAAACACCATAACTAACATATGCACAACCCAAGTTATCTCAAGAAAACACATTTGAAACAATAGTACACCCGTTCTACACAATTCTTTCTGGAAGACTTATACAATTATAACTTATCCCATTTTGCCCCAAAAGAATCCAATTAGAAGCAAATCAAGAAAATATTGTGCACTAGGATATACTAAATGCATTCAAACATAATAGGATAAACAAACAAATCACCTAGAATTAAATTTGATTTCAATAAAAATGAAAAAAGAAGTCTATACTTAACTTATTAACATATCCGCATATTTAACGGGTACTTTAAAAAAAAATCTCATAACTAACTAAACAACTTTAAATGTAAATATTTTAACATAATGAGTTAATTATGAAAATATCACATTATAAATCAAATTCTAATTTAAACTCTTGCCAAATTTAAAATAATAATTTAATCACTTAAATATTCATAAAAATATAATACATTATAATAATATATAATATATATATATCATATTATAAACATACTATTTATATAATATATATATATATCATAAGTATTATAAATTTCGAAATTAAAAATCAAACAAATTTTATTACAATTAATAACCATTTCGAATTTGGGGTTTTGAATAAGGGACGAAGCCCTAAATTGTAGTGCCGACGGCCGCCATAGCCGAACTCCCTTTTGGGGCTCGGCTGTGCAGGCCGCGCCGGCACTGCCTGCGAAGGCAGTGCTGAGCACTACCCTCACAACCGGCTCCCTTAGGGATCGGCCGCTGCGGCTGTCATAAAATTTACTGTTTATTAACAAAAACATACTCTGCGTTTTTTTGATATAAATATTTTCAACGGAATTTCCAATTCTGATTTTTAACAGAAACAAATTCCAAATTACAAATTCCCGTGCGCCATTATAATAAAAATCCGCGTACGAATTTCAGAACTTAATAAATAAATATTCTATAATTTTTTTTTTATTATATATATATATAATCAAGCAGAATTTACACAGTAAAATAATTTATTGTAAAATAGATAATTTCTTTTAATTGAATTTTCTACAGAATTAAGGAATTCATCAATACACACATTTTATTTCATATAACTTAAAATCAATCACAGATCTTCAAAATGATCTATCTTTTAACAAATAATTTAATCTTGAAACCTTCTATGGTTTTACAAATTTCCGTCTGTAGGTTTTCCTACTGAATAAATTAAATCTCTGTTTGCCCCTATTTGTTTCCCTATAATTTTCTGGATTTTACAATTTCACAGAGATTTTCTTTCATTGTTTTCCCTAATCTTGTTTTCATGAAATTCATATAGATAACAGGAAATTTTACAAAAGAATTCAAGAAAAACAAGAGATATAACCAGAGAAATACCTGCTTTCCTGTGTTTGAAGATTTGGTAGTTGGAGAGTAACCTCTGCCTGTAGATTGCAAATCCCAAAAGCTTCTTCAAAGGAAATCCCAAAACCAAGAGAACTTTACCAACCACCAAGAATCCTCCAAAGGATCTTCCACAAATATACAACCAGAGAGATAACAATTTCTAAGAATTACAAATTTTAACATAGCAAGAATTTTTTTGCAAAGGTCTGATAATTTCCCCGTGAGGAAATTCAACAACCTCTATGATTTCCCGAGATCCAAAATATCCTCCGTAACAAATTTTCAACAACCCCAATGCAATTATTACACTCACACACATGTCAAGAAGTGGTTGTAAAATATCTTCCCACCACTTCTCGGCAATCTTCCCATTTTCAATTTGCATGAAAATATTTATTTAATTTAAATTTTTAAAACTCAATTTTAATTTACATACATTTATTTTTATTTTTATTTTCTAATTTTCAAATGCAATATAATTTACACACTTAATAATTTAATTTAATTAATTAATTAATTGAATTAAAATAGTTTAATCTTTTAAGATCAACTATTTAACCAAATAAGCTAATTAATGAATTAAATTATCAAGCAAGTGAATTTCTACCACATTTAAACATTTATTGAATAACAATAATTTAAAACACAATAACTATCAATAAAAATTAACCAAATTTTATTTTCAAACGATTTATCCAAACAAAAAATAACAATACAACCTATGACTCAAACTAAAAACAGACAATGTACTAAGACCAGGTTTATAGTCTAGGCTAGGATAAACCAAACTACTATCTCCCGATCAACGTATCCGTTGAGTCTTGACACGCTTAGACCTGAGTACCCAGGTGGAGTCGGTGTCATGTACCTGCAAATCCTGCAACCAAGCAAATAACATGCATACAAATATATATAAATAAAGCATTAAACAGGCACACTGTGCGGAGAAAATCACAGATATCGCAGGGCACTCGCAAGCGATTGATGCAATTCCGTTCTCCACACCAATACACTTCATAGTAAACTGACGAAATAAATAGCTGTTAGTCCATAATAACATATACATAGCAATAATCACTGAAAGTAAACATCTACGCTATATCAAAGCATATCAGAAAACAATAATCACCATACAAAGTATCATCATGTCACAGAATAATCCACTATCGCTCAAAACCAGCGATCAAAATATCCAAACAACATATCATAGTTCTAATAGTATGAAAACATAATAGCAGAAGGCATAAGCATAAACGGAGGGGTACTACATCATTAGAGAGAAATCTCAAAGGAAAGCTTGAACATGACCTCTCTTTTAGCCTACAACCCCCATGACAACATTATTCAACAAGCAGTGGTCAATGCTAAAAAATTTCTTCACAATTTGGCAGCTGATAGAGGTAAAGGTGCTAAAATTTGAGCTAGATTACAATGGATAAAAGATGGAGACATGAGCTCTAAATTCTTCTTTCAATACCTTCAACAAAAACACAAAAGTGAATGCATTTCTGCTATTAAAAATGCTGATGGTAGTCTACAAAGCAACCATTTTGACATCATGAACACCTTTTACAAACATTTTAGAAACATTTTTACTAATGATTCTAAGGATGAGATTCTCCTTCCTTATTTGGAAGAAATTATTGCTAGCTGTATTCCCAAGAGGATTGATTTTGATTACAGTAAATTCCTTGACCACTGCCTCACCTTAGAGGAAATCGATGAAGCGCTCCTTTGCATGGCCTTGGAAAAAAGTCCTGGAATAGATGGCCTTCTAGTTGAATTTTATAGAGCTCTTTGGCCCCACATCCCAAAGGATTTTTTTAATGTTTACCTTGAAGGGATAGAAAATGGATCTTTAGGAAGCATCATCAACCAAGGGATGATTAAGCTTATCCCCAAAGGGAAGGAGGAGGACATCATTAATGGTTGAAGAACTATTACTCTCCTCAACACATCCTACAAAATAATTGCTAAATCTTTGGCTCAAAGAATCAAACATATCACTTAAGAGATAGTTCGCCTTGAGCATACTTGTTTCCTTGGTTGAAAATTCATCCTAGATAATTTGGTTCTTGCTTGGGAAACCACATAATGGGCTAAAAAATCAACTTAAGATGCTCTTATCATTAAGTTGGACTCTGATAAAGCCTACAATTGCATCTGTTGGCCGTTTATCCTCAAGATGTTAAAATGGATTGGTTTTGGCCTAAGATTTTGTGAGCAAATTATAATTCTTTTTATGGATGCAAATTCCAGAGTTGTAAATGGTATCATTTCTCCTCAATTCCCCTTACAAAATTCCATTCGTTAAGGATGTCCTCTAGCTCTATTCTTATATGTTCTCGCTACTGATGCTTTGGGATATCGTTTTCAATATGCCCTGAATAATAAGGTTTTAAGAGGCATCACACTTCCAAGAAATACCACGACTCTTAACTCTCATTTTGTTGATGATAGCACGATCTTCATTCAAAACTCTATAGAGGAAGTGACCAATATGCTTGATATTGTGGACCTTCACTATTCTATTTTAGGTTCTAAATTGGCTATGCACACAATTGAGTTTATAATGACCGGCTTCAATCCTCACCCTCGGATTTTGAGTGAATGGAGAGAGGTGAAACATGGTACCATCACAAGATATCTTGGGACACCTTTTAGAATTGGAGTTTCTCTCATAGATATGTGGAAGTGGTTCTTGGAAAAAATCAGAAATAAACTCCTTAATTGGACCAACCGATTTCTTTCCATGGCTAGAAGGATCTAGGTTGCCAACAAAATTATCCTTGCTAGCCATGTCTACATTTCCTCATGCAACTACTTTCTAAATCATGCTACAATTAGTTGACCCAGCTCATTAGAAATTTCCTTTGGTCTAAGTGGGGAAACAAGAAAGGATTACCTGCTACTTCGTGAGTCCACTACATTCAATCGAAGGAAAAAGGAGGTTTGGGAATCATTGATCTTTTCTCTCAAGGCATTTACCTCACTACCAAATGAATTATTCGAGCCCTAGATGGAGATGCCCCTTGGAAACACTTGGTTCATCATCATATCCAAACTGTTAAAGCTCAAAATGCATGGGATTCTATCAATTGGATGGATAAGCTCTTGCTTGCCCCCTACTTCAAGACTCACGGTTTTGCTCCCTTCAACTCCATTTTGATGGCTTGGTAGATTACCTCAAAAAAAATAGTTTGGTATGATCAGTCTTTGAGGCATGGGTTAATTTTTGCTTCTTTATCCATTTGGTGGAATCACTTGGTTCAACTTAACAATCTAATACTTGATGCCAATAAAGTTCTTAATGGTAAACTAATGTTCAAAAAAGGCATTCAAACCTTCCGTGATTTATGGGATCCGATGAGCTTTAATTGAAAATCATGGCATTCCAGTCAATCCCAATTTCAACTCTCTCTAGCTTATAAACCACTGATTTTGCAAATCCATTAGCTTGTCTTCCCCGAGCTTAAAATCTTGATGTCCACCCCTTGCCATGACAACTTTCTATTTGACTAAAAAATGCCATGTAACTGGAACTTTCGTGCTTTCCCTCTTAAATTCATCTACAAACAACTCTTACCCACCATTTGCCTATCTTCCCGCCTCAACCTCAAATGCCATTGCATGGTCTCCCATTCTAAGTGGAACAAGTTGAGTGCTTGTATTTGGAACTCTAAATTTGATGCCAAATCCCAATTGACAGCCTGGAAAGTTTTACATGTTAAATTACTGATTGAGAAATGCCTTTCCTTCATCTCCTCATCCTTATCTTGCCCTTTTTGTGCTAAAAAAAGAGATGATTAAACATGCTTTCTGGTCTTGTCCTCATGCACAACGTTTATGGGAGCATCTCTTCTATAATCTTCTAGCTATGTGTACAAAGGTGTGGTCTTGGAAAGTGGTGCTTCTTGGCCTCTCCTCGCAACATAATGTTGTGACTCAGACCTTTAGACACATTGTCTTAAAGCACATCTGGAAATTCGTTGTTCAACGACCTTCTCTCTCACATTCTAAATTGTCCAAATAGAAAGCTTGATGATTTGTACAAGCTTCTCTCCTCATCTCACCCTCTTGCAATCCACCACCCAAAGCAATCAAGATCTCAAGTCCCTTTTGAGTGCTCTCCAATTGCAGTTCAATATGTTTGAGGAAAAATATTTTAGTTTTGGATGTAGCTTTGGGGTCCTTGTTAGACTTGAAAGTTAACACCTTTCTTGTAAGAGGTATGTTTTCTCTTTACTTGGGTAGAGAAGGGTATCCTTTGTTCAAGAGGCTACTAGGTTGGAGCTTGCTTTTTTTGACCTGGAGGAGATTGAATGTGAATTCAATAGTTTCACTTGTTGTAGTGAATTTTCCCCACCCCCTTGTAGTTGGTTGCACTGGGTACTGTGGTGAGTGGTGATGGAGAAGGTGTTGTCCTCATCATTATTTTCCATAGCAGCAGGATAAAAGATCTCAACAACACACATACCAACAAGATCTACCAGATCACCACTGCTCACATCCTCCTTGGCTTTGTATTAACAAGCAGCATTTGAATCAAGTTCGAAATGCAGAGAGATTTATCCTCATTATTTTAAGGCCTCCTGTCACATGTACAACAACTTTCTTGCAAGTTGGCAATGGACAACAAGGCAATGCACGAGATACAATTGTCACAATCGAAATGAGATGCCAGCCATCACAGTGACATGCCAAACAATGGTGGCTATGTTCAAACTCAACCCACCGAGATCGCCGTCAAACTGGCCGCCTGGCGGTTGCCCCACTTTATCCGCCATTGCAGCACCAGATCCGGCCTACATTTCATTAATAAGAATGTTTTTGTTGCATGGGCTTCTTGCTTCCAAAGGACCGTTTTTCCTACCTATACCTCCTCTCACACACAGGGTCTGAACAGTTTTTAATAAAAGCCACAAAAATTAAGACACAACTATTTGGAACTTAGCTTCACCGATCAAGATACAAAAGGCAAGTGATACCAGAAAATAAAATGGTACAAATTATTGGAATGAATCGACACCATTCAATGCTCGAGTTTTCCCTCCCATCTTAGGCGTTTCACAACCTCTACCGTACAATCATTTATAAGTATTCAACTGAGCTGCATACGCAGACCGCATTTCCTCCTCGTTATCTCTAACTCCATACTTGTCGCCAATTTTAGTCAAAGTCTCGTACGCTTCATACATTGACGGCCTTTCCTCTGGGTTATATCGTACACACCTAAAACCCACCTCCATTAATTCCTCAACTCCTGATTTCTCTTCCTCTGACAAAACACAGCTCTCTTCCGCATATTTTTCGACTGCCCGCTCTGCCCGACTGCCGCCGCGACGTATCCATTCGATCAACGGAAATTGCTTCCCACTTTCCTTGTCCGCGAGTGCATCGCCAGGCTTAAAATTTCCAGTTATCACTTCAAACACAACCACTCCAAAGCTGTACACGTCCCCTTTCAATGTGACCGAAGACCGAACACTCGTCCACTGTTCCGGCGCATCGTAGTGGAATTTGTTTCCCATATTCTGCTCGGAAGAAATGCCTATACAAATCTCCCCTTCATCGCTGGTGAATCTCGCTAATCCGAACCCACTAATTCGGGGCTCATAATCTTCATCCACATAAATAACTCCTGAGCATATATTGCGGTGGATGACATGAGGATTGCAGATGTGATGAAGCCACGCCAGTCCTCTTGAAATTCCAATACAAATCCTAAGCTTGGTGGGCCAGTCCAACTCATTCTGCTCTCTGTGGAGGCCATGGAAGCAATTTAGGAGAGTTCCTCTGGCCATGTATTTGTAGATGAGCAGCCGCTCCTGGTCGTCGCTTATGCAGTAACCCAAAAGAGGGACCAAATTGCGGTGCCTGAGATGCCCCAATGTCTTCATCTCCCACTTGAACCCCTTTCCACTCTGCTCGCATGCCCTCAACCTCTTTACTGCCAACAGAGAGCCATCGGGTAGCTCAGCCTTGTAAAATACCCCTGTCCTATCAATCCATATGATGTTGTCTTCACTGAAGTTGTGGGTGGCATCCAGAAGGTCACCCAATCTGATCTTTTTTATGGGCTTCTCGAACAAGCAAACTTTTTTGGACCTCCGAGCTTTCAAATGATCAGCAGGCTGCTTGAATGGCGGCATTGGCGATCCTCGAGATGCTTGTCTTGAAATCCAGCTGCGAGTGCAGAGAATGCTGCAGGTAACAATCGCAATGCCGTTGAGCACAAGCGCTGCAACAACCACCGTTCCCAATGAATTTGGTGAATTTGGCCCTCCGCATCCCCTGTTCAAGGGTTTCCCACATAGTTCAAGGTTACCCTGAAAAAGGTGGGCGGTATTAGAGGCCCACTTAAAGGGTATTGGCCCTGAAAGATTATTATTTGCAAAATTGATGTGGTTGAGCCGCTCCAGCCGCGTCAATTCCCATGGGATCAAGCCGCTAAGTTGGTTGTCATTCAAGTGAAGGACATTCAGATAACTACAATTAGCGAGCTCGGTGGGAATCGACCCAGTAAACTGGTTTGACGAAAGATTAAGTTGCACGAGAAAGGGAAGCCATTTGCAGAGATCCCTGAATTCCTACCTCCGATCGAAGGTTTTGGCTGCTATTGTCAAAGTCCCACGTTGAAAGAAAATCACTTGGATCAGACAATTCGTTTTCAATCTCCTTGAGGCACTTTATATCATCTTCATCGAACTGTGGTTTTCGCGTGAGGCTGTGGCACACAGTCAGCTCAAACAACACGAAATACAGCAGAACAAGATATCCAAACATTGTCATGGCGTCCGCAGCGCAGATCTAACACTAACACGGGCACTGTTTGTCTACAATTCTTACAATAAAGCAATAGAGGACATATTACTACTTTGAAACATCATTGTGTTTGATTTTCAATGGATATATCCCTGCAAATGACCATGTTTCTTCCACAGGAACTTGGAAGGAGCGATGAAAAATAAAATATGTCCTTACCGGTAGCACAGAAGCTTCGCGTGCATCATTGCTTTGATCGACCAGACTTCTACTCATTTGACTTAGCCTGACTTGTAAAATTCTACTGCCATGGAACATGACATGATTTTTACAAATTTGTTAGTGTTGTGAAGTTCAGTGAATGTGAAATGAGAAATAAAATATGGTCTTATCGGCAACACAGAAGATTCGTGTGCATCTTCATTCCCATTCCCAGTCAACACGACATAGGTATGCGTACTGTACTAGCACGACTTCCATTAATTCGAGTAAGTGTTGATGTTGAAGATTTCTCTCCTTGTCGACACGACATGACTTTTCAAAATTGTCCGAGTCTTGTGAAGTTCCGGGAAAGAGTGATGTTTTACCACAAGCATTTTGTGAGATTCTAACAAAGATGAATTGCCTTAGGCTAATTAGGAGATTAAAATTTTATTTAAGAGTTTTGGAATGTGATGGATTATATGAACTATCATAAACCTAGTAATTGTGAATTTTAGAAAGAATAAGTATTGTGAAAATAGAAATGGGATGAATATTAGAGGAGTTATATTTTTATAAGAAAATTATTAGAGTATGGTGTATTATTTTTTCCAAATTCATACAAGATAATGTAGATTGTTATTTTTTGTTGTTTAATTTGAAAAAGTGATGAAAAACATCTTTTAGAAAAGAAGTTATTCAATGATTCACCATTGAATGAGAAGTTATTTGAATAGTAAACAATAGTTACAAAGTATCTCACTTAATCAGTAGTCTTTAATGAAGTGGTGAGTACTTACAAAAATGTCATTTAGAACTCCACCACTGCAAAGACATTTAAAAATCCACCACAATGTTAAATATTGATTCCATAACATCTATAAGGATTTTATGCAAAGGATTGGATTGTGGGAGTTATTGGGTTATTTATTTCAGTTACACAAGCCTTTTTGACACTTGATCATAGTTCTCCCACCATTTATACCAATGGTTACTTTGATTCATGATGGCAGTTACTTATGCAAATTGATTCCCTCCATTTATGATGGGGGTATGTAATAACATCATTGAAATACATAAGTTTTTGAAGGGGGATTCATTGCACATTGGTTGCAACCTATAGGGAGAATTTGAAAGTATAAAGTTATGCTGTGAATTGCTCTATTTTTCATGTGAGTTGTATATTATTTCTACCTTATTGTTTTAATTTTCTATGTATATTTCTACCTAAAGTGAGTTTAGCAAGTAGTTGGTTAGAGATTGAGAAGTGTTTGCATTAGTTTGGTATTAGAGCATTTTAAGATGCTGGGAATAGTGACTTTGTGAGAAAACTTTATGGTAGTTTTGGTTATGGATGTGCATGCAAATATGGAATTATATCATGATGTGAAATGAAGGATAATCAATTTGGATGAAAAAATAAGGAAAAAAATAGAGATAGAGGCAAACAAAAAACCAACACAAAAGACTACAAAAATCAAAGTTTGAGTTGAGAAGTTATCATGGATGTTGGAGGAATATGAGACATAAAATAATAAGAAAAAAATAAATAAATCTAGAGAAAGGAATTGAAGAGTTGTGACAAGATGAAAAAGAAGGTGAGGATAAATACTCACCTTGTGAGAAAGAGTTATATTTAGGGGAGAAAGCCATAGAGGAAATAATTAGCTAATGGGTAGAATTGTTAGAACAAAGGAAAAATGAAATCCCTTGAAGAATTGATAAAATTATTAGTGGATAAAAGCTCCTTAAATGTAATCTTCCAAGAGTTCCAGAGAGTGGGCATAGGTGAAAGGAATGAAGATAAACAAAATGAGTGTATGAAGATATTGAGTTGAATGTTACCTTGAAGAAGGGGGAGGTCTTGTTGAACATAGGTGTTGTGTGGTCTCACAACACACCCAAGTTTGCGAAGTTTGGGACCTAAATTTCAAAAATTACCTATTTAGCATGCGAGAAAATGGTGCCTCAAGGTTGAGTTTAAATATGATGCACAATGGCTTGAATCATGAGAATTGAAGTGGGAATTTGAAAACAATGTAGTTGGGTAAGTTGAGTGTGGGTGCATGGTTCGAGCAAGCCAATTGCAATTAAATTGAATGATTCAAGTTACCATTGAAGGAAATAAGGTCTTGGGAGGGTAAAGTAAAATTGTGGACCCATAGGTGTGAAAAAAAAGTACTCAAGGAATATGAGTTAAGTTTGCAGTACTCATGGTCGTTGTAATGAAGGAATGGAAGCGGCTATGGGGTGTTCAAAAAATTGAAAAATTGGATGTTTGGGTACTTGGGTATTCAAAAAATACATAACTAAATGAAATGCATGTCTAGTGTGTCACTTAGGATGTCTTATAACATAAAAAAACTTGGAAAACCACATATAAGTGCATGTACCCAAGAAATTGTAAAATGCATTATTTAACTACAAAATTCAGAGAGTTGGTGCCAAATGCTTAGCTTTAATAATGGTTTATTTTTTCTAACATGTGCATTGAAGGATTTAAATATAGCCAATGGAAATAATGTAAATTATGTTGATGTAGGTCTAACAAGTGGCAAACAACGGTAGAAATGCAAACATGCAGGTAAATCAAATTCACTGATGGATTCAACAATATTAAAACAAGAGAGATACATGATTAAAAAGCGAGTATGTAGAATAAGTGTTCAATGCGGAGGTGTGGGTAACCGAAAAAGTGAAAACCTAGGTTTTCTTTGGCAGATTAATGCAACATCAAGTTTTCTCATTTTACATCAGCAAATGTGTTTCTCAAACCCAAAAATAGGTGGAAAAACCACAAGGAGAGATGAGTGAATTTTCTATGTCCACCTGATCGCTCTAATTATCTGGCTTATGCGCATCTGATCACTCTAAATATCCAATTTGTTCCTATATTTTTGAAGACTCAAGTGAACCCGAAGTGCATTTTCCCATGATCTTAAAGCTTTTAGCTACAAAGAAGAAAGTCAAAGTGCTTTGACTTATTTCCAGAATGGGGAAAATATCTTCTTGTGCTAGCTATCTTTTGTGCTACATGTTATGCTATGATTGGCTTAGTTCTACTTTTCCATGTGCTTTTGAATCTCTTTTAGGGCCTTGTGTTCTATAAAAGGCCAGGTCTTAGTCATTTTAACTGATCATAATTTGTTGAACTTGGTAGACATAAGATTTGCATTTTACCAGTTTTATCTCTATTTTCATGTTTTCTACATTCAATTCCATCCTAAAAATTATAGGCATAATATTGTAATTGATGTCAAAAGGTGTCATTGATGTTAACAGGGAGATCATTGGATGTCATTGGTCTCAGTGCATCAGGTTCTAGAAGAGTTGGTAAAGATTGATGGAGATAAGAGCATGATTTGAAAAATGTTGCAAAGTTGCTCAAAAGATGCAAAGTTTTCATAAAATGTTGTCACATTTTTATAGAGGTCACTTCCAAAGGTTTTATAGAGAAAACAAGCAACATATTTGATGTGGGTTTTCCAAGAGGTTTCAATTGGTATGGTCTACATGATTAGAGGATGTGTAGTGTGCTCATAATTGATTTATTTGTGCTCTCGAACATAGTTAGGGTTTTACTATTAAACCCTAAGGTTTCCAGTTATGGAACTGATCAAAATTTCTATTTGTTCATTGATTGGATGTTAGCAGTTGCAGGTTGCTTAAGTCATAACTTAAGCATTTTGTGTCATCAGGGTGATTGACCCCTTACCCTAATGTTTACCAACTTTGTGGGTGAATTGAAGACTTAATATTTTTCTAAGTTCGAAGGCTTATCGGTATTTTTGGTGGTTCTCAAAACCCTTTTGGTCCCCACCTTGGTGGTTATAACTCTTATTTATTCTTCCTAAGGATGAAGTCAATTTTGTCAAAATTTGGTGTATGTTTGATAACCTCCTTCGATCTTCGACAGAGTTAGAAGAATTCCTGCTATCGACGGGTACATGTCAAGTGTTGGTTACATCGCAATATGTCTTCACATCACTGTTGTGAAGCAAAAGGAAGTTAAAATGTTTGTGATATGCAATAGTTAGTGGAGTATGATGTCAGAAAAGTACAGGTGGTAGAACAAGGGTGCATCACAAAGTGTTTATGCACCACATTTAGCATTTTTTAAGTTAAAAATCTTTCTACAATATGCGATGGCTAAAATGTTAGTGGAGTGTGATCAATTGCATCACCTGGTTCATTCACATTGTTGTTGTGAATAAAACAACGTTGAGTGAAGAGCGATAGACAAAAGGTTGGCGATGAAGATATGTGGGTCCCTTCTTCATGAGAGTGATGGAGCAGTAAGGTGGATGCATGCTCAAAGAGATAGTTGGTAGGTTTTGATTGTATCACTATGTTTATTTACATCGTGATGTGCATTCTTTGTGTTTAAACGAAGTTGCACTAGGAATATGAATGTGATGGAAATCCAACAAAAGAGGTTAAGAGATGAAGATCAGATGGTGATTGCACTTCACCTTCACATCATAGAAGTGAAATTCAAGCTTGAAGTAAAGTTACAATAGAATATGCCAAGTGATGAAGATCAATGCTGATAGTTTAAAGAAAGCTTATCCAATGGCTATGTTTTAAAATTAGCAAGGATAAAGGAGGATTGATAGATAGTGGCACGAAGATTAGCTCCTTCTAGATCAATAAACCAAGTTCAAAGCTGAAGATCTACAATGACTATGGAAAGGTGAACAAGGGTTTTGATGGGTAGCCGACATAGAGCATAAAATTAATTGGTTCAACTTCTCTAGCGACTAATTTGATTGGCAATTTGATATGTAAAGCAATGAAACCGACTGCAAAGGTGATTGAAATTAGGATCAGATCGATCATACAAGGGATGCATTAAATGCATATCTAGATTAGGGTTTTTTAGGTTGCCAAGTTTAGTAAGTTCATTGGATCTGTACATAAATTGATGATGATGGCATGAGGCTTGATGAAAAGGAAGTGGTGCAGGAGCACCTGGGAAACATGGGTTTTCCTGAAGTCTAGAAGGAAGTTCAAATTTTGTTGTGTTATGTTGAGGTCATGTTGACCATTTTGTTAGCATTTGGTGGAGTAGGAATAAACCTTGATCTATTATGATCAATGGATTGGGAGGTGAAAATCTCTAATGGGTTTTGAAGCTCTAACTTGTCTAGGTTGCCAACCTTGTCAAAGGTTAGAAAACACATTGGGTTTTATAAATTGTTTCATTAGGTCATCTATGGGTTCAGAAAGAAGAACTTAGTTGTTTTGAGGGCCTATTTAAGATAGGGCTTGACCATGAGATAGGGTTGGAGGCATTTTTGTTAGAGTGATATTTTGTAAAGCTGAAGAATACAGTGTTGGAGAGACAGTTTTCTGTGTTTAGCTTTTAAACTGAGCTTTAATGGAGTAAACTTACTATTATATTGTTAGTAGGATGTAGTTTTGATATTTTTCAAGCTTGGAGTGCCATCTATTTGTCTTTACAAATCATTTTTCATCTTTTATTTTTATATAGTTTGTTTTCTGCATTTTCTGGCCTGAATCAGGCAGTTTGAGAAAATGGAGTCCTAGTGCACTTCCCCATCGTACAAATTATATGGCCCTTTGGGATTTGTGTCTAGGCTCCCTTAGTGTAAATATGGTAGTTAGTAGAGTTTGTGGCAGTGTAGGAGATGCTAGCAAAGCTTTGCCCTAGGTGAGCCAGTGCAGGTCCGGTTAGGGTAGACTTGGAGAAAAAGTCACATAACTTGCAGGGGAAATGAGATTTTTGAGAAATTATTTTTTGTGAATTTTCTTGAGGGTCTTAGCAGTGCATGGTGGTCAGGATGGGGTTCTAGCAACTTATTTGATAGGAGAACTTCTTGACAGTCTGAAAACAACTTTAAAAAGCTTAGAAACCCTAACTTTTTGTCCATTTCTGTGTTTGAGTAGTGTACGGGTACTGCTATTCTAAAACCCTAAAAATATTCAAGGAAAGGACATGAGAACCACCATTCCTAAGCAAAGAACCCAGGTCATTTGGTGGGTTTAGAAGGAAAAAACATTTTACCCCTGTTCAGAGACCTAATTGGGGGCTCAAGGCTTGTAGCCTTTCCTAACCCTAGGAGAAGGATTGTGGAAGCGATGGTAAATGGGAGTCCTGAGAAGCTATAAGAACCCTAGGTAGAGTCCTCTGAAGCTATTTAAATGTGTTACACCTCTGCAAGTTAACAAGTTGAATGTGGAGAGAATTTGGTCTTTAAGGAAGAGTAAGGGCCAATGGAGAGTATATGGTGAAGCACCAAAGTTGGCTTGGTAGGACAACTTATTGATAGTGGGGTTGGCCAATAGAAATAGTGGCACCTAGTCCTGAGGTAGGACCACTGGGACAAGGTGGAAGAGACCCCTAGGAGTTCTTAGGAGCAAGGACTCAGAGCATGGGGCGGTGAGTGCCTCATCCAACCCCTCCCTATTAGGAAGCTTGCTAGAGAAGAAAGCATGTGATAAAACCCTAGGAAAAGTTTCCAAATTGCTAAAATTAGCAAATGTAGTGAATCTAGAAGGTGTGTGCATGGCTCGAGGCATGGATGACAATCAGTGATGTTTGGACTGAGGAGCAAGAGAATCTTGTCAATGAATAGAAGAGTGTTAAGATGAACAAAAGAAGTGTAGAGAAAATATTGAAGAAGAGGAGAGAGAAGTAGATAGAGAATGCACATGTGTGAAGATAATTCCTAGACTATAATATAGTATATATTCTAGGATATGTATTGTAGTGTATAGGTGTAGTGCATCAAGATAGTAGAGAATGTTCTAAGTGTAGAGGAGAAAAAGGGGAAAGTGTAGAGAAGAGAAAGAAGAGAAGAGAAGAGCGAAGGTATGTGTTGCTGAGGAAACAACAATAGAGAGTTTACTTGCAATGTTGCAAAGTAAAGTTTGAGCAGTTACAAATCAGACTTGTAACATTGAATTGGATTCATTTGTCATTGTAAATCTAATTGGTTGGTGCCATCAGATAACTGAGTTGGTGCTCAGTGTAGGGAGTTGGTTCTTCCTTGGAGTTGGTGCTTCCTTGGAGTGGGTGGTCCTAAAATCAAGGGATTGGTGTCTCCTTAGGGTTGGTGACCTTAAATTTTGTAATCAAATATTTCTATTATGACACTGGATTTGAGCAATAGACTCAAGCAAATTTTGTCACTGTGGTTTTTCCCATATTGGGTTTTCCACATATATTTGGTGTTAAATGGGCTTTTATGTGTGTATTTATTTCTCTGCTAGTTTAATTTAATTTGTACTAAAAGGGCTAAAAGGAATTAAACTACTTAAAGTGTTAAGGGCTAAATTTTAATTGATCTATTGATTCACCCACCCTCTCAATAGATTTTTGTGTTCGAACAATTAGTATCAAAGCTCTAGTTCCCTTGGTGAAGCTTAATCAACTTGAGAATATCTTAGTTAAGTGAACACAAGATGAGTAGTTAAGAAGGTTCCTCATCAAATAAAGAGCCCCTATTTGATGAATCAGACTATGATTTTTGGTGCACTAGAATGCAAGCATATTTGTCTTCATTGGGATTTAATGTATGGATGTCAGTTGTTAATGGATATATAGTTCCTGCTACATCTCCAACTACTAAGGCTAGAAAGAAGGCATATGAGTGTAACTTGTCAAAAAAAGTAACCTTTTTTAACACTTAATTTGGGAATAATTGATATATTATTAACCTAATAATGCCTTGGTTTAGTGTTGTAATGTGTTGTACACATTCACATTAATCTATGGACCCTTTTTTAACAAAATGTACTTAAATTGTACCTTATTTAAGGCATTGTAAAGTGTTGTAATACACTTTCAAACTTATCTAGGGTTTCATTAATTAATTGTGGTTAATTGAACCTAATTAGCCCCTTTAATTAAAATTTAAGCCTTAATAATGACACCTTCTGAGAGACCTATCCTGACACCCAATAATAAAATTGCATAACATTTAATTTGGAAAAATTAAGGTCCTAGAAAATGGTAGGTCCTCTCCACATAGGACAACCCTTTCTATGCATTTTTGAGGTGGGTTTTTGATGTTCTTTCAACCCCCTGAAGCATGGTCCTAAAAGTTATGCTAGGACGCATTCGCCTTTAGTGGCGAATGGGTCCTCCCCACATAGAACACCCCTTTTTGAATTTAATTATGGCAGGATCATTATGATTTTCAATCCTAGATCTGGTGTTGGCTTGAATTATTTGAATTTCGGGGTTAATCTCTAGATTTAGTATAAATATGAGGTTAATTCACATTGTTTCTCCTAGAAAACTTATGTGACTTCATGAGATCAAGAGAAAAGAGAATTATAGAGTTTACAAGAGAATTTCAAAGGCATTGAAAGGTAGCTTAGTGAAGTCTTATTGCAACAATTCAAGGTCATTTCATCATGTCAAAGGCATAGTGCATTCAAGCATGTTGTTGAGCTAAGATTGTTGATGTAGCATTGAAGATCCGTTGAAAAGTATTGTTTTACATCTTATTTGAGATCAAGATCTACATTCTTCATGGCCACTACATGTTAGTTTATAGATTTACATTCCAAAACAACGTCCAATGTATCAACATCATTTCATTGTTTCACGTTCATGCTTCAATTTCATTATTTCATCATTTGGTTTAATTACCCAAAAGGGGTTTGACCGAGGAAAACCATTATTCACTAACAAACAACAAGTTTTTCTCCACTTGAATGTGTATTTGCAGATTTACAAGCCGAAGATCAAGTGGAGAACAAATTGGAAGCAAAATTGTAAAAATTGTCAAATTGCAAAGTTGTCATTCATAGTGCAAGAACACAGAAAGAAGGCTACTAAATTTGTTTTAGAATTTAAAGAGTTGAAGACTGAGGATTTGAGAGTGTAGAAATCAAGGAACATAACCCAGATCTTAGTTTTAGAAACCCTAATAGGGGCCCATTTGTCACTAAAGGTGAATAAGTCCTTTATGCCCTAAAAATAGCCTTCTTGCAGCAAGGTACACACCATTCTAGCCTCTCAAAACTTCCCTTTTCATTGCTATAATAGTTAGTGTTAGTTCTAATTGTTATTTAGGAATTTTGGCCCTCATAATTGCATGTTTAATAGTGAAAAGTAGTGGTTCATCACCTTGTTTAAATACTCATTTTGGTGAACCCTATTTTTCTATAATTAAACAATGAGGACAATGCTAAGGTGGAGAATGTTATTCTCTGTGGGTTGTCAAACTCTATATTTGTCAAACTAAAGCATTTTCAAACTACACATGATGTCTGGGAAAATCTAAAGAAAATCTATGAAGGTGATGATAAAGTAAAGCTAGCAAAGCTACAAAATTTTAGCTCAGTTAGCTCGAAATTCTAAAGATGAGTGAAGATGAGAAGATTGTAGATACCTCTAAGAGTGAAGTTGCATTCGAAGAAAATAAAAAAGAAAATATAGATGCATCTACTTCCAGATCTAAGGAGATTGATGAAGAAACTTCATCAGAAGATTAAGAAGAGGCTCTAGGAAATACAAAGGTAAGCTATCCCTTAAATGTTTCAACTGTGGTACAATAGGTATTTTGCTGCTATATGTCCTTATAGAGAAAACATATATATTCATCTTATTTTTCAAAACAAATATTTTTTTTGAAGACATAAAAGTGGGTACTCATTTAAAAAAAATAGATATCCATTTTGTTTCTCAAAATGGATATTCTTTTTTAAGACATAAAAATAGATATCCATTTTATTTCTCAAAATGGAATTCTTTTTTAAGACATAAAAATGGATATCCAATCTTTTCACATAATTATTTTCCCTCCATTTTTGCTTCGGGATTGCTTTGGGATTTGGCTTGGGGGTGTCCAACCTGAAAAGTCAACTACCCCATGAAATGGTGGAAAATAGGATCTTTCCCAAATGTGTGTGCAAATAAGATGGATGACTTATTTTCCAAGCCCAAAATCACTTCAAATATGCAAAATAAGATGCTAATAACAACTAGAAATGCAACCTAACTGTTATAGAAACTATGGGAGATGTTTTTAGAGCATAAAAGTTGTGTACTTGGCCAAAAATTTGTTGTTTTTGAGCTATGGAGGACTCATTCACGTTTAGGGGTGAATGGCTCCTTTTAGGGTTTCGAAAACCTGATTTTAGGATCATGTACCTTGATGTCTGCACTCTTGAAATCTCGATTACCAATTTTTGGAAGCTTGTAGTTAATTCTGTAGAGCTCTTTATGTGATCTTGTACTTTGAATGACAGGGTATGTGCAGGATCATGATGGGCCAAAAAGTGGCGATATGATGGCTATGTGTAGGGTATGTGGCTGACGACTTTTTTTTACCCAAAATTGATGAAACGAAAAGTGTTTTTAAAGGAGATTCTTGGCTTTCCACCAATATAAATTATGCTTTACTTTGAATTTAATAAATAATTATTATTCATTTTCTATTTGAATTATGACTTAAGTGCTGATTGATAGGCTAATTGAAAAACATCTATAGCTTTCAAACGATATCATATTTTTTGAATCCAAAACATGCGTCACATTCTATGTTTTGCATACTATAAGATTAAAAAAAAAAATTGAATTTCATGAAGTTTTGACCAAGTTAAGGTGGCCAGACATATGAGTTTTTATATTTTTTAAAAGTTATAATAAAAAAATTCATAATTAATTATTTACTTAGAAAAAATTACAAAAAAATATGCATCACATCGGGACATGAGTCCTCTAATTATATCTAAAATATTATAATTATCATTTTATTATGGTTAGGGTGGTCAAACAAACACCTACTTCTTAGTTTTTCCCTGAAATTTAAGTACTACTGCATTGAAATTTCAAATTTTTACCAAATAGATTTTTTCTTTTTAAATAAATCTAGTAGTTTAGAAAATACATTTAATTTGCTATATAGATTCTATTCTTACATATTTTTGAAATTCAATTTGTTACAGATTCTATTCTTACATATTTTAGAAATTCAATTTGCTACATATTCTATTCTTACATATTTTTGAAATAATATAGATAATTTATTCAAATTTTTATGTCAAGTTGCCTAACTTTGATTTTTTTGAATTTTTTGCCACTTAAGGACTTGTTTTTCCATGATGATCTTGCACATACCCGACAACTTTTGCAACTTTGACAACTTTGCTCCAAATCTTGCTCAACTTGATCTTTAATATGTAAATTTGCAATAACACACTCAAGGGAAAAAAAAACTTGTTGATTTGTTAGTGAATGGGGGTTTGCCTCAGTCAAGCCCCTTGTAGGTAATTAAACCAAATGATGAAATGAGTCATGAAAGTGCAATAATGTAGGTGATATCAACTTGGATTTTGTCTTGTGATACAAATCTGCAAACAATCATGGAGTGGCCATGAAGAATGTAGATCTTGGATGTAGGATGATGCATGTAAATGAATCCTTAATGAAACATTCACTTCTTAGCTCAAAACACATGAATGCATTAAATCCTTAAAATGATGACATGATCTTGAATTGTTGCAATAAAGACTTAAAATTTTCCTTGAAATGCCTTATGAATGTTTAGATTGTGAAGTATTCTAATGCTCTTTCTTTTGATCTCACGAATTCACACAAAATTGCTAGCAGAAACAATGTGAATTAACCCTTCATTTACACTAAATTAGGAGATTAACCCCAAAATTCAAAGAACTAAGGCTGACACCAGATTTGGAAAGAAACATAATTGTAATTCCCGCCATAATGAAATTCAAAAATTAGGGTCTCATTAAGGGAGGACCCATTCACCACCAAAGGAAAATGGGTCCTAGCTAAGTTTCCAAGACCAAGCTTCAGGGAGCTGAAAGAAGGCCAAAACCCATTCTAGATCAACTAAGAAAGAGGGTTCCTTTTAAGGGAGGACCCATTTTCCATTAAGGGAGAATGGGTCTTGGCTCATCTTACTAGGACCAAAATTTTCCCAATGAAATAATTTGATATTTAATTTATAATTGTCAGGAGAGATCCACGAGAGGTATCAAAATTAAGGCCTAAAAATGGGGTTAATAACTCCACTTAACCACAATGAATTAAGGATACTTAGATAAATGTGAAAGTGATTTAAAACACTATAAAGCATTTAAACAAGGTACAATTTATGCTTATTTTATTTTAGGAAGGGGCCCATAAGGTTTAATTAAGCAAATATGTTCTAGAAAAGTGTGAAAGTGTGTTACAACACTTCAAAACACCCTTGCAAAGGACCAATTAAAGCATGTTTTAGTTAAATAAAAGTCCTAAAATGATGTGAATGTGTACAACACATTACAGTTCACCACTCCAAGACACCATTAGTTCATTTTTAATGTCAATTATCAAATCAAGCAAGAAAAAGGCAACTTTTTTTGTTACTACATTTTGCCTCCACTTTAGTGAGAGGATGACCCCATGTCAAACTCACACTAAAGTAGACATCCAATACACTTAAGTATGCATCAATAACAAAGATACATGATCATAACCTATCAAGGGCCAAGAAAAATAAACAAAACAAAGGATCAAGCACAACCAATTCAATACGATGTGAGGCGGTGGTTGTTTTTCCATAATAAACGTTGATCACTCTAAGGCCATGGAACTTCAGGTCGTCCATGGGGTGAGTTTGTCCTAACATATGCGTATGCTCACTCTGGGGTAGTGGAACCTCATTCTTTCCACTAGGTGAGTTGTCCCAATGAAGTGTTTTAGTGAGAAAGGCATGCTAGTGTGTCGGCTTCCCACCGTATAATGAGAAAGTTATGCCAGTGTATCAGCTTCTCATCATACTAGTACCATACCAAATTTATCCTCCTGATAAATTTAATAAGGAACCTCAATGAAAATGATTTTGTAAATGCTTTTGAATGTCATGTAAAAATTTATAAAAGGGGATTTCGTTTTGTTCGTGTAATAGTCTTCCTCTTAGGGAGCATTGTGCTTAATGTCTCCAAGAGAGGACAATTCAAAAGTGTCAGATTATCACCCATGGGATGCCTCATTCACATCATGCCATGATATTAGATCATGCACTCTTGGATGGAATCAAACCCAATGACACCACCAAGAAGAGGACACATCACAAGAAAAAAGAAAAATCATGCCATGAAATTTGCCAAAAGATCTGTCATCATTGTATTCCCCTACTTTAAAGCGGTTGCTACACCATCATTATGAGCGATTGCTTTAAAGTAGCCAATTTTTTTTATCCTAAGACATCAGATTTTTCCTCGAAAAATCCTATGACAAGTCATATGTTTCCTAAGTAAGCAACATCATGAAATAGGAAGGAAGGGTTGCCCCCACAAACACATAAGGGATCTATGAATTTGGGGTCAATATGTCTATGCTACAATGTTGTCATAGAGCATGGAATTGTCATCATTCCCCAAATACACATAGAATTGGAAGAATGACACATAGAAAGGGAAAACAAAGAAAAAACCTTCTGAGTCAACATGGAAGAAACATAAATGTTTCGATGCCTTGCATTGTCCCCAAAAGGAAAAAAAATGACAAATGTAAAAGGGAAAGAAAAATATTTTGGTTCAACATGGAAGAGACATAAATGTCTCGACGTCTTGCATCGTCCCCCAAAGGAAAACACATGAAAAAATGAAAGGATTACGACATAGAGAAGAATGAAGGTACATATAGAAGAATGCACAAAAGAGAGAGGAACATCAAACAAAAAATCACGGTTGATCACATTACGCACATGCAATCACACAAAAAGAAAAGAAATGAAAAAGAAAAAGACTAGTATGGCACAAGCGAGTCAACCTAAAGTAGGTCATCATCCTCCCAGTCTCGGTCAGTATAAACGAAAGGTGGGAAACTAGCCAAAGGGACATGCCATCAAGTGCCGAACTAGGAAACACACCAAGTTCAACACTTTTTTAAGGAGATTTGTCATTTAATCTCATGGAAGAAGAAAATAATGTATTCAACTCATCATGCACTTGTTCATAAATCTTTGCAATATCAATGCCATCATCTAAGTCAATCACAGCAGGAGGTCGAATAACAATGTCCATGCAATGTTCTTGTTTATGTTGCGACAGGGGGTTGAGAGTCGTCATGGATTGCTTCAGGTAGGTTTGTATTTTGATTTTCTATGTTGTTGTTTTCTTGAGTTTGCAATCTATGAGAAATAGCATGACGTCTATGTCTACGCTCCCTAGCACTTCAATTTATTGTCAATTTATTTTTGTGTAAGAGTGGGTTTGTCAATCAAAGGTTCCTTCTCTTCCTTTGGAGGACTAGAAGAAACAACAGGAGGTTGTTCAACCACTTTCTCTTTTACTTTGTAAACTTTTTTAACTCTAGGAGGGACAACGAGATTGTTTGTACTATCTCGTGGTCTCTTGTAGGAAATTGCAAGAGATTGTTCTATAGATTGTTCTTCTATGTTCAATTTTTTTTTGGTTCAATCATTGTCTTGTCAAGGATGGTTGGTTCAGTCATAGGTTGAGGCATATTGCAAAGGGATAGTCCTGCTATTTTCTTTGCCTTGAAATTTTGATTGATTTGAAAAATAAATCTTCATGAGGCTTGATAGGTTCCATAAGCTCGGGCCAAAAGTAATCGGGCCAAAAGTAATCTAATGAAAAAATTCCTTTTGTCGAGGATGGATGAAATCTGCTGTGATGCATTGTGAAGATGTATTTTCCAAATGGAAACTTTAGACATTTGTGCACAACCGAGGGGACAAAATTCATAGAGTGAAGCCATGGATAGCCTAGCTTCACACAAAATTGGTTTGATTGTGGAATGATGGAGAATGAGACTATTAATATTTTCAGTCCCACTTTTAAAGGGAGATCTATCAAGCCTATCATAGAGCAAGTAAATCCATTATGTGTCTTGATCCATGCTTTCAGATTGTCATATGTATCTTGATATATCTCATGCACATATAATAATTATTCTGTGATCATATTCTCTCCACAGACGAGATCAATCAATATCCCATTAGTGGGCTTATTATTGATTCAACTAGCTATGTAAAGAGGACCATCGGGTGCATGCTTAGGTATGTCATTTTGTGAGAAAGCAATGCAAGAGGTTTTTAAGTCAAGCCCTTATGAGGTTTAGCTTCGATAAATTCTATCACTTTCACAGTATTTTGTTTAATTTTTTCGTATTGTCATCATTTGTGTCAACATTCATCACATCAATCTTCATTTCACTAGCTTTGAAAAATGAAATATTGTGCTTAGGCATGGGATTTGTAAAGATTTGCAAATTTTGATTAGGAGGAGCTTCAAAATTATTTCCTTGATCATTCACACCTCTAATTAGTAAATGATTAGAATTAATAAGGTCTTGCACAAGATGTTTAAGACATAGTATTTTGTATTATGCCCATTTGTTTGACGATAATGACAATAATTTTTTTTTGAAAGCCTTTAGGCAATGGTATAGTAGGGTCGTGTTCTCTAACAAGAGGTAAGGTAAGCATGTTCTTGTCAATGAGTTGCAACATGATATTATGAAGGGTATCAGGTAAAGGAGTGAACTCTCTCTCTCTCTCTATGCTCGAAAGGAGTTGTCATTTTTATAGTAGCCACTTGATTATTGTTTTGTTGACTTGTCTGAGGAGGATTTAATTGTAAAAGCCCTTATTTTGTTTCTTGAATGGTTGATAATTGTTTTGAGTTGTGGATTCAGTCTTTTCAAGACAACTAGGGGGATTTTTCACATCACAACCACCAGTCAAGTTTTGATGGTCACGAAGGGCTATACATAATTATGTGAAGGATGGAAATCTCAACATTTCAAGATTTATTTAGAGTTTATCTTGTAAGTTGGTGGTGAAAATTATTTGAAGGTCGACATCAAGAATCTTAATGTTCACTTGCAAATAAAGTGTTTGATATCTTCCTATGAAATCAATCACTTTTTCATCCTCCTTTTGCTTGCATGTCATTAAATCAACAAGGGTCATCTTAGGACCCATGTGAATATGGAAGTGGTTATAAAAGGCATCAATGAGTTCATTGAATGAACCAATTGAATTATTCGGTAAAGATGAAAACCACTCTAAAGCTGTGTCCTTCAAGGATCTAGGGAATAACTTAGCCCATAGTTTATCTTCAAAGATGAATTCATTACACAAGGTTGTGAAGGTAGAAACATGGCTTACGGGATCTCCTTTCCCACCATATTTCTCAAATTGAGGGACCTCTATTCCTTGTGGCATTTTTTCTCTTAATATGTCGAGGGAGAATAGGGTGGACTTGATGTATTACAAAGGTTGACCATTATTTTTTTGTTGTAAGGTTGCCATTTGTTGTTGAAGGGATGTCATGGTTTGTAAAAGTGAATTAATGAGAGGGTCATTTTGGTTATAAGGTTGAGGGGAATAAGGTGGTCTAGTGTATGTATGCAGAGGGCTAGTGAATTGTAGGTTATTGAAGGTGAATTTTTGAGGGGTTATTGTATTCGAAGGCACGAAGGTAGAATGAATTCCTGCAGGGATACCTATGGAAGTGTACACGATGCTAGTAGGTATGACTGTTGTGGTTGGTTGAATGGTAGTTGTGGGTTGAAATGTTGTTGTAGGTTGAAACGTTGTTGTAGGTTGGAATGTTGTTGTAGGTTGGATTGTTGTTGTGGGTTGGAATGTAGTTGTAGGTTGGAATGTTGTTGTAGGTTGTGTACTAGTGTATGTAGGGATGGACATTGCTATGATGGAGGATATGATTGTAATTCCGCCTTGACTTTGAGTAGACCCCAAAGATTGAGTGGAAGTGGTAATGGTAGGGACGGTGTTGGTAATGTTAAGGACATTGGTTGTGGGAGGTGAAGTCATGGGTAATGAAGCATGCAAACTATGAGCCATGGAGGGTTGATTCTCAACACTATCAAAAAGAGAGTTAGAGCACCCAAGATCCATGACAAGTGAGAGATCACTAGATGACATGAGCCTCAAACTATGTCTTATAATAGTATTGCAAATAGGACACCAAGTTGTAAAGCTCATGCAAGTTTTACTGAACCTAGTGTGCAAACCCTAGAATGGAAAAGGGACAATGCAATAACCTTGAATGAAATGCAATTTTCAAATTCTAAGCAATGCAAATTACTGATTAAACAATGTAATAAGTTGAAAATGAAATGTTTTGATGCAATTTTGAACAAGTTTAACAATGCACTAAAATGAAGCAATTTAAGCTAAATACAATGAAATTGATGAAACAACAAATCAAGAAACTGAAACAACAAGATAATGGCACCAAACAGAGGCTAAAAATTGAGATTTTAATGTCCTAAAATTGTGGATTTGTAGCTAATAGGGACTCATTTTCCAGTAAGGGCGAATGGGTCTTGGTTGTAAGGTCTTTTTGGGATCTTTATGTGGATTTTAGAGTCAATTTTAATTTCTTTTCAGATGCCAGAAGCTTCAGGTTAGACTTGATGAGGGACCTATTCACTAGTAAGGATGAATGGGTCCTGGTAAGGTCTTTTTAAATTGTTTTTTAATGGTTTGCAAGCTTTCAGATATATCTTTTAGTTCCAGGTTGTAGACAATTCAATGAAGCTTTAGATTTTCCAAAAATTCAATGCAAAAATGCAATAGAAAGATGAAATGCAAGACATAGATTGAAATGCAATTTTGTTTTGATTTTCAAATGCAATTGAATGAAATCTAAATGAGATGCAAAATGATTGTTTTTTTTTTGTAATTTAGTGGAAAACAATGCAAATCTAAACCCTATATGATATACAATATTTAAATGCAAAAGAAGAAACACTAATTCAATGCAAATCTAAATGCAATGAATGTAATATTTTAACTTAATATGAAATGAGAGATTAAAAAAATCATAATATTACAATGTTGAAAATGTTGGGTTCACCAAATAATGATTTGGGTGAAAATAGGATCTTTCCCAAATGTGTGTGCAAATGAGATGGATCACTTATTTTCCAAGCCCAAAATCACTTCAAATGTGTAAAATAAGATGCTAATAACAACCAAAAATGAAACCTAACTATTATAGAAACTATGAGGGATGTTTTTAGAGCATAAAAAGTAGTGTACCTAGCCAAAAAGTTGTTGTTTGTGAGCTATGAAGGACTCATTCGCCTTCAAAGGTGAATGGGTCCTTTTAGAGTTTCAAAAAACTGATTTCAAGATCCTATACCTTGATGTTTGCACACTTGAAATCCTAGTTACCAAGTTTTTGAAGCCTGTAGTTAATTTTGTAGAGCTCTTTCCGTGATCTTGTACTTTGAATGACAACTTTGCTCCAAATCTTCCTCAACTTGATCTTCAATCTATAAATTTGCAATAAAACACTCAAGGGAAAGAAAAACTTGTTGATTTGTTAGTGAATGGGGGTTTTCCTCAATCAAACCCCTTGTAGGTAATTAAACCAAATGATGAAATGAAGCATGCCAGTGCAATAATGTAGATGATATCACCTTGGATTTTGTCTTGTGATACAAATTTGCAAAAAATCAGGGAGTGGCCATGAAGAATATAGATCTGGATGTAGGATGATTCTTGTAAATGAATCCTCAATGAAACATTCAATTCTTAGCTCAACAGACATGAATGCATTAAACTCTTGAAATGATGATATGATCTTGAATTGCTACAATAAAGACTTGAAATCTACCTTGAAATGCGTTAGGAATGCTCTTGTGAAGTATTCTAATGGTCTTGCTTTTGATCTCATGAAGTCACACAAAATTTCTAGGAGAAACAATGTGAATTAACCCCTTATTTATACTAAATTAGGAGATTAACCTCAAAATTCAAATTAAAGAACTAAGGCTGACACCAGATCTAAAAAGAAACATAATTAAATTCTCGCCAAAATGAAATTAAAAAATTAGGGTCTCATTAAGGGAGGACCCATTCGCCACCAAAGGCGAATGGGTCTTGGCTAAGTTTCCAGGACCAAGTGTAATACCCCTCATGTTGTTTGGACTCGTTATTTTTCTATGATTTTTGCTTGATACTTTGAGACTGTGATAGTTACTATTTATTGGTTGGATTGGTGGATTGGATAGTTTAGATTGATTGATGATTATACTACTTCATTTGATGACATAGATATTTGATATGACATTATGGTTACATTTGGTTTGGAGATGTTTAATTTGATTTCAGTAGTATATTGTGATGCAGTGGATTATTAATCATTCTATGATGATATGATGTGATCAGTTTAGTTTAACAATGTTACTTTATATTTAATGTTGTAATTGTTAGTATAGTTTGGGTGAGGGGACAGTGTGGCACCACTCGTTTATGAGTGCCCTGCTACGCTGCAATTCCTTCTCACGATATGATGTTTTGATTATATATATATATATATATACATGTTGTACACAACCTTGTTTGTATGCAAGAATTGCAGGAACAGAGTCTCGATTCCACCTGCTTCAACAGGACAGGGCGAGCATCAATTTAACCCAATGTGGGCATGATGTTGAAACAAAGATGACAAGGAAGTCACCCCGTCCCATGTTTTTTCAACCCGTCTTTTGTTTAGTGGTATTGTGCGTCTTTAACCCTTGTCATTTTTGCATTTTTTTATAGTGGTTTGTGTGAGTGTAATTTTGGTATTTATTTTACATTGGTGTTTAGTATGATGTAATTTAAATATTTGAATGCTATTAATAAATGTTGATAATAGCATTGGAATAGTTTGTATTAAAATATAAAAGTCTTATTTTAAAAGCCATATATTTATTAAAGATAAATAAATGGAAAAGTGTAAATTAAATTATTTAAAATTAGTATTTTGATAATTTAATTAAAAGAGCATGTTGAGGATAATTATGAAATAAATTAATTAAATAAATAAAATTGTGTGAATTGTAAATAAAACTGCAAAATCAAAATTAAAACAAAAAGTGTTGTTAAATAGAAAAAAATCAAGAAAAGAAAGAAAAGATGAAAAGGACCAATGAATGTTGAGTTTTGGCTGTAAAGCTAGGAATGAAATTAGAAAACTTCTTTTAATTTTGATTTTTGGAGCTTTCGAAAAAGAAGAAGATATTTTTATTTAATAGAAAAATTGTGAGATTTTGGTTCATGGGAAATTGACAGAAGCTTCAAAATATTGAGTTTTTGGAAATTGGATCCCTCTTGTTTCCTCTGTAGAATATATTTATTTTTCATTGTTCTGGAAGAGAGGCTCTTCTGAGTTAAATATTAGATTAGAAATTTGAACAAGTAAATCGAGTGGAGAAGTTTTGAAGAAAGAAAGTGGAGCTCTTCGAAAAGGCTGTTGGAATTCAAGTAAGGCTTTGTCAATTATTCAACAAGCGTAGGACTTTAGGTTCCATTCTAATTCTTTAATTTCTCTGTATCAGTAGAAATAAATATGTTTACACTGTAAAAGAAAAGAAAAATCTTGGTTAAGATTTAACAAACATTGGATAGCAAATCTATGAATGAAATTTAATTGGGTCTCTTAAAATGACCAGTGTGTTCATAATTTTGTTTTTGGAAAAATGATTCCCCTTAAGATAAATAAATTTAAATATTTTTCTTCATTTGAAATAAATGTGTTTTCAATTTTAATAGAGTTCTATTCCTGATTAAATATTTGTATATATACATATATATACATATATGTATGTATATATATATGTATGTATATATATATACATATATATATATATATATATGTATATATATACATATATATATGTATATATACATACATACATATATATATACAGTGATGTATATATATATATATATAAAGTGATGTATATATATATATATATATATATATATAAAGTTTATTTTTGAAATGAATTTTACCTGTGCGTCGGCCGGATGGGGGTCGAATGGTTTTTATTATTTAATAAAAATAAAATAAAATATACAAAAAAATGTCATTTGTTTTGGTGTGGGGAAGGGACGGCGCTGGCCGTACCCTCCCCCTGTCCCCTCTCTGTAGTGGGGACTGCCCATAGCAGTCCGTGGACTGCTGTGCGCAGTCCTCTATGCACTGCGCATGGTAGTAAGGACTGCGAACCTTGTATATTTTTTATGATTTAATTTTATACGATTTTTTAAATATATATATATATATGTATGATATATATATATATTATGTATTTGCACAGTTCGAGCAGAAGATTAATCAGTTTAGATTATTTTTTTAATTTTGAATAAAATAGATAAGTAAATATACATATATTTTATATGTATATATATATATATTTATATATGCAATTATTTGTATATATATATATATAAATGTCATGATTTATTGATTTTGGTTTAATTGTGAAATTATGAAATTTAGTTATATTGGTTGATTAAAAGAAGCAAAATTAAATATTTTTGTCAAAGCTATTATTAAACTCTTATTTCAAGTTGTATTGAGGAAAATGGAGGTTATAAATGCAATTAAACCAGTTGTTTATTTTGGAGTTGCGAAAACAATGTGTGTATATTAAATGGTATCTCGAGTTATATGATCATGTGATTTTGTTTTACCATTTTATTATTGTTTGGGATTTTCTTTTGATGTGGGAACCCTGTTGTATTTGTGAACCCGTTTATGGATGTTGTGAACCTTAGGCTTCCAGAGGCGTGTTTTTTTATCATTGGATGTTTATCCTCGTTTTATGTGCTCTTGATATAGCCATATATTGATATCTTTATTTTGAAAGGGTTGTACGGGGTTTTGTTGAGACTCTGGTTTTGTGTTTTAGCGAGATGGGTAATGCCTCACATGTCGTCTGTTGAGACTCAATGCTTTGTTCTTTATGGTACAACCCTTGGTTTTGATTATGTTTTGGGGCCTTCAGGGAGAGTGGCTCTTCATGGGGGGCGACGCCTCAAATAGGAGGAAGGGCTCAGGATAACCCACGTAAGAGTAGATTAACAAGTGAAAACCTAATAATAGAACTTAGGGGGTTGGGTAGTAATAAAAAAATAAGATAATCTTGGATACCTCATCTAATCATTAGGGCTATCACAGAATAATGGTAGACTGAGAAGGCCGTGGTCAGCAAAGTCGTTACCTCATCCTCAGGAGAGGTTAACAGTTCCGCATGAGTCACCCTATGGGGATGGCGCCTCAAGTAGGAGGAAGGGCTAGAATAACCATAGATGGGGGCCGATACCTCATGTTGGAGGAAGGGCCAGGATAACCCATGTAGGCTATGTGATGACACTCTCCACTTGTTGTCCTTATGCCTTGTTTTCTTGGTTGCCTCTGGAAGTGTGTTATGATTGTGGTTTTGGTTTTAATTGGCATGTGGTTATGGTTATTGCCTTGGCTTATTTATGATGTGTTGTATGGCTTTATGCTTATTATGCTTGATTCTTGGTTGTTGTCGTTTATGTCTTGTGTAATCCTTTGATGTTGCTATTGGAGTTATTGTACTATGTTTTCTTATTAGAGTTAGTCTTATGGCATTCATGGCCATGGTTACTTCCTTGTCACCTCTGAGCACGGGGGGTAGGTTTTTTCTAAAACCCACATGGTCGGGTGGAACGTGCTCCGTACCCGTTGGGTTCCCCATCAATGTTCGTTCTTCACAGTATTCTTTAGATGGAGCTTGTACCAGATATTCATCTTGTAATTCAGACATTATTTGTACTATGTATTTATCCCACATGTATGGGAGGTTTCATTGTATTCATTGAGAGCATGTAATGTATTAAATGATGATGTATTATTTATGCACCTTTGTAACCATTCATAATTTATGGGATTTATTACGATTGTATCATGTGATGTATTTATACTTATACTTAGGGTTACATGGATGTTACCTTTGTAAATGGATATTGTAATGTTTATGATGGATGTAAGATTTAGTTATGGTATTTAGCCTTATCTGTAATCTTTCGTTATGAGTTTTTTTATGCGATGTGACCTCGCGTGCCCCAGAGGACTTGATGTTATGATGTTAATGTGTAATGTAATTATGTTTTGATGGTTCATAATTATGTGTACTTTGTATTATAAAAAAAATAAAAATGTGTGCATTGTTTTGTCCTTTGGGGTTTGCACGACGGGCGTTACAACTTGGTATCAGAGCCAAGGTTTGCAAACGCTGGGGTCTCTGGGTAGTTTTTCCATTAGGCAACCTTTGCATTTGAATATTGAGCTCACTTGTACCTTTATCTTGTTGCGCAAAAATATGCCTTGAGGTAGAGGACGTGGCCGAGGAAGAGGTTGTGGTGCTGGTCGTAGAGAAAACTAACAAAGTCCTTCAGCTCCTAGTTCCCATGGTTCTGAGCATGAGGAACATCAGAGTCCTCAAAGTAATCCATTAGATGGTGGGCAGAACCCAGAACTACTTGGTTTAGACGGACAGTTGCAACACATTCTGGGAGAGATTCTTGATCGGTTGGGACCTAGGCAAGAGGAGGAGCAGCGGCTCAAGAGAGAAAGGGAAAGGTCGCCGAGGCAGAGGCAGATAACGACAGATTAGGATGCAGTGATAGTTGGTCATATGAGAGATTTGATGAGAGCTCACCCGCCTACATTTGATGGTTCTGGAGGAGGTTTGGAAGCGAAAACATGGTTAATTGATTTGGATTGATGCTTCACGATGCACCCCTATGGTAGCAATACCAAAGCTCGGTGCACAGTCATGCATCTGCGAGGTTTCGCATCCACTTGGTGGCGGCTGGAAGAGAAAAAATTACATCTGGATATCAACATGGTCACATGGGAATTATTTCTGGATAGGTTCAGGGCTCGCTTCCTTTCAAATCATTGGAGGCAACGCAGGGCAGATGAGTTTCATGACCTGAAGCAAATGTCGATGTCCGTTGAACAGTATGAGTGATGATTCTATGAATTGAAGTAGTATGCAGGGATCAACCATGATGAAGGGATGTTAGTGCAACATTTTGTTTGAGGATTAAATTCCTGAATTAGTGGTGGTGTGCAAGTCTTCGAACTAGAAAAATTCATGTAACTAATTATTGCCCGACTTTTATAAATTTTTGACCAAGTTAGTGTGGTCAGAAAAATGGTTTTTAATATTTTTAAAAATTCCTACTAGAAAATTCATGTAACTAATTATTTACTTGCAAAAAATTACAAAAAATGTGTCACATTCAGGCATGTGTCCTTTACTTATATTGAAAGATTTAATATATATATATATATATTTCTCATCATTAGGGTGGCTAGACAAACACTTGATTTTTATATTTTTCTCAATTTTATTGTACTACTACATTGAAATTTTAAATTTTCACCAAATCAAATTACTTTTTTCCAAAATGCCTAGTATCCTACAAACTACATTCAATTTTCTACAAATTCTATTTTAAAATATTTTCAAAATTATGGTAATAAACTATTCAAATTCTTATGTGAAGTTTCTTAGGTCTATTTTTGTGTTTTTTTATTGCCATGTAAGGGCCCTAATTGACCCCCCATGATCTTGAACATACCTTGATACCTTTATGACTTCAAAGGAATTTAATGATATCATCATCAAGGTCAAACAAAATGAATTCAATGAAATATTGAATAAGGAAAAGGAGGGAGTTGATCCATCAAGGCATGAAGAGATTACTCAACAAGTCCTTCAAGAAATGGACTATGATGCATCAAAGATAACTCTATAGGAAGGGAGGAGAATGATAAAGGAAAGTGGAATACTTTTGTTTCCTAAATGGGATCTCACATCAACCATTTCACTTGATACAATAAGAAATCAAGATGAAGGGGAAATAATCTTAGATGAGCAGGAAAAGCAGTTATATTTTTGGATCTAGATTCAGTCCTAGTTTGCAGACTCTAGCCATATGGGCAATGGACCTTGATATAGATAAGAAAAGAGTGTCTAACTAAGTTGAAGAGAACACATGGAATACAATCATCAAGAGAAAATTAGATACTACAGTTCCATAGGTAGCATAACTGGTTTTCCATAGAACCCAGTTCAATGCACAAACTGCTGAGAGACAAGAGGATTATGAGAGATTGCATGCCAAGAATGTGAAGTTTCAAGATCAATACAATAAAGTGGTAGCTCATCTTCCACCACCTCCTCCATCCACATCAGCTGAATTCTCAACTCAAGATAGAGACTTTGTCTTTGAAAATCAAAGAAATGAAGGATTAGTTAAAAAAAAGCAGGGAGAATGAAAAGAAGGCCAAGGAAGAGGCCAAAAATATTTCCACTAACATTATTGATGACCTATTAGGTTATAGATTATCATGTGTCTTGCATAAGATTGAGGGATCTTGGAGTGCATTTGATGGACTTCACAAGGCTTATGCTAAGCATAAAAAAATTCAAAATAGCTTCCAAGATGTATTGAGTAAGTGGATCCTCTAGGCCACTTCAATAAAAGAAATGATAAAAATGGCATATTTTGATGAGAGTGTCCCCAAGAATTTGGCACAAATTAATGAAAAATAGAACTACCAAGGGAGGTTTTTTCCTTTCAAACAAAGCTTGATATTTAGATCAATTCAAAATTGAATATGTTTGAAGGTATGAAATAGAGAATTATGCCTAAAATTATGGATAATTCAAGGACAATCAAATCTTTAGATGTATAGAAATCAAAATTTCAGGAATAATTCCCTCATTGTCATCTTATATTTACAAGGACGGAAGGCCAAAGTTAGCTCTTCTGAACAACTCAATAGATGATTTATTCAAGTTGGAGACTATTTTGGATAATTTTGTAAATGAGACAAGAGCAATCAATGATGCATAGTATAATGCTCATAAAAATAAAGTACAAAAAGCTCTTGTTTTTTTAACTATCTTTTGAAAGAAGAGTATAATTCATTGGTGGAGAAGTACATTGAATAGATATCTCACATGCTATTCTTATATTTTTGCAGAGGTGGCGCCTATTTTATCCTATATGGCCCAGTCAACTTCTTCCTCAAATTTTTTAAAGCACACCATAGTACTTGTACTTCCACCTTTCACCTTTCATCATTTTGGGATTAGCAAGAATCTTCTTCAATGACATATGTAACTCTTTTGTCTTGTAGCATAATATTTGTCTCTCCCCATGGGGTAGTTGTAACTTGTTTTGTTTGATCCTTGAATGGAAATATTTTCAAATGAAAAAGTGACATCTATGCATGGCTTGAATCTTGTTTTATCCCTTGTTTCTATAAAAGCGAATTTTGGGCCATTTTGTCATGATCTTAAAAAAAATTGTAAGTAGAACGTATGTATGTAGTTTGTACATGTCTGATCTAGGTCTTCATAGAAAAGGATGTTGATGTAACTATTAATTTTGTATAACAATATTAGTTCCATACATAAATATACAATGAAAAATTTATAGCCAATTGTCTCCTAAAATGTATGCCTCTCTTCATTTATGAATATAAAATTGATCAAAGATCTTTTCTATTCATCTTTGCAAATTTTTTGTGATAGAATTTTTCTTTTATGGATTTTATTCAAAGGATAGATTAATATTCAATATAAGGAATATTGAGTGTCTTGAATGTATACAAATATTTTTAAGTAGAATTAGTTGTAAAATCCAAAGAGTAAAAGTGTAAGGAATTATTACTAAGCTTTCATGGAGCTAGGTTAACTATTGTTGTATAAGTTTTAATTGCACCTTCCTTGACTCCATTGCTTAGGTCTAAGAAACCTGTTACTATGAATGCCTATAGTTATAATTCCTTGATCATTAATATTAAAATAAAGTTTTCATTACAATTGTAAGCTATATAATATTATTTTCCTATTCTATGGCATAAAATATATAAGAACTCCAAGAATCTATCCCTTTTAAAGTGTTCATTTGTAATGCTTGATCTATAGAGAGAAAATATCCTTTTTTAGCAATATTTGATATTAATTATATGAAATCCTAGTTGGTATTGCATAGGAATACCCTCCTAGGTTTTGCAGAGCCTTAAGTGCAAAGGAGAAAATTGTTGAAATCCTTCTCCTCTTTGTTGGCCAACCCCTAGAACAATTAAGCACAAGAATTAACTATTCATTTAGATTGTTTTAGGAATCAATTGGGGCTTAAAGCAAGAAAAAAAACCAACAAAACCTTCAAGGCTATGTAGGGCCCATCCACAATAACCTTTCTCATTTTTTAAAATATCAAAACCATTTTTTTGTGGTGACAATTTTTCAAAAGTTAGAAAAACTATCATTTGTGTTCAATGAAAAGTTGTAGGAAGGTATATTTTTATTTTGTGTCATGGGATTGATTTTTCAGTCCCAACACATATATGTGGATGGATTTACACTAAGAAAGTTTTTTCTCGCACTCTCTTGATTGTTTTGACTTGTAATATGCCATCACTTTCTCTTAAGAGCCCTAAGTGCAAGAAATGACACACTTTTACAAAATATTCTTAGAATTTATGTCACCTACAAAAAATCCATCCAACCCTATTGGGTTATATGGGATCCCTCTATAGTAATCTATCTTGATTCTAGTACACTCAACATCATTTAACCATTCTGAGAATGATTGTATTCTTGTAAAAAGAATCACTTGAGGGTCATGTAATCATGTACACAAATTTTTTTTTTTTGCATTTTGTGTCTCATGGGGCCCAATCGAGTACACCAACATGTCAAGATGGGTAGACATGGGTCCCTCAAAATATATAGATTCTTATAAATTATCACATGGATAACTAAGGGCTATTGTATTTATGACTATTTTTATTTATCATAAACTCTTGAAAATTCTCATTTTTTTTGTGAAGATATCCATCATTACCTCTTTTAGTGATCTTCTACAAATGGTAAGGAAAATTTTCATACTTTTTTCATGGTATTAAGGTCTCAAATGACATGATAATAGTCCCATATCACTATCATGGCTAAGTATGATAGTGGATAGTCCTAGGGTAGTAGTCAATAAACCCTTGAGGTATTTGATTCCTTCCTAGAAGTATATCATGTGTAACTATAGATTCACACACCATCATCATTCATTTAATCATTGAAAATGGAAAGAAACTCTATGAAACACTATCTTCCAGCTACATGCATATTCCTTCTTAACTCCATCTTTACATGTTCATCTCTAAGCACATTACTAGATACCACCTATATGTTATCCCTTTACGTCTTGTGATGATAAATCATTTCTCTATTACATACCCTCTCTAACCTATGGTATGTTTTACTTCCATGATATTTCCACGCTAGAAAAGGATAGGTTGGTTTGATCTTGGGAGGAAACTTGGCTACTTGATCATTCTTTGGCTACTTTTGTAGGTGGAAAGCTTCCAAGTATTCATTAGAGTCTTCAATTCTTATAATTAGATTTTATGTGGATGATTCTTTTCCATTCAAGAAGCTTCTCCATTCATTTTGGTGGATGATATAAGGTGTATATCAATTCTATCTAGCATAGACAAAGATATCATGATGGCATGAGGTAGAGATACAAATAGAGTGTATCCCATGTTGAGTGCCATTATGAAAAATGATTTGAATGTTTGGTGTATCTTGAAATAAATTGGGATATCCAATTACATTGAAAGAATTAATGGTTTTGAACACACACTCTTAGTGGATTTTTCTAAGAAATGGAAGTCTAGAATGGTATGAATGAAAGGTTTGTCTGAGTGTTAAGGTCTAAGAATGTTGCAAGAATATTTTAGTAGCATTTTAGAAAATTTTAATACCTTCTACAATAATTTATTTTACTTCTAAAGCTACTATTTTGCAATTTAATATCCACTATTGTGAATACAAATAGCTATTATTGTACACTTTTGTAGCCATTATGACTAGGAATTTAATAGAAAACTTATTGGGGAAGGTGTATGGAAAAATGGTAGACCTTTGCAATAGTATGAAGATAACCATCAAGGCATAAAGTAGAATGGAACTTTGTCAAATGTTGTATTTGCAAACACCTTAGTAAATTGATATTGAAATTATGGAAGCAAAAAAAAAAGGAAATTAACTATTTGAAAAAAAAGTCTAAAAGAAATGTGAATTGATGGAAGACTATAAATGTAATAGTTCACAAATAAGGTATTTACATCCATCGAAATAGGGTCCCTATAAGTTGATATGGGGTCCCTCTAGGATATACATAACATGGATTTTTTCAACAAAAATGCACTTAATTTAGATCTTGGAGGGGTTAAAAATGGTCTACAACCTTAATTATACTTAATACTAAAACCTAAAAGTATACATGAAGGAAACATATTACTTACTTAAGCACCACTTAACCCTCATATGAGTGTTAAATGTTTAAAAGGTGCAAGGATGAACACTATAATATGTGATTACAACAAAAGAAAATACTTTTAGTAGATACCAAATTGATGTTCATAGATAAAGGAATGAAAAGAAAAATAGGCTAAAGCATTTAAAAATAACCATATTAGAGAATAATGGAACTTTTAAAATTTTTATTTTATTGCCTCAAGTACATATATACAAAACAACTATACAAAATTTTAGCTATACATAAATACAAAATAACTGTACATTTATACAAGATTTTAGTTGTACATAAATACAAAAAAACTGTACTTATATACAAAATTTTAGTCATACATATACAAATCAATTGTAGATATATAAAAAATTTTAGTTGTACATAGATAAAAATCAACTGATGATATATACAAAATTGATCCACTGGTTCTAATTCAATGCTCCAACTCACTGAATATCTATTATTGGCCCAATAAATCCATTGAACCATGTGGATTAGCTCTAACCCTTATAGTGTCTTGAGTATTTCCTCATGGTTATATTCATAATTTTTTTGTAAATTATTAACTTATGGTTAGCCATGATATTTGATCAATTGAATACTCATTACAACAACAAGATTATAGTAATAAAGAATCTGCCTATATGTGTCAAAATCCTCAAACAACCACACATCAAATTTCTTAATAGGGTACATTCTAACCCACATTATAGTAAAAAAAAAAAGATCCTAATGGATACTCAATATCATCTCCATCAGTGACTGTAGGAGTCAATTTTTACCCTCTACACAATGACACAAAAAATAATCTATCTCTTCTTCATTATTCTCATCAACACTAACTACATACGCATGGCCAATATTTAATTGTATGAATAAATTAATTTTAGTAAATGATGAAAAATGTTATATAATTAGTTAATTTTTTTATTTCAACTAATTAATAAACCTATTTAATACCTAGTTGTACTAGGTTAGATACATGGTCAAAGTCAATTGATACTTCCATTTGGTTCAACTATAGTGCTTATGGAGCTTAATTTGTGTTAATAAGAGTTAAAGGTCTACAAGACCATTCATCAACCCATTCTTTTGACTCATAGTCTTCCCAATAAAAATCCATACATGAAGAACACAAACATGTAATATCTCTTATATAAATAGTTAATGATCTTTCATTTGAACTTCTAAACAATTGCATCTCACTCGACCTTGCAACTGTACAAAAATATTGATACTTTACAATATTATATTCAATTACTTACCAAAAATATCTATAAACTATAGAATTACCTTCATTACTATTGGAATAATCACCAATGTCTCCCTTTGGATTTGGGACATGTCCTAACTACCTCCCATGGATCTGTTTATCTCTAACATTTGTATTGGGTGTTAATAGGTCAATTTTTGATTCAACAATAAACATGTTCCAACAAATGGTATTAGATTCATGGTTGTGGGTTTGAATCCCCTCAATGACACTAAGGAGGGATTTTTGGACTAATTATCAATGTCGCCCTTCGGATTCAAAACATGGACTAACTGCCTCCCAAGAATTCGTTTATTTTTGGCCTTTATATTAGGAGTTAACAAGTTGATCTTTTGGCACAAAAAAAAATGTGTTCCAATAATTACTTGGTCACATTTATGGAGTTACACCACTACACATTCATTGTTGCATCTATGAACTTAGCACCACCTTGGTACTTCAACTCTTCTTTTTCTAGGTCTCTTTTTACACATGCTCCAACACCATCATGCTCCACCTTTCCATATCCAACCTCAATAATTTTTTTTTAAAAATGAACACCACTCATGACATGCATCCTACTCAATGAGTAAAACAACCTCAAATTCTTGAATTGTGATGTGCAATTATTCGATAATATGATGTTTTGACTATATGTGATATTTCTAGATCTTAAATCATCAAAGAAAATTTTAAATAAACCTTCCACAAACTCTTTGGGATGTGTACGATCACCACTTATGTAGAAGTGATACTCTCTCAATATATTTATGTCTTCCTCTATGATATTGGGTGCATGCATGAATGTTATATGTACAAAAATAGTAACCTGAATAGGGTTGTAGTACTAATATTGTACTTCCATTTTTGGTTTTAATATATAATTATTAGAAAATATACAATAGAAACAATTGTACCAAGAGGAAATGTATCATTACATAACTTTCATTACTCATCCAACCATTGAGCTCTATGTGTATGCATTGCATAGTCATACACAATTTTCTATTGAAATATTCTAGTAAACTGAGCTACAAATATATCTGTACACACTAACTCACATTTCTTAACTATTTGCCATATTTTACCTCATAAGTTATTGAATTGTATATTCTAATAATGACTATTTTCTTCCCAATTTCATGTGTGCTCTCTACTTGTACATATTTTTACAAATATTACAAACCACCGAAAGTAACAGATGATGTAATACCCCTCATACTGGTTAGACTTATTAATTTCTATGTGTTAACTTGATACGCTGATACTATGATGATACTATTGTGGTTTGATTTGGTTGGTTTGTAGTTTGATGATGTTGTTATTCCTTTAGTGGACATGATCATTTGATATGAAATTATTAGTACGATTTATGATACTCTGTGTGTTGTTTGGATTATTTGTTTATTTAAATGATTTGTCATTAATGTTTATATGTCAAAGTGATGATTCTATGGTGATGTTATTTAATTCAGTATTATTTTATGATGCAAATGTTTAATAAGTAGTTATGATGCAGTAGTTAGGTATCATGTTATCTTATGATCAATTTGGTTAGAAATGTTAGCTCGTTATTGGTATTATAATTGTTAGAATAGAGTAGGTGAGAGGACAGTGTAGCATCACTCGTTCACGAGTGCCCTGCTACACTGCAATTCCTTCTCACGATAGGATGTTTGAATATATATATATATATACATGTGCTACTTGACGTTTGTTTGGATGCAGGATTGCAGGAATAAGTCTCGATTCCACCTACTTCGGCAGGACAGGGCGAGCAATAAATTAACCCAATGGGTAAAAATGTTGAAAAAGGGAGTAGGTTTGGAAGTGTCCCCGTCCCAAGTCCGTCGTCGGTGGTGAGTCGTTGTGTTTTGACTGAAGTTTTGTCTTTGTCTTGTATGTAGTTTCATTGTTGAGTATTTATTTTATTCTTGGTTAGTGTTTAATTAATTAATCGTATTTCACAAAATAATTAATTAATGTTGCATTATTATTTGATTTAATTGAGAGTTAGAAAAATGTTAAAATTAAATATATTATAAATTAAAAGTGATTTAATTAATTGAAAATGCAAATAATTATAATTAAAATTAATATTGTTAAGAATAATTTGATATTATATTTTTTTTTATTAATTTTAAATTAGAAAATTATGAGAGGATAATATCTGAATTAAATAAATTATTTCAATTAAAATTTTAGATAAGTGTAAGCTTTTAAAAGCTGGAAAAGGACCAATAAGGAGAGAGGCTTTTTGGATAAGAAAACGGAAAAAGATTTATTGATTTTAATTAGTGATTTATTATTTTTTTATGAGGGAATTCATTGAGAAGGAAGTTTTTGGGCTCTGTTGTTTTGGGATATGGAAATAAAAATAAAGGAACAACAGTTTTGTTGGGGGTTTTTGGGGATAAAAATTATTGTGGTTTTCGAAATAAAGGGAGATTCAGAAGAACGTTGGAGGGGGAAGATCGAGAGAAGAGTTGAAGGCAGAAAGTCGAAAGGAGGATTCAGAAGGATTCTTCATCAAACGAAGGGTTTCAGGTTCCTTTCAAGTTCATTATTTCTTTTCTGATTTATTCTTCTGTAATAAATTTTGACTGCCATGTTGAAAGATTAATTTCTCCTTGTTTTTTTTAAAAAGAGTTTCCTGTGATTGAGATTTTTCTGTTAAAAATATTTGTATTTCTCTGTAGAGAAAACCTTGGTATAAATTCTTCAAGAAAATTTAAGTATGAAACTATTGAAAAGAAAATCATATTGCTATTGGGATAAATATTGTTGCACGCCTGAATTTATTTTGGACCTTTTTAAAATCTATGTATTTAGTTATGATTTTGGGATTTATATATATATTTATTTACAGAAGTAAATACACTTATACATATTATGCTTATAAAATATTTTATATACCCATTTGGTTGTGAAAAGAAAATTCTTTGATTGCTTATGGAAGTCTGTGTTCCATACCGTACTGGGACTTGTGAAACGAATGAAATTTCTATATATTATGTTTATTCAAAATTCCGTATTACAAAATAAAATATAAATATATATATATATATTTGAAATATTTTCAAAATTTTCATCCTTTTTCCTGAAAAATGAAATTTTATATTATTGAAAATCTGTAGGTATTCGCGTCGACCGAGGTTTGTTGAGCATTTGTATTTTTTTTTGGGGTTCGAACCCGTGAACTTCCTTTGTGTATGAAATTTATTTTATATTAAAAATCTTTATATATATGTTTGTAATGAACATTCGTGCATGTTCGGCCCACAAATTATAAAGGATATATTTTGGTTCTGTAAGCATCATATAGGCGATTCTCATATTTCGAAGTCGTACTGGGGATTTTCTTTTAGAAATAATATTAAATATTTTATTCAAAAGTTATAATTTTTATAAATTAAATAAAATTATAAATTATAAATTTGTATTGGGGGAAGGGGCAGACGACTTTCGCCGTACCATCCCCCGACCCCACTGTGGGCTGGGCGCAACCGACACCGGCTGCGTACAACAGCCAAGGCTGCTGTACGCAGCCGCGTGGGGGCTGCGGCCTCCTCACAGAGGGGACTGCAGTACCTGCGAGCTGTGTACCCCGCAGTACTACTGCGGTTGAGTGTTGGGGGCTGCGTGCTTTTTATAAAATAAATTTAAATTTAAAGTTTTGTTTTATGCGTTTTTTTTTAATATGTATTATATTAATACACATATTTTATTTTATTTAAATATATATATATATTAATATATATATTATATATTATTTATAATATATATATTAATGTATATAAATTATATTATTTGTATATATATGATTAGATTAATTGTTAATTCATTTTAATAAATTTTAAATGTAGGTTTATATATATATATATTCATATATATCGTATTTCTATATATATATGTATATATATATATCATCAGTTATTTATAACGTTATGGTTAGAAAATAAGTAGGATTTTTATATAATTTTCCATATATAGCAATGTTAAAAATATATATATATATATAAACTTATATTGTTATAGTTAATTGTGAAAATTGGAGATAACTTTGAGGAAATTGCAATGTTCAATGTAGTTGTGCAATCTTTAAATAAATTATGTGTTTTGAATTGAGTTGAATCTTCTCGAGCAATGGATTTATTTTATAGGTGAAATTTGTTGTTATGTAAAAGAGTTTTATGGCATTGTTTATGTAATTGCTTTCTCTCAAGATTATTCGTTTAATTTATTTGTGGTATTCTTTTCATTGTTTTATTGTGTCGTGTGGAAAAACCCTATGATCTACCTTACCTTTCATAAGAGTTTAAGTTATTGTTAAGGGCTTCCAGTGATGGAATACTTTTCTATCATGTTTCTTTTATTCTCTATGTCGGGCAAATGGGGTTAAGGGTCTATGTAAGTCTTCCAGAGAAGTTCTCTAAAGTGGGATGTTATGTGTAGAGGTTCAATATGTGAATCGCCTTGATGTATTGTACTATGATGTTGTACCCGGTTTCCACGAACGGGGATTTGTGCCTCCTGGAAAATAGGAGGGGGTAATGAGATTTGTACCTCCTTTCGAAGGAGTGTGTTTTCGTATTTGGTTTCCTCCAGTGTTTGGAGTGAGTTTCCTTGTTTTGTTGCCTCCTTGGATTGGAGAGGTTATGTTGTCTAGTTCCTATTGTGGTATTGTACTTTGTGTGTTGTCGTTAGGAGAGTGGCTCTTTGTGGGGGTCCGGCACACAAAGGGGCGCCAGGGTAACTCACCTAGAGTTTAACTAAGTGATAATCTAAAAGAATTAATGGGGATCTTTCACACTAATAAAGATAAAGAATGTCTCTCTCGTGAAGCAAGTGAATGATAAGGCTCGAGATGAGATGGGACGCATAGTTTTGCGTGAGGGTCCGGCGGCCGGTAGAGGCAAGCTAGGGTAACCCAGGATGGGGGTCCGGTAGCCTAGGAAGGTTGAGCCAGGGTAACTCATGGAAATTTATGCATGACACTCTTCCTATGTCGACAGTTAATCAATTATTGTGCGATGTTCATGATCTTTGTTCTCTGGAAGCATTGTAACCCCGTGTTAAGTGATATTGTGTTTGTAGTTGTTAAGTGACTTTGTGATTGTAGTTGTTAAGTGATAATGTGTCTGTAGTGGTTAAGTGATTTATTGATTTCTCTTTGGTTATTGTTGGAAAGAGTCTTTGATAATATGTCTTGAGTTTCATTGATGTTGTGATTATGACTTGTTATGTTCTGAGTGGTTTGTTGTTGTGCCTTTGGATTTGTCATTGTTGAGTTTCTAAGTGGTCTTTGATGTTAAGTTGTCTATTTGGAGTTAGTCTTTGTTATTGTTAGGCGTGCTTGGTCGGGGACCCTTCCTTGTCTACTCTCAGCACGGGGGTGGTTGGGTGGAATGTGCTTCGCACCCCATTGGGTTCCCTCTTCTATTGCAGATGTATTTTTATTGCAGGTTTTTGGAAGATGTTGATGATCCAGTAATTCATTGTACCAGATGTATGTTATACTCCTGATGTAATATATTCATTGATGTATTGTCTCCCACGTGTGTTGGGATGACCTTGTTGTGATTTGTATATGTAGTTATTGAGATGTATTTCCAGTCAATTGTATTCTTCTATCATTGGGATGTAATGTTTATTCAGGCCATGTATTTATTCAGGATCATTTGTTATAGTTGGTTATGTTGAATTGTATCTATCAAAAATATGTAACACTTTATATCTTTATAATTCCATGTATTGTCATATGTGCGTATGTTATTAATATGGATATAGTTAATGGATATTTTAAATGATGAAGTGGGAATGAATAGATTTACATAATAGATTAATTATTGTTATCTTATTATCGTTGTTATGGGTTAGTGTAGTCATGTCACTTCGTGTACCCCATTGGAACTAGTTGTGCCTCTTAATACATTGTTATGTTATAATACTTAAGTATGTTATTATTTTCTTTTAAAAAAAAAATTGTTCTGTTGTTATTAGTTCCTTTGGGGTTCGCACGGCGGGGCGTGACACGTGATCCTTTCAAATTTATTTATTATTATAAAAAATTGGCCATCCACTCTTTCACATAAGACAATTGTTCAAAATAAAATCTCTTGATGATCTAGGTGGGACTTGTATGCCACATTCCTAAAAATCATTGTTAGTGTGCAAAGTAACACATATATGATTATAAATATCATAATGCATAGAAAATTCAATATGCATCCTACAATAACATTTAGTGTATGCATGATTTATCTTAATACAAAAATGTTTGGCCATTTCAAAATACTTTTGACTAATTTTAATTTGAGGACAACTCTAAATAAAATTTTGAGAAAACTATTTTTGCATCAATTCAAAAAGTGTTTAAGATGTGGTTCACGATTTTGAGATCCAATTCTCATTCTTACAACATATCTTTGATTGGGTGAACTATTGTGTTATCTTTCCAAAATTGTTCAATTAATGATCTTAAGGCATAAAAAACAACCTTGTCTTTGTGTGGGGGTCTACTTGAAAATTCTCATTGTATATTAATATTGGGGTCCTTAATTGTTTCATGTCTTCCAATGACTTTCAATAGTTTTTTTCTACTCATCTTTAGTGACCTACTTTTTTTGCTAATCGAATGAGATTTTTCTATTTCCTTTCTTATTATACTTGATGTAAGAACACTGCTGGGTAACATTGTTATCTTTAGTGTGTGAGGTTGAACATATTGGTTGGTACACACTAATTATATTTCTTATAATAGCTCTTTCACCATTTATATTGGATGTTCTTAAATCAAGGATCTTCATAGTGTCTTTAAAATTAAGATTTTTTATCATTTTGAATAAACAATTGGCACCTTTCAATTTCACTTAAGCTTTTTTTTTTTTCCATACTTTACTATCCATTCTTCTACAAGTGTAATAGGGAATTTTGTTGAGCATTGGTTTCAAAATGCTTTCATCTATGTCAATTATATACTTGTGTGTTTTGCGAATAGTTCTAGGAGGTGTGATGATTGGCATGTGTTCTTGGTTTGCATTTGGTAAATTTGATTCATCATGTATGATTTCAATAGGTGTTTTGATATTTTTTATAAATTAATATCAATTGGTATTGAAAATGTACCTTCTCCTCCAAATTTTCTCATTTTATATAGTCTTTTCATGTACTCCCTTTGTTTTTTCTTTTTCTCTTCAATTTTTTCAGGTGTTCCTTGCTTATTCCTTCCCATGGTAGTTATTAATTGTTCCTAAATAAAGGAAATAATTAATATATATTAATCAATAATTTAATTATAACCAAAATAATAAAACTATAATAAATTTATAGCACATATTGATCACATGTAGACTCTACATAAACATCAAAATGATTTTTACTTAAAAAAAATTAACAAATTATCAAAAAAATATAAAATAGTCAACAAAAATGATAATCAAAATTGTTAAACAAATAATTTTTTCTAGTAATTAGATAATATTGAATTAAATTCATTCCAATAATTAAAACTCACATAAAATAGAATAATCTGTTACACTATCGAAAAATGTGTGTAGAAAGTTGAGTCACTTATAGTGGGACCTTGAACATGATTGTCATGTGACGTTTTGGTTGCCAGTGTCCTTTTAGCCTCAATAGAACATGATCTTGTTGTTTTTTCATAGCACAATCATGGTCCTAAGCAATAAAACTATTGCTTTCCTATTTCAAGCCCAAATAGAAGAAACAACATTCATAATAACAGATATACCTAAATTGGAAGAAGTTAAAGCTTGTGAGAGAAGGTATGTGAACCAAAGAGGATAGAGGTTCTAAGGTGCCTACTAGAAGAAATCCATATTGCATGACATGTGAAGGTGAGGAAAATCTATATGATGAAGCATGCATCACTCTTAGAGATAGTGAACATATATATACTAAATATATGGAGAGTGTAAATGACATGGACATGGACATTTATTTACCAGTCACATTAGACTAGGTGTCTTTACTTCCTTAAGGTGAGCAATCCAGGCCAGGACATTGTTGTGAATGATATAAAAATTCTCTTAAATAACCTCAAGACATTTGGAATGATAATTAAGGGTTTGGTGGCACAATGACACTAAATATGTTCTCAGCTTGTCAAAATTTATAATAATGAACCATAGATTTTTGGCACCCTAATCCTTTCTAGCACTTCTAGGGTTTTGCACCTAAAAGGAGAAAGGGCCAAAAGATCTAGCTAGTTCACTCAAATTATGTAATGTATGATGTTATTTAGACTAAATGAAATGAAATAAGTGCAATTAGATGATCTATGTGACTGAATTTGAATACAAAACCTATGAATTATGCAATGTTGGAAAACATAATGTGATATGCAAACATGAACTATGAATGAACAAATGCAAAACAAAAAAGAAAAGAACTGAATCAAAGTGCACTTGGATAAATGTTGGAGAATCTAGAATCTTTTGAATGCTATTTGAGATCATAGAAAATCACTAGTGGGACTCATTCGCCACTGATGAAAAATCAATCATGCTTCTGATGAAAATTGTCAGAAACTAGTTTATGACTGTTGGGATCCAAAATATGACAAAATCTAGATTTCTAGCCTTAAGGTGGGACTCATTCACCACTAATGGTGAATCAATCCTCTCCCAAAATTTTGTGAAATCAGGGGACAATTCTACAACACCAGATCTGAGGTTGTCTACTTGTCGGGTTGACGAAGTTAATTCTACAGAGAACAAACAAAAAGTCTTCTCCAAGCTTAAAAATGAGGTTGATTTGACTTGAAGCACCTTGTTGAATCATTGACCACCTTTCAACACCTAATTTCTTGTCAAATCTACATACACAAGTTTGCAAACACATATGCAAAAGGGGAAAAATGGTTAAGAGTTAGGTTATAGGGATTTTCCTTGGTCAAATCCCACTTTAGTAATCAAACCCTTAATGAAGAAATTAAATGAAAGAGAATAATAAAAAAATAACATGCAAATGCCATCAACTTACCAAACCCTTGTTGAAGAAAATATGAAGATACAACAATGGTTGCTCTTGAATACTTGATTATAGGATGCAAAGTGCTTGAATGCTTGAATGAGTGAGGGAATAAGTGAACTTGATGAATGCTTGAATGAATGGGGGTTTAAATGGATGTAAAAACACTTATTTATACACATTTGTGCCTTAGTAACCTGATGATACCTCATCATAGGCCGACATCAACTAATTTTGAATAAAAACCCGAAAGAAAATTTGAAATATTTTGAAATTGGAGCCTAGAGGGACTCATTCGCCACACATGGTGAATGGGTCCCACCTCGGACTTGAAAGTGGGTGTCGGGAATTATCTTGTATTTAATGTTGTTTGTCAGGTTTACATTAAAAAATACACTTAATTAAGCCTTATAAGGGCATATAAAGGGGTCAAATAAAGCATAAGAAAGGTGTAAATAGTGAAATTATGCCTAAAAAAGCATGAAATCTTGTTACAAGACTTTACAACACTTTAAAATAGGACTTGATAAGTGATGGAAAGGTTATTTTTAGGTGAATTGTAATGAATAGAGTCTAGAAAAGTGTAGAAATGTTTTACAACACTTCACAACACCTTCACAAGACACCATAATTTGAATTTTAAAGACGTAATGTGAATGTTCAAGCCACATTACATCAATAAACCAAAGCAAAATGGACCAAACATCAAGGAGAAAGGCCTAAAAGACCATGAAAATGACAAGGGGCCATTTTTCTATGGTGCAAATAATTTCCAAGGAGCTAATCACTATTGATAGATCATTGGGTGTGGCTCTCTTCTTCATGATGATGGATCATCAGAATGTCAATCTAAAAATTATACACAATGGAATCCAAAAAAATTCATATTATCATCTTCATGGACTATGGAAAAACTATACCTACTAAGGTGATAATTGATATCACACATTTGGGGGTGAGAGAAATGTAGTGTGACCTCATGGTTAAATTTGGAGTTTGTATCATGTGGAAACTAGTATTAGGATATCTAATCTTGAGTTGAACATGAATTTTGGAAAGAGAAGGTATAGTTATTGTCATTTGGTCGAAATGAAAATAATAAAACTAGGACCAAACCTAATTGGGGTTGTTGCCACATGAGAATAAGAAATTTTTATATTTTAGTATCTTGTGCAAATAATGATGTTAGAATGTGAATTTTGGGTCATGAAGCTCATAATAAATTTTCACAACATATAATATAAAGAGAGATGGAGGGAGAATTCAATAGAGATATCATGAGAGGGAGAGAGAGAAATATAGGGGGAGATAGATGAAGAGAGAGGGAGGTAAATATCTAAAGAAATAGATGTAGAGGGAATGAGAGATAAAGAGGGAGAGGAAGAGAAAGAGTTTGAGTGTATGAGAGAGAGAGAGAGGTAGAAAAAATATATTTTTTGGCAATAGATAAAAAAGATATAGGGAGAGGGAGAGAGATAGATAGGGAGAGGGATAGAGATAAGGATGGAGAGGGATAGAGATAAGGATGGAGAGGGAGAGAAACACAAAGAAATAGTGAGAGAGAGTTAGAATGAAATATAAAGAGAGGGAAAGGGGGGGAGAGAGAGAGTGAGATAGAGAAGAATGAAGGGAGAGAAATGGGGGATGAAGAGATAAAGAGAGGGATGATAAAGAGATTGATAAAGAAAAGAATAGAGACATAAAGATATAGTGAGAGTAATATAAAAAGATAGAGTAAGGGATAGATAGGAAGAGTGAGAGATATGGAGAGAGTAGATAAAAGAAGGTGATTTTCATGTTTTATAAAATTCACTCATGTGTTGTGGAGCACAAAACACAAGCATGTTTTGTGTTCCACATAACACACTCGTATTTAATGTTTCATAGAAGACAAGCATATTTTTAAGTAAAAAATTTTCCCACCATTTTTGCTTTGCAATAGATTTGAATAATGATCCTATACGTTTGGACTATTTATTTACCTCCATTTGATGTATTTTTGACCTTCATTCTTGTTTCTTAGCTTGTATGTCAACATATTTACATATTGCATAATGATTTTTAATAAAATTACCACCAAATTTCACACATCTTCTAAGGTTTCTAACCATATAATTTTTTATAATTTAAATAAATTAACATATTTATTTTTAATTTCTTTTACTAGTGTTTCTATATTTCTTAGATACATATGTGTTCATTTTTCTTTATAACTTTTGATCTACTTGTCAAAATTTGAATTTTTTTATATAGGATTGTTCTACACTTCAACACATTGATTTTTTTTTTAACATCTTCAATTATTTTAGTGCAAGTTATGCAACATGCACACTTAGTGATGTGATTTTTCAGGATGCATCCACTTTGAAAAATCATTAAAAAAAAAAAAAGTTATAAATGTATACACCTAAAATCAATCTAGTTAATCAATTAATTAAATACAAGTTATTTAATTAATAAACCTTCTATTTCATTTACTTATAAATAAATTCTAAATTTATTTATATAGTTCACATTTTCTAATTCTTCTTATCTTAAATCATATTCTTCTAATTTTAATTAAACAAACAAATTTAAATAGTTTGTTTTATTTAATTAATATCTTCTTACTAAATTTGAATAATTCTAAACTTGAATTTAGTCACATGTCTACAACTTTTTCCTCGTGCCACCTCATCATGCATCTCATGAAAATAAATATCCTTAATATTTAAATTGGCATTATCTTCACCAAATTTTGAAACAACTTTGGGACCTGCTTGACTCTCTTCTTCCATTTATTCTTTCTCACACTTGGTAGATTGTATTACTAAAGGGAACAATCGCCTTTATTCCCTCTAACTTCTTCATTCTCCACCCTCCATCTCTCCAACTAAAATCCTGACCATTGGTTGCTGCCACATCAGAATATGCCTTGGGAATTCTATAAATACAATGTCATTCTACAACAAAAGGATCCCACTCTTGAGAAATATTACTCTGTAGAATTTTCATTAGAGCATTTGTGAGCATTTAGCATTTGTGAGCATTTAGCATTGTGAGCATTTAGCAATTAGCATTTAGAAGCATTTAATATAGAATCATGGCTTTATCTTTAGTTGCATCTTAGTTTGCAATAGTTAATTAAATCATTTTCATATCATTTTCATACAACAACATTAACATCATTATCATATCACTCATCAATTATATAGTTTATCAATCATGTAGGAATATATTCCTTGCATTTTCTAGCAACTCATTCCTCAAGCTGTCATTTGACAAGTCTTGTGCATACATAAAATTTGAGAGCCATAATGACTTGAGAAAATCCTTGAGGATAGAGAACAATGGGACGATTTTAGAGAGTTTATTTGTTTCAATTCGATTAGATTGTTATTTGAATTCTCTCTAATATAATGTTTCATTGATGGTGTGGTTTTATTACTAATTCACATATTTTAAACACACATAAATTGGCGCCCACCGTGGGGCTCAAGCCCCATTTTTATTAACATTTTCTAGAAAGTTTGTTTACAGATTTTGATGTAAACTTCTATGTAGCACACTCGTGGTTTCTTTTAGCACGTACGAAACATCTTTTAGTGCATCAGGATTATCTTTTAGCACATACAATAGTTCTTTTAGTGGATTTAGTAGTTATTTTAGTGAATTTCGTAGTTTTTCTAGTGCATACAGTGGTTCTTTTAGTGCATTGGTGTGATCTTTTAGTGTGTATGATCTCTATTTTAGTGCATCTGGTTTTCTTTGCAGAAACTTAAAATTCTGAGAACTGATCAAAACTTTGTGTTGCAGGTACTTTTAAACGTTGTCAAAGAAAATTATATCAAACTACTAATGGTGTTTGCAAGGGATGGAGTTATTTTTTCTTTTTGATTAAATTCTAAAGGCATCTAGTTTAATTAAGAGGTTAATGAACACCCTATCTATTGTGCTTGTAAATTGATAGGCCTATGCTCTCCCCTTCGCTGGGTGACCAGAATGCCAAACTCACTCTTTCATGTTTTTATAGCACTTTAGAAGGCCTGCCATAGTGGGAAAAAGTACTCACCCTAAAAGAACAACCTAAGTGGGAACAACTAAAGCCAAGTTTTCTGACCCACTATAATTAAAAGTGAATCTGAGGAAACTCACATTCAACAGTAGTGTGCAAGATAACCATCCCCAAATCCTTTTTTCTAAAGGTTGGGAGGTCTCTTGAGGGAGTTTATCATTTTCCGCACCAAACATAAACCCTTACTAAGAACCTTAAGTGTAGAAGTTAACCGAGTCAATTTCTAAATATTGTAATATTCACAGTGCAAGGGGAGGGAAGAATCTACCCCCAAGATACTCACCATATAACTATCAGGGATTACTGGCCAAAAGTGGAAGATTCAACTTTGGTTAAGACCCAAAAAAGGAAAAAACATGGGCACCCTCTAGGGGGTGACACAACTGTGTGAGCTAACATAGTTCTAAGATGTGGGCTGTGATATTATTAATGACCCTTGACATTAGGAGTGTTTGATCTATTTGCTCTTGTTCAATACCTGTGGAAATCAAAGGAATCAGACCAGATTCTGTAACATACACTTAATGTTTAGATCATAGGCTTGAAACAACTGTTTTACAACTTGTTGTGTTTGAAATCATTTTTCAAGAGATTATCCATTTAAAAACACTTAATTCACATGGTTCACAAACAAGAAAAACCAGTCAAACTTACTGTTCAGAAGATCACTCACCAAAAACACATAGTTCACTGAGTTGGAAACAAGAAAAATAAACAAATTGTCAAAACAGTGAACAATTTCTAGTTTAGCACATGCATTCCCTATTTCAGCACATTTATCTCATGTTCTGGCACATCCGAGTCTTTTTCTGGAGCATCTGGTTCATCTTTTAGCACATCTAGGGATTTTTTTTGGAGCATCTGGTTCATCTTTTAGCACATCTAGGGAATTTTATGGAGCATCTGGTTCATCTTTTAGCGCATCTAGGGCATTTTCTGGAGCATCTAGTTCATCTTTTAGAGCATCTAGGGCATTTTATGGAGCATTTGGTTCATCTTTTAGCGCATTTAGGGAATTTTATGGAGCATTTGGTTCATCTTTTAATGCATCTAGGGCATTTTTTGGAGCATCTGGTTCATCTTTTAGCACATCTATGGAATTTTCTGGAGCATTTGACCCATCTTTCAGCGCATATAGTGCATGTTTCAGGGCATTGAAGGGACAATTTAGTGCATCCAAGCCATCTTTTAGCGCATCCATGTCATCTTCTAGCGCATTTGTACCCTATTTTAGCGCATCTAGTTAAATCACAAATAGAGAGTTAAATTCACCATCTTTCCAACAATTTGAACTATAGTTAGGGATCCTCTTCAAAACATAATCATTCCTCAATCACAACATGGGTTTAAACTTGAAGAAATTGGTCTTTGCAAGTGAATTTTTTTAACTAAACTAGGATATACCACCTTAAAGTTCCTAAATCATCAAACCTATCATTTAATTTTTAAGCTAAGTTTCACCATCAAGATATGTCATCCTTCATCACGAAATAATGTTGTATAATCACATTTAACTTAATCTCATTAATAGGATCCATCATCCTATTTGACTTAGTTATTATCATTGGCACTTCTCAAACAAAGATCAAAGTATAGAAAACCTTTAACACTTGCATGCTCATTTTAACAAGATCCCAACAAACAAAAATTCAAAGAAAAGGAAATTGAAACTCAAACCATCATGGCTGAAACAGAAGAAAATCCCTTTTATAGATTCCACCAACTTGAAATAGATGAGATCATTGATGAAGACATTCAACAAGCTCAACAAGACCCTAAATTTCACAAATTGATGGAGAAAATTCTAGAAAAAGATGGAGAGAAATACCTTTTGATGTTGGAAAACCAAGGTGTGCAACTTCCCAATGAATTTGATGTAAACCAATTGAAAGGAGCTCCCAAGAGGACAAAGGATGATTCACAAAACATAGATGTCCAATGAATGCTTTAACTCAACAAATGCAAACTCTTCAACAAAAAATCCAAGACATTAAAAGAGGAGCAACCATAAGATATTTGTTGCAAGACATCTTCCCATATCCCTTTGACATAAATGTGGACATGATACCTTCTCCACCAAAAACTACATCATCCAAGTTCAATGTCTTTGAATTTTTGCAAAGGTTAAACGAGAAGCCCAAATCTAAGTCCTCAAACACAAATGATATTGAGCATTCCTATCATGTAATTCATTTATCTCCATCCCCCATAAGCCAAAATAAACCTCATGATTCTTTCACCCAAGTGAACGATTCCATCCAACCATCATCTCCTATCATACCCTCTACATCCGATGATACCAAAATTCCACAAGCTCTTCCAATCTTTGACCAAGATCCCATCTCTCAAGAACCTTATGATGATCCCCTCATTTCAATTTTCATCCAAGATGATTCCCTTTAATCTCAAGAGAAAATTATCCTTCCAAGTCCTCCTTCCACCCCATCTAATGAGTCCACACGATCTCATGATTCCATTGCATCCTAGGAGCATGATAATTCTTCCATCCTATCTAATGATTCCCTACCATCTGATGATCAAGATATGCTTTTCACAAAACCTCATGATTCCCTTCCTCATCAAGATCAAGATATGTCTCCATTCAAGGATACCCTTTCCTTCCCTGAGGATGTTCATCCCTCTCATGATCAAGATATGCCTCTCATACCACTTCATGATGATTCCATACCTAATAAAGAGCAAACTATTCCATCCCCTACACCTCGTGATTCTTTTCCAAGTTAAGATCAAAGTACTCCATCATCCCCATGTCAAGATCCTATCACACCTATACAAGCTATCCATGAACCCCACACCTACAAATTTGGATCCTCCACCTTTATCCACTTCGGATTACTTCCAACACCTATCCTTTCATCCATATCATATCCTCCCCAAAATGGACTCGCATCTTGTTTCACAAACAATACATATCCCAAATTGATAAATGAATGTGTCAAAGTATGAACTACAAAGGCAAAGGATTAGGCCTTCATGAACAAGGTATCCTAGAACCACTTTTAGTTCAAGAAAACCCATATTACCATGGCCTTGGTTATATACCTAAGTGTCCTAGTCCATTAAATATTCCATCTATCCTAGGTCCTTATCCTAGTCCATCAAACCTTCCATCTATCCTAGGTCCATATCCTATCCATCAAGAACAACAAAGGAACATATCCTTGATTCCCTTTCAAAATTCTACCTACACTCACTCATTCTTAATACCTCCATATCACTCATCTCAATACACCCCTCACATTTCTCCTAGAAGAAATTTGGGTACCAAATGTCAAAAGCTTCCATATCAAAATCCACATGTGTCAAAGGATCAACATTTCTCCTCGAAGAGACATGTAAAAATAAAAGAAAATTTGATCCAAAATTAAAAGAAAAATAAAAAAGGCCACAAAGGTCCCTCGAAGAAAAATAAAAATTTCAAATACCACAAAGGTCCATAAATCAAAAGAAAAATCTAAAAGGCCACAAAGGCCCATCAAAGAAAAAATAAAAATTTCCAAGCCTACAAAGGTCCATAAAGAAAAGAGAAAAATATCAAAGGCCACAAAGGCCCACAAAGCAAAAATCAAAGTTAAAAGCTATGTGGATTCCTAAAAGTCTCATAGAAGCAATAAAATCTAAATTGGCATCCAAATTTTCTAAGCCAAAAGCTTCCTCCAATCTTCCATATAAAAACCTATCACCTTCCAAATCCATTTTTTCTCCATCACTCCACCACCCTTCAAGGTGTGTGCCAATGTTGAGCTTGCCATCCTCTCCACTTATCCTTCAATAGGCCTTCCAACCTCCTATTCATTATCCAACATTCATCCCTCATTATTCTCCTTTAATCCAAACTTTTGGATAAGTCCTTAGTTTCTTCCATGTCATACCACTAATCTACCAAAATTTATGAGTCTAATTCCCATTACCATGGTTTATTATAGCACATATTCAAGAGAAATTTGGTCATGAAACTTGATGCTTAAGTCCTTCCTCCATCTCCCTATCATCCATATCCTATCTTCCATATTCCTCTTGCACTCTACACTTGGGGGAAAGTTTCGTCCATCTTATCATTCATGGTCATTATCCTCTTTATGTTCATTCCTTACATTTCCACCTTTGATCTTGACAAGGTTGAGGATCTTCTTGAACATCATATATCTTATCCTATATAATTTATCCATATCTTTCGTATCATATCCTTCAACTTATCCATATTCCATCATTATTTCTAAATACATCCTTTCCTCCCTTCCTTGATCTTGATGAGGAATAGGGGAAAAGTGCTTAGGAATTGTGTCCATATCTTATATAGTGGATCTTGATCATCCCATTCATTATCCTTATCCTTGCATTCTTCCATTCCATATCTCCTAGCTTATCAAAATCCATGTCCCATTTCCTTTCTCTATTCTTGATGAGATTAAGGAGAAAATTGGTCATCTCATTCCATCTTAAATGTCTTGAAAAATCCAAAAAAATAAAATAAAAATAAAAATCCAAAAAAAATCAAAAAAATAAAAATAAAAATAAGAAAAGGTCAAAAATCCAAAAACTAGAAAAATCAAAAATCCCAAAAAAATAAAATTAAAAAAAGCTGAAAAATACAAAAAAATCATAAAATAAGAAAAAGTGTAATAAATGGTTGGTTTCTCAATGGGGGAAAAATCCTAAACTCACTGGAGGCAGTAAATTTTGAGCTTAAATAACAAACAAACAATAGTCAAACAACACAACAAACACAATGATCACAACAAAACCCAACATTGAACATTGATCACAAATTTTAAAAAATCAACCATCCAAATCAATAACAAGATGAGTCAAAACAAATCTAATTGGATGATATTCTTTCGAATCTTGATTTAACCACTTTAGCATGAATGTTCAACTGTTGTATCTTGATTTTTGTTATCATTTCTCTAGAGCAACTCAAGGATGTCATGGACTAGAGAAGCTATGATTGAGAATGATATTTTCTTTGTCTGTTGTTTGTGAGTTGATCATTATTACTATGTGAATTATCGCGAGACATGCTCTACAAAGTATCATTGATGACATTCTGAATTTGCATAGGAAAAGGATTAACTCTTGTCTGTTTTAGGCAAGCAATACTTAGGTCATCTTAGTTCAATTATGCCTAGATGCTTGTATTACCTTGCAATATCAAAAATCATGGAAGTAGTACTCAGGTCATCATGGTTTAATTATACCATTGATGTTTGTACTCACTTTCAACAATTTAAAGGATCAATGATGATAAAAGCATGAGAAATTAGTTGAAAAAATGACAACATTGCATATTTAGATTTGCATGGTTAAAGTAGAGTGCATCCATATTAGTTTTTGAATCTGCATTTATAGATTTTCCAAGGTTGACACAATTTTCAAAATGATGTTATCTCTATCATTAATGGATTGAGTACATTTGACATTAACAAAAACATATCATTCTCATGTAGTTGCACAATCATACACATGTCATACATTAGAAAGCACGCCATATCATACATCCATCTATGCATCAAATCATATATTTGCATTATAAAATACAAAAATAAAGTACATCACATATCATTTGCATAATCAAACCCATCTCATAGCATAAAAACATCATCCATAAAGTATATAGAATCATAATCCAACTATAATGTAAGCATATTAAACATTGTATAGCACAAACATTTATAGAATAGAAGTAAACTGCATCCATCATAAGCATCCATCATATAGACATCATATAGATCACTAATCATCGTTGCATATCATATAAATCTCAAAATAATAATGTCAAGTGTACAATGATATCCAAACATGTCGAGAGATACTTGACATCAAAATGGCCAAAATCATAATGTCTCAACTGAATCAGAGCATACATCATATCTCAAATACAACAAATGTGATCAAATAGAGCTATGTGCTGCTCCCTCTAGACAATACTAGCACTATACCTCCTACTGCACCACCTGATGGCCTTGCACTTGGATCTATGTGAGGTGGTCCAGTCACACCTTTGCTAGTCATCCGAGAGTGACTCCTCCCTGATCTAGCACTAGTAGACTGTGCATAACTGACACGCTGCTCTATAGGCACTACCTCATGAAACCGCAATTTGTAATACTTAGCCTCCCTGGTGGAGTGTCATACCTCTCTGAGGTAACCTGCTGTCGTGTTATCCTCAGAAACTCTCTGCAATCTCTCTGACAAGGCCTCTGCCTACTCGCATCGTTGTCTCATAGTATCTCTCTTCGTTGTGAGAGAGGTGATATGTGCTTGTGCCTGAGCTTGTGCTTGTACCTATGCCAGTTGACCCTGTAAAGTCTATACCTAGGCCTGTAATGCAACTATTTATGTCTGCTGCTACTGAGAGAGCAAACAAATCTGAATATGTTGCTATGCTGCAACCACCAGGGATCTCCTCCTATGAGGCACTCTGAGATCTAACACTGGTCCACCACCTCCATCACCGTGCCACCACCATCACCCCCATCTCTATCACCTCCATCACCACCACCTCCATCATCCCCATCTCCATCATCTCCATCATCACTGCTATCTCCCTCCTCCTCCTCATCACCTCCTCCACCTCTCCTCCATCTCGGTGCTTGATCATCATCTAATAAAGGTAATAGCTCGTTCGAATTGGATATCCTTGAGAAAGGATGTGAAAAGAAATAATGTGCATACTCCTGTGATACTGCAACCTCTATGATCTCTGGATAATACTCCCATACAACTGCCTGTAATCTGAGGTACTCTTCACACACTACATCATACGATAAGGAAGGACCCCACTTTGGAATGTACTATCATCTACGTGCATATAGTGCAACTCCCTGAGGCATACCCTGTACTTGCCCGTACTGTCGCAACACTTTCATGAGAAGGAATCTCTCAATCACAAATGACATCCTCACAATCAGGTACCTAGCAGTGCACACATATGTCATCTCTGTGTCATCCTCTGGCCACTACTCGTAGTCTAGATAGGGCCTCCATGTCACAGCATCCAGATCATCTAACATTCGTGTCCAGTATTCTAGTTTTCCTAGCTTATGCTAGAAAACTGGACCGGTATATCCAGAGGTGTAAGGCATCCTAATTGGAAGTTGTCTATCTGTAATCAAACGAGTGACAACTATTTGCTCCCACACCCATATCTGCAGCAGTGTCACCCCCACTAACAAATTGGCCCCTCTGAGATAAACCACTTGGTGAAGATCATGGTACAAGTGTGCTAGCATGTAGGAGCCCCAAGCATATTTGATCCCCTGTGTGATCATGCTCTCTAATATCTGACCCCAACCGACTGAGAGTCCCTTTGACCTACGGTTAGGACATAGAAAACCTCTGATGAAACTGACAAGAACACATGGTAGTGTCACATATGCATCAACCATCTCCCGCCATGGAATCTCATATCTGCAAATCTGGTCATCCTCCAAAACTATCCTTAGTGCATCAATACCTCCCTGCTCCATCGAATCGTACACAACCAGCTCACCAACAACATGAATCCTCAAAATCTGACAAACATCCTCTAGCATGACTGCCATCTCACCAGTGGCTAAATGAAAGTTGTTGTGGTCACTATACCACCTCTTAGCCAAAGTGGTCAAAAGTCCCCTGTTAATCCTATATTGGGGCATATCTATCAAAGAGGTCAACCCGCATCATCCAATCACATCTAACTCAACCTACACCAAATGTGAAATCAAATCCCATGTCTTTGGGAAATGCTCCCGAGACTGAAGGACTCTCAAAGGCTCCTATCATCATAACATATCACAAATCAACAATCTTATCAATCAATGTCAATCAACCTATCAATCTAATCAGCTCTAATGAGATTTCGATCAAATCTCATGAGCATCTATCATTGATCCTCACCTATCATAAGGTAAATCATCATCATCCTATCATTGATCCTCACCTATCATGAGGCCAATCATCATCATCCTATCATTGATTCTCACCTATCATAAGATTAATCATCATCTACTCTATCACCAACATTAAAACATTGGCTGACGTGATCAATAATCATCAAAATCAAGGAGTCTAATCCAAAATTCATCAGTCTGGTCTAAATGTGCTAAAACAGTGCATGAATGCGCTAAAAACATGGATGCGCTAGAAAAATTTACTGATGTGCCATAATAGGGTCTCAAAGCGCTAAATCATTAGTTGCACTAAAATATTTCATCAATGCGCCATTCTATACCACCAATGCACCAAACCACTATATGCACTAGAAAATTAACTCTATGTGCTACTTTACCATATGTGCTAAATCTAGACATCTATGCGCTAAAACATCTCATTAATGCACTAACAAATTTTTCCCTATGCGCTAAATTACTCTATGCGCTACAATAGCAACCATATGCGCTAAAGCGGATTCCGGATACACTAAAACGCTAAAAACCAAATTTTAAACATGAAAAGTGCGGGAAAAACAACATTCAAAATTCATGAAGAGGTTTCTCGAGGTACACATTGGAGGTCCATATGCGGTTGGGTGGTTGTGATGTCAAACACGCTTGAATTGGTGGGTCTGGATCAGAATCACCATCTTGTTCAATGTTGCTCTAAGCACTCAATCTCCAAAATGCAGATGACACAAATGAGCTCTTTACACATCTTTTTAACCTTTTAAAGGGGTAATTAAGTGGGATTGATTTAATTTTTCCAAAAAGGGCCTTAATTAATCAATTCATCAAAGGGACAGGATCAGTATTATTTTTTCAGGAGATAAATCATGGAGACATCTTGAAAATTTGAAAATCATTAGAAAAACATAAAAAATTCAAAAAATTCAAAAAATCCTAAAAATATTAAAAAAATTCATCGATTTATCTCCCGAGGGGGCATGTATCCATCATCACTCAAAAAATCAGCGTCTAGGGCATTATCTATTTTTTTTGTCAGCATTAGCAAATTTTTCTTTGAAGCAATCTGTAAATAGATCATTTCAAAGAGGGGAAATATGTATACACCTAAAATTGGTCTAGATAATCAATTAAATACAACTTATTTAATTAATAAACCTTCTATTTCGTCTACTTATTAATAAATTCTAAATTTATTTATATAGTTCATATTTTCTAATTCTTCTTATCTTAAATCATATTCTTCTAATTTTAATTAAATAAACAAATTTAAATAGTTTGTTTTATTTAATTAATATCTTCTTACTAAATTTGAATAATTCTAAATTTGAATTTAGTCACATGTCTACAACTTTTTTCTCCTGCCACCTCATCATGTGTCATGAAAATAAATATCCTTAATATTTAAATTGACATTATTTTCAACAAATTCTGAAACAACTTTGGGACACTTGGCTCTCTTCTTCCATTTATTCTTTTTCACACTTGGAAAATTGTTTTACTAAAGGGAACAATCTCCTTTATTCCCTCTAACTTCTTCATTCTCCACCCTCGATATCTCCAGCTAAAATCTTGACAGTTGGTTGTTGCCACACAATAATATGCCTTGGGAATTCTATAAATACAACCACATTCTATATCAAAAGGATCCCACTCTTGAGCAATCTTACTCTATAGAATTTTCATTAGAGCATTTGTGAGCATTTAGCATTGTGAGCATTTAGTAATTAGCATTTAGAAGCATTTAATATAGAATCATGGCTTTATCTTTAGATGCATCTTAGTTTACAATAGTTAATTACATCATTTTTCATGTCATTTTTATGCAACAACATTAGCATCATTATCATATCACTCATCAATCATATAGTTTATCCATCATGTAGGAATAAATTCCTTGCATTTTGCAACATCTCATTCTTCAACCTATCATTTGACAAGTCTTGTGCATACACAAAATTTGAGAGCCATAATGACTTGAGCAAACCCTTGAGGATAGAGAACAATGAGACGATTTTAGGGAGTTTATTTGTTTCAATTTGATTAGATTGTTATTTGAATTCTCTCTAATATTATGTTTCTACCAATGAGTTTTATAAAATACTAAATGGAAATAAAAAAGAGGGGTGCACACCAGATGCTACATGCTATATTTTATTAAAAAAATGAACACTTTTGTGTACGTAGAAATTTTCATCCTCTTAATTGTAACCATTTTTGAAAAAAATTAGTAGTTTAGAAACTAGATTCAAAGTACTACAATTTTAGATACTTTTGTATCTTCAAATTTTAAGTGCATGAATCTCAAATTACTCATCCAAGTTTAGATTTGGCTGATTTTAGAATTTTTTTTTTTGCCACTTTTGACTCCCTTTTTGTAAACCATTTCCATGCACTTACTCTTGATTTCAAACAAATATCTCTCTTACAAATAGTCACATTTTTCTCTACTAAAAGGAGAAAAATAAATGAAAAGTGGCACAAAAGATTTGATGATGTATCAATTTTTAATAAAAATATAATATATATTTATAGAGGAAAATAGCATTTCCTTCATCTAAATTAATCAAATAAATATAATTATGAAATATTTAATTAATTTAGATATTTGGAAATGATAATGAATAATTAAATATTAAGCTAAGAAATTAAATATAAAAGATAAAGGGTGTTTATCTTAAGGAAATATGTGGATGAAAAAGTCTATGTTGTGCTAAAATTGTTGGTTTGCTACACAAAAATAGGTGCTCAAGATGTGTTCTCTATCTAGAATTTTGTGCAAAGCTACTATTATTTAGTTGTTAAATTCATGAGTTTGGGTCCTTCCACTAGCACATATTTGTTTTAGGAGGTGTGGATCTGACAATTATATCTCTATCGTAGGAGTAAATATTGGTTTCATAACACCTATAAGGATTTTATGCAAATGATCGAATTTTGGGAGTTAGTGGGTTCTTTATTTTAGTTACAAAAGGATTTTGCCCCTTGGTGATAGTTCTCTCACCATTTATACCAATGTTTACTTTGATTTAGGGTGGTAAATGTAAGGTCCTACTATAGTGCAATAGTTACAACTCTTGTGTTCCTTTTAGTAAGTTCCATTATTCTTGATTAGTCGAGTTGGATTGATGTTTTATGCGAGCTTGATCCAATACCTATAATTGATAATTTAATTTGGGAAAATAGTACTTATAATTTATTAATAATAATATGACTATCATTATCAATATTAATTTTGTCATCGATACTATTGTTAATATTAATAACATTAATATGTAAATTAATATCGTTATTAATTCTAGTATTACTAGTACTATTAGAATTTATGCTAATATTCTTACTCACATACTGTTACATTTATTATGGATTTCACCATGAATAATACTAATTCACACTCTCATATTAATATTATTAGCAAGTGGTATTAACACGAATGTTTTAAAATTAATAATAATGTGATTATTAATCAAGATGGATAATAATACTATGTTAATAGCAAAAAATTTCCAAAATAATTATGAGGGTTAACAATATAATGATGTCGTTATTAAGCATGAATTTAACTCAAACTTTTATGTAAGGGCGGGTGGTAAGGAAAAATTCCTCTATACATCAGTCATAATCGAAGGAGAAAGCTTATTGATGCAAGTTGGTCGATAGAGGGTTAAATGAAACGTATCATACTTCTAGTCAGTTTATTTATATTTCTTCCTAACTTGCAACCACCTTTCTGTGATGGTGCCGGAAGGGTCATTTAAGACGAGAATCACCCAGCCACGCAAAGCTAGATTTCCCTGAATAAGGCGCTGCATAAGCTTAGTGAGCATATCAACTTCTTAATGGTTTCTCTCATAGTAGTGTTATGTATTTTATTATCTTTACCATTTTCTTTATGCTTGCCACCAATGAATGACTCTTCACATCTTGTGTGCGTGATTGGATTTTGACTCTTTGATCGGTAATTATACTGCTACACTGGTCATTGGTGTGTTGTCTACGTATATTACGTAACACACTGACACATTTATTGTGTTCTAGTCATCGTTAATTGAACCAGAGTTAGTTGGACAGTTGACCCATTTAATTCTGCTCCAACTATTACTGTAGCAACAAAACGCAAAGAGAGCCACATACCAGCAGTGAGGCACATAGACCCATGACATAGCTGCAACCTTTTTTTAGGGTCGATCAAGGGTAGGCGCTAAGATATTGAGGAGGAGAATTATATGTGTGCCCCAATTCTTGTCAACATGTTTTGATCAAAGGAAGAAAAGAGATTATTTCCTAGATTCAGAGGGGGGGCAGATTAGATAGAATAATGGAGAGAAGTGTGCAGAGCAAGTAAATGTAAATAAGTTCTCTATTTTTGCTGAAGTGGGCATTCCGAATACTCCAGAAAATAATAACAATTGTGGCATAGTTGGTCCTACGGTGCCTGTTGGAAACAACAATGGGAAGAAGAATACCCATGGTTTCCTTGAAAGAAATCTAATGAAGGAGAGGTGAAGGAGAGAGAGGGTAAATGATTGCATGTATATGCTTTGTTGAGTGGTTCTCAATATCTCTGAGAAGTTTGCAAGCAACAATTACAGTAATCTTTATTCGGAGAAAGAAGAATGGCCTACTATTTTGGGAGATGGAAGCACGAACAACTGTAATATTTATTCCTGCAAATGCTGCCTATTCATTCTCAAGGGGATTTGTTGAAAAGGTTTAGAAACTTTCAATGAAACACAACTGGCAAGTGTAAAAGCCACACTCTGCAACCTTGGTCGATATCCTCCTTGCCTACACTCAAGGGAGAGATTTCAGATAGCCTATGGACATCCTTCATAGCTTATGAATGGAGGAATTTTGTCAGACATAGAGGTAACACAAGAGAAGGCACGTGAGGCCAAGGAGTCTTCTGAGTTATAAACTGATTGAGCAAAGGATAATCTTTCTTCCTTTTCTGGCATTGTTAACAAGCACGACACTATATATATGAAAGAAAGAATGACTGGTTCAAAAAGGAGGCATGGAGAAGGTAGAACAAAGAGGAAAAGAGGCAGGAGATGGAGGGCATGAGGATTGCAGTAACGACCCTATCAACAAGAAAAGTTCCTCAAATTGGCATGATGTTTTCGAAAAACAAAACTAGCTGTGAGACATGGAGAAGACTAGTAGAAGGGCATACAAAATTGAAGAGGGCTTAAGGTAAGGCAGTGTTATTTGGATCTTTTCTGTTGATTTTGATAAGAAATTCCAGTGTTTAATATTCTTGTCTCCTATGGAGTCAACTTCAAGGGTGTGTAGTTGGGTGTGTAGTTGATTGAATGAATGAATGAGGGATTTTAATGTCGTCCATGAGACCAAAAAGTCTAAGGGACCGAGAACCACAAAACTACGAAATCTCCAAATTCTTTTCGATGCTGGATCTTCTACTATGAATTTTGATCAGAAAACTAGCAGTCTTGATGATTTTTTCTTCGTCAAATAGCTCGTGCAGGTTGCTGATCTTCAAATTGCCTTCATATTGACTACGAATATCCTCATATGCCGTGCACTCCATGATAAAATGCCATTCGGTCTCTACCGCCCCTTTGCTACAAAACATGCAAATTCTATCCTCCCACGCTTCCTTAGGTATAGTCCACCTTTCGGTTTCACACCTAAGATGATGTGACCCAGTCCTCAACTGAACATCTTATTAATAATTATAAGCTGACATCCCATGATCAACTGTTTTTCTATTTCTTCCACTCTTGTATACAATACAGATACCTACTCTTCCCCATCCTCATCCTCCTTAGGTGATGCCCATCTACCTCTCTCAAATTTAAGTTTGGTTTAAATTTAAGTTTATGCAACCAAAGTGATTATTTGGGCTATAAGTACATTATGCATCTATTCAATTTTTTCCATGATGTCTAGGTATAATAATTATTTACCTTGCTTCCTTGAGTGAGATTTTTCCACCTCAATTTGGGCGTACCCTATTTTGCTGGCAGCATAATTCATGACATTAAATAAATTATTTTAAAATGGAAAATCAACAAAACTAAACAAAGCTAGGCTAATAGAGCAGTCAGGAGTGTTAGGTGACTAATAAATATGATCGCATAGAGTAATACAAATCAAATTTGTGTGGGGATAGCTTTCTCGCATACTTAATTATTTCATGTGTTCACTAAGTGAGAATTTAAACACTAAGTTTTTAGATAAATAGTTTAATAAACATTTAATGAGTACTGTCACTAATTTATAAACTCGGTCAGTTTTACTTATAGTGTCAAAGAAAAATGTGTTTCACATTGAAATGGAAAAATGATATAAAAAACAAATAAATAAAGAATGATGTTGATATTATTCTTGTTATTTTAACTTCTTAATCGTATGTAGAATAAAATGGAAATGTTGATTATTTTGAAATCTCTTTGTTTTCAAAGCCACTTTTTTTACACATATATTCATTCCAATTATAATTTGTATCATCTAATGAGATAACTAAAACCCATTCAATCTACTAGAACTTAGACCTACATTATTGTTGAATCTTAATTTATATACATGATTAGAACAAACATCAATGCAGTTAGTTTATTTTAAGACAATGACATGTATTATGTGATAGCAAGCCAAGCTTAATTTCTCAATTATTTCAAGTGTTACCCTTTATTTTTATTGATATAACTAGCAATGAATCTTACAAGATTTATAGATTAGTGTTATGGATAAATTAGTGAAATACTACTGCTCTAATTCAATCTTATCTAAAATAACTTGATGCAAATCACTTGAAAATATGGGTATGTTTGAAGTGATATTTAATAGGTATAAATTTTGTATTGGGTATTTGGTAAATTATGGGACAATTTATTATTCCCATCTTTGGTTATTAAATAAATTATTTTAACAGAAGCTAGACCACTAGTTTTATCCATAGAAGTTCTCGTCAAGGTTGAATCTGATATAAACTCTAGGTAATTTTGCATGTGCGTAAAATAAATTTGATGCACCGAGTTGGATGACTTGTGTGTTAGAATAATTTGAGAGGGAATGAGATAATTATAAATTAAAATTATTTTGTGACCTTGAACATTAAAATTTATATTGGTGAAAAGCCACCAAAATTTCTCAAGGACTCATACTCTTTCCAAGCCACTATTCCCTCATATCTCCACGGCTCCCTAATTTTCCTACATATATATTATAAACTATTAACGAGTTTCCAATTATCTTTTACAGTTTATAAACACTACATCCAACTTGTTATAAAATTACTTTCATCCAAGCACTCTTAAATATTATTAGAATAATTCACATACACTTAATCTATAACAAAGACAATAGATGAACATGGGGTTTGTTTATCCATAAACTTATATCAGTTGGTTTTATCATTTTATGTTATTTTATATGGATCTTTGTCTTATTGTGAAATACCTAAACTGTTGAAGCAATTTGTTGGGTCTATTGTCTATGTTTTTTGTTACATGATTAAATTCTTGAACTATATTGGGAATATTAGATACCTGACATATATATTTTTGCTTTATTATGTCAGTTCTTGAGTAACTACAAAAGACTTAAACTTTTAGATCTATTTGCTGAATGAAATGGATATGTTGATAATGCATGATTAAATTCATAAGCTACATTAGGAGTCACTAGAAGTATTATGTTTATTTCAATGCAACTAAGCTAAAATAGATTTATGAATGTGTCATGGGTCTCATTAACATAGATATAAAGATCAAATATCAATATAAGAATTTTCTTTGCTAGTGCATCTATCAATAATAATCAACCATGGTTATGGCATTTCTTACCTTAAGTTTGCATGTTTACATATGATTTGTAGTTTCCATTAACTTATAATAGATATGTTTTAGTTATCTATTCAATATTATTTTTTGTTGTCCTACAAGGGCATAACTATTAGATGAAAATGAACTATTAGCACTAAAATAATATAAATACAACTATTTTATAAAAACAATATTTACATAGTTATTGTATTCCTTGTCACTCTACCTTTTCTTTTTGTTATTATTTAGCTTTGTATATTATGGATTGTTCCTTACCACGATCTCTTTGAGTGAAAACCTAGATGCATGATCTATTATTAACTATAAACATACTTATCATGTGATTTCAACTGTAGATAATGACATAGAATTCTAGAGAGGATGTAAATGTTAAATGAATTTTTTTTAGCTATCTTGAGTGTTATAAGGTGTTAGTTATGAAATTCCAAATAGCCAAGAGGATATACCCTCACATTGTCAAAGCTTGTGGGGATACAAGATCAAGTTGTTGAACTACGGTTCATTTGTGAAATATATATGTTGGTAAGGCTATCAGAAACGAGCCCCCAAGGAATTAGGTCTGACCCCTAGGCTTGTTCTCTTTTATTACTTTGAGTTAATATTGATTCATTTTACTTGCATATCTTGTGACTTGATTATGCCTTTTGATTATGAATGTGTTTGTAGGATTAATTAAGTCTATCCTGATGATGTGAATTGTATGCCTCCACTTGAAACCCTACTAGGATTTCCTAAGCAATTTGGTTACTTAACTAAATATTATATTTTATATTTGGTCAAATTTTGCTATGCTTTTTATGAATTGTGTGTTTTGGAAACAAAATTGTGTGAGTTAGTCATGTGTTGTAATTGAAATTGATTTTTTTTGTTTTGTCCTTAACTGTATTTTGGTTGAAATTTTTGGGTATTGTAGTTTCTTATGCAAATTGATTACTTCCACTCATGATAGGGGTAAGCAATAACATCCTTCAAATAGATAATTTTTTTAAAGGGGAATTTATTACACATTGGTTCAATCTATTTGGAGAATTTGTAAGTAAATAACTATATATTATGAATTGCTCAATTTTAATGGATAGTTATTGTGAGGTTTATATTCTTTATACCTTTTAAAAAAAAATTCTATGCTTATTTTTATCTGAAGTGAGTTAGCAAGTAGTTGGTTAGAGATTGAGATGTTTTTGAATTAGTTTGGTATCAAAGAATTTTAAGATGCTAGGAATAGTGACTTTGTGAGAAGAGTTTATGGTAGTTTTGGTTATGGATGTGCATGCAAATATGGAATTATATCATGATGTGAAAGATAGATGAAAGAATAAGGAAAAAATAGAGATAGAGGGAATAAAGACTGACAAAAAGAACTAAAATAATTAGTGTTTGAGTTGGAGGATTTATCATGGATGTTGGAGAAATATGATACAAGAAGTAATTAGAAGGATTAAATAAATTTATAGAAAAGGTATTGAAGAGCTTTGAGAAGATGAAAAAGAATGATGCAAATAAATACTCACCTTCTAAGAAAAAAGTTATATTTAGAGGGGAAATCAATAGAGGCAAGGATTAGCTAAGGGATAAAATTTTAGTAACAGAAAAATTATCCCTTTTCCTTACTTAATTTGGGAATAATTGTCATTGAATTAACCTAACTTTTTCCTAGGTTTAATGTTGTAATGTGTTGTAATACATTCACATTGATCTTGGGCCCCCTTCTAATAAAATGAACTTAATTTGCACCTTATTTAAGTTTTTGTAAAGTTTTGTAACACACGTTCACACTTATTTAGGGCCCCTTTAATTAATGGTGGTTAATTAGAGTTAATTAGCCCCTTTAATTTAAATTTAAGCCTTATTTGAGACACTTGTCAAAGATCTATCTCATAATTCAAATTACATAACATTTAATTGGGAAAAATGAAGGTCTTAGAAATTGGTGCTAGGACCCATTCATCCTAGGTGGCGAATGGGTCCTCCCTATATAGGACCCCCTTTTATCAACTTATTTCAAATGGGTTTTTAATGATCTTTCATCCCACGAAGGTGAGGTCTTGGAAAATAGTGCTAAGACCCATTTGCCCTAGGTGGCGAATGGGTCCTCATTAAAATGGGTCCTCCCTTAATGAGGACCCCCTTTTTGAATTTCATTGTGGCGGGAATTTGATAATGTTTATCTCTAGATCTGGTGTCAGCTTGAATTGTTTGAATTTCATGGTTAATCTCTTGATTTAGTATAAATAAGGGGTTAATTCACATGGTTTCACCTAGCAATTTTATGAAGCATTTCAGCAACTTTAAAAGAGCATTATAGAGCACTTCAAGAGAATTTTCAAAGACATGTCAAGGTAGATTATCAAGGTTTTATTGCAACAATTCAAGAGCATTTCATCATGTCTAGGGTTTAATGCATTCCTACATGTTGTTGAGCTAAGAAAGTTGATGTAGCATTGAGGATCTATTGCAAGAATTTTTCACATCTTATTCAAGGATCAAGATCTACATTCTTCCCACTACATGTTAGTTTGCAGATTTGCATTACAAGACAACATCCAAGGTATCAACATTGCATCATTTCATGTTCATGCTTCAATTACATCTTTTCATCATTTGGTTTAATTACCTACAAGGGGTTTGACTTAGGAAAACCATTATTTACTAGCAATCAACAAGTTTTTCTTCCCTTGAGTGTGTCTTTTTAGATTTACAAGTTGAAGATCAAGTGGAGAGCAAATTGGAAGCAAAATTGTCAAAGTTGTCAAGTTGCAAGATTGACCTTCAAAGTGCAAGAAGAAAAAATTGAAGCTACAAAATTAAGTACAAGTTTTTTGGGAAATGACAACCAGGAATCTGAGAGTGAAAACATCAAGGAAAACAATCCAAATCTTGATTTTAGAAATCCTAATAGGGACCCATTCACCACTAAAGGCGAATGAGTCCTTTGTGCCCTAAAAATAGGCTTCTTGCAACAAGGTACACACCTCTTTGAGCTCTAAAAACTCCCCTCATAGTTGCTATAACCATTAGGGTTAAATTATGATTGTTATTTACATCTTTTGGTCTTCACATTTGCATAAATTTTAGTGATTTTGTTGGAGAGATTATAGTGGATTATCTTGATCTTGATAAGCCCTAATTTCTTCACCTCATCATTAATGGTGAACTCAACATATTGAACATTTCAATTTTTTTATTTTTGAAATATTTGCATCTTAGATGAGATCTTGCATTCACTTACATCTCATTTGCATTGAATTATGATCTCATTTAGGGTTTCTTGCATTGCATTCACAATTGCATCTCATTTAGGGTTTAGATTTGCATATTTTTACATCTCTTTAAATCTAAAAAATACAAAAACAAATGGATCATTGTGCATATCATTTATTTTCATTTGAAAATTAAAAAAAAATTGCATTTCAACATAGGTCCTTGCATTCATCCTTTCATTGTATTTTTGGAAAATCTAAAATTGAAACTCACTACCTCAAACTTGGAACTGAAAGACATTACTGAAAGCTTGCAAATCATTCAAAAATAGTTTAAAAATAACTAACCAGGAGTCATTACTGGTGAATGATTGCCTGATCAAGTCAAAGCTTAACCTTTTGGCATCTAAAAAAGCATTAAAAATCACCTTGAAATGCACAAAAACATCTCAAAAAAACTCAACTAGGACCCATTCACCCTTACTGGTGAATGAGTCCCTGTTAGCTATTGATCTACATTTTCTGGAAATTAAAATCTCATTTTTAGGATTTTGTTTACTGTTGTTACTTTCTTGTTTCAGTTTCTTGATTTGTTGTTTCATCAAATTCATTGCATTTAGCTTAAATTGCTTCATTTCAATGCATTGTTAAAATTCAAAATTGCATTCAAACATTTCATTTTTAGTTTAGTGCATTGTGTAATTAGAAAATTACCATGTTTAGATCTAAAATTTTGAAAATGGACACCTGTTTAAGTAATGTGTGGAAGTCCTTGTTCTCTTTGGTTGATTCAACATTTCAAGTTGTGTTTTTGGCAATGACCCTAATGAAATTGAACTCACTCATGCTCACACAACTCCTAATGCATGCACTCCTCATGATGTTGACATCATTGGAGAAGATGATTACAACATGAACAACTTCATAAATGATTGCCTTAACAACCTTGAGAATAATGCATCCTTTTACCCATCCATGAAACAACCAACACAATTGAGATGTTTAGTATTTTACATCCTGAAATTGAATCACAAGTTAAGCCTAAGTTCCCTACCATAGGTGAACCTAGAGATCCTCTAAACAAGCAAACATTCAATCATCCTATGTTAACAAAGTAACCAACACATCAATTAACCTTGAGGAAATGTATGGAAAAGGATTCATGATCTTAAGAAAACAAGGATGTGATACAACAAGTGAACATAAAATTCATCAACTCCTACAGAAAATACCAACCAAAGATACTAAAGGGTTAGGATATTAGGATCCTCCCCCCGACATAAGTAATCTTCTTCCTAAAGAAACACCAATACCTTGTAACGATGGAAGGATTGTCTTAGATCCTCCTCCAGATATACATATCCTCCTTCCTAAAGAGCAACCGATGCCTCCTAATAACAATGATAAAGAAGTAAAGGTCATCTCGGGTCTTCCTACCCTATATCCAATGAGAGAAACTGGTGAATCTAGCAAGCATAGAAGGCCTTATAAACTAAAGAAACTAGAATTCCCTTGTCTACCACCTAAAAGTGAAATAAAATTACAATTACTTCTAATCCAAGAACTTATAACATTACCACCCATGAAAGAAAAGATAAGATTATATCCTAAAGGTGCAAATGTTCCACATTGTCGATACCACATAACTATTGGACATAGTACTGAGGAGTGTCACACATTCAAATTAATCGTAAGCAACTTTCACTTCGATGGAAATAATCGTTATCAAGTGATCGCATATCATGTCCTTTCGCTCCTTTCCATGTAATGGTTGTAGAATCATACCATTCTCACTATTACATGTTTTTTCATTTATTTCAAATCATTTTCTTTGGTACAAGGAGCTCATTCTCATCACTTACCTTGGCTCATTCTTGCCTCGCACTAAGTAGGGGAAAGAATTTGATAGCCTTTCCCCTACTTCAACACCTGCTCTTGTCCCTTTAGCTAGTTGTTAGTCTTCCGTTTATACCGATCGAGACTAGGATGTAAACGACCTACTTTAGGTTGACTTGCATGTGCTTTAGTAGTCTTTTTATTTTTCATATTTTCTTTATGTGATTGCATGTGCAGAATGTGATCCCCTGTGTTGTTTCATTTGAGGTATCTCTCTTTTTGTACATTCAACTATATGTACCTTTCATTCTTCTATATGTCGTAATCATTTCATTTGTCTTGTGTTTTCCTTTAGAGGATGACACAAGGCATCGTTACATTTAGGTCTCTTCCATGTTGACCCAAAAGATTTTCCTTTATCTTTTTCATTTGTCTTGTGTTTTCCTGTTGGGGATGATGTAAGGTGTTGAGACATTTAGGTATCTTCCATGTTGACCCAAAAGCTCTTTTTCTTATCTTTTTCATTTGTCTTGTGTTTTCCTTTTGGGGATGATGCAAGGCATCGAGAATTTAGGTCTCTTCTATGTTGACCCGAAAGGATTTTTCTTTGATTTCACTCTCTTTGTGTCATTCTTCCAGTTCTATGAATATTTTGGGAATGATGACAGTTCCATGCTCTATGACAACATTGTAGCAAAGAGATATTGACCTCAAATCCATAGATCCCTTATGTATTTTTGGGGGCAACCCTTCCTTCCTATTTCATGACGTAGCTTATTTTATAAACATATGACTTGGCATAGGGTTTTCTGAGGAAATATCTCATATCTTAGGAAAAACATTTGGCTACTTTAAAGCAATTGCTCACAGTAATGGTGTAGCAACCACTTTAAAGTGGGGGCATACATCGATGACATCTTTCAATAAAATTTCATGGCATGATTTTTCTTTTTTCTTTTGTTGTCTCCTCTTCTTGGTGGTGTCATTGGGTTTGATGTCCTCCAAGAGTGTACAATCTACCATCATGGCATGATGTAAATGAGGCATCCCGTGAGTGACGATCTAAAACCCTTGACTTGTCCTCTCTTGGAGACATTAGGTGTGATGCTCCCTAAGAAGAAGACCTTTACATGAATAAAGAAAAATCCTCTTTAACAAAAACTTACATACATGACATTCAAAAGAATTTACAAAAGCATTACATTATGGTTCCTTATTGAAGTTGTCAAGATGATAACTTCAGTATGGTATGAGAGGCTAATGTGATTCTCTCATTTGTCACCTCGTTGGGACAACTCACCTAGTGGACAGACTGAGGTTCCACTACCCCAGAGTGAGCAGCATATGTTACAAACAAATAGCCCCATTCCACATCGGGTTGGAATGGTTGTGCTTGATCCTTTTGTTTTTCTTTATTGGCCTTTGACAGGGTATGATTATGTATCTTTGTTACTATTGCATACTTAAGTGTCTTGAATGTCTACTTTAGTGTGAGTCTGACATGGTATCATCCTCTCACTAAATTGGGGGAAAAATGTTGTAACGAAAAAGTATCCCTTTTCCTTACTTAATTTGGGACTAATTTTCATTGAATTAAACTAATTTTTTCCTAGGTTTAATGTTGTAATGTGTTCTAACACATTCACATTGATCTTGGGCCCTCTTTTAGTAAAATGAACTTAATTTACACCTTATTTAAGTGTTGTAAAGTGTTGTAATACACTTTCATACTTATCTATGACCCCTTTAATTAATGGTGGTTAATTAGAGTTAATTAGCCCCTTTAATTCAAATTTAAGCCTTATTTGAGACACCTCCCAAAGATCTATCCTGACACCCATAATTTAAATTACATAGTTCATTTAATTGGGAAAAGTCAAGGTCCTAGAAATTGGTGCTAGGAACCATTTTCCCTAGGTGGAAAATGGGTCCTCCCTCTATAGGAACCCCCTTTATCAACATATTTCAAATGGTTTTTTAATAATCTTTCATCCACCAAAGGTGAGGTCTAGGAAAAAAATGCAAGGACCCATTCGCCCTAGGTGGTGAATGGGTCTTCCCTTAATGAGGATCCCCTTTTTGAATTTCATTGTGGTAGGAATTTAATAATGTTTATCTCCAGATCTGGTGTCAGCTTGAAATTTTTAAATTTCTGGGTTAATCTCTTGATTTAGTATAAATAAGGGGTTAATTCACATTGTTTCACCTAGCAATTATATGAAGCATCTTAGCAACTTTACAAGATCGTTATAGAGCACTTCAAGAGAATTTTCAAATACATTTCAAGGAAAATTAGCATGATTTTATTGCAACAATTCAAGAGCATTTCATCTTGTCTAGGGTCTAATGCATTCCTACATGTTGAGCTAAGAAAGTTGATGTAGCATTGAGGATCTATTGCAAGCATTGTTAACATCTTATTCAAGGATCAAGATCTACATTCTTCATGGCCACTACATGTTAGTTTGCATATTTGCATTACAAGACAACATGAAAGGTATCAACATTGCATCATTTCATGTTCATGCTTCAATTACATCTTTTCATCATTTGGTTTAATTACCTACAAGGGGTTTGACTTAGGAAAACCCCTATTCACTAACAATCAACAAGTTTTTCTTCCCTTGAGTGTGTGTTTGCATATTTATAGGTTGAAGATCAAATGGGGAACAAATTGGAAGAAAAATAGTCAAAGTTGTCAAGTTACTAGATTGACCTTCAAAGTGCAAGAACAAATAATTGAAACTACAAAATTAAGTATAGGTTTTCGGGAGCTGAAAACCAGGAATCTGAGAGTGCAAACATCAAGGAAAATAACCCAGATATCAGTTTCAGAAACCCTAATAGGGACCCATTCGCCACTAAAGGAGAATGAGTCCTTTGTGCCCTAAAAAAAAGGCTTCTTGCAACAAGGTACACACCTATTTAAGCTCTAAAAACTCCCCTCATAGTATTTATAACAGTTAGGGTCAATTTATGATTGTATTTACATCTTTTGGCACTCATATATGCATAAATTGTAGTGATTTTGGTGGAGAGATTCTAATGGATTATCTTGATCTTGATAAGCCCTAATTTCTTCACCTCATCAAAAATTGATAAAAAAAGGAAAAGAAAATTCCTTGAAGAGTTGACAAGATTATTAGTAGATATAAGACCCTTAAATGTAATCTTCCAAGAGTTCTAGAGTGTGGAGTTAGATGAATGAGATGTAGATAAAGAAAATGATTTGGATGAATATATTTAGTTAGATTACCTCGAAGAAGGTGAATGCATAGAATAATACAATGCAAGAAGAGAAGAGTCAGGAGATTGAGATAAAGCTTTTAAGTTGTGTTACCTCAACGAAGGAGAAGACATTGAAGATTACAATACAAGGGGATGTATTTAGGTTCACTACTTGTGTTATGTTTAGATCCATTGTACTCACTATTCACAAAGTGTACTAGGTTTATATTATTTTTACTTAATATTATTATATGTACACGAAAATAAGAAAATAGTTTAGAAAAAAAATCTTTCACATAGGTAATCATAATGATGTTCTAATGATAGCATTCATGCAAAGGATATAGGAACTTGTAATGTACCCTTTTGGGATTGCCCTAAATCTTGCCCTCGAATCATAAGCATAATGTAGTTAGAGTTATAACTTAATAATGTTGGATAATATTGGAAATATAATTCATGTGATCAGAACATAATAAATGCCTTATCTATTAAAATACATAACTATTCCAGGACTATCTAAACTACCAATATCCATAATGCATAGTGAAATTTTTAATCACTACAAAACTTGGATGAGAAGTAGGATAAGTCCACTTGAAGCTATCCATCTAAGCCCAAGATCATGAGCATCTAACTAAGACAACCCACCCCTTGGCCCCAAGCAGTAGGAACATCTGAACCAAGGTAATTACACCCTTGAGGTGGGCTACTTAATGGATACACTTTTATCTTCTTTTCCTATCCATGTTGTCTTCTCCATGTCTTTTATGATTGCAATTCCTTGAATTCATCCTAACAACCAATCAGAGTTTGGCTTGATAGGAAATACCTGAAAGGAGTTCCTATAAACTACTCAACCCATCTAAGCCCAAGAGCATGAGCATCCAACCAAGACAACCCACCCCTTGGCCCCAAGTGGCAGGAATTCCTAAACCAAGATACTTCCACCCTTGAGGTGGTCTACTTAGCATGGGAGAGCCCGTAGACTACATCCTCCTAACTTTCTTCCTTCAACCTTACATTTGATTTATAATACCTAGATAAGTACATACATAAATATATATACAATCTATTCATTTTCATATTAAAGAGTCATAATTACTTATAAGGCTCAATAATTGTTGCAAGCATCATTATTGCATAATTAAATATAATGTGTGCATATATATATTTCATATAAATCTATATGTGTAATTATTCCTAATCATCACCCTCACCTATACATATTATCTATATATATATATATACTTATATTATATGTGAAATGCATATTGTATACTAATTACTTATGCAATCCATGTTTGCTGCTATAGTTTTAATTACATTTGCTAGATTTTTATATCTACTTAAAACTCGAAATATATTCTGTCACATATCTGTTGCATTCTTTTATTTATTTCTGCTTAAAATATTCCATTAAAAAAGTGATGTCTTTTTATCTCCACTTATACTCTATTTATACCTTTAAAACTCCCTATCACACCTTTTGTGAAAGGAGACGATTTATCAAGGAGGGGTGACTTGTCCAAGGGTGGAAAATTCTTGAAGAAGTTATCCTCTTTAAAATAAACTTATTTTACTCTAATTCAAACTTTCAATATATGTTCACTGCTTTTTCCCTTAAACATAAATATTATATTATCATATTTAATATTTATGTATTATATATTTCTTATTAAAATATATTTGTTTTATTGAAACAATGGGAAATGGGGTATGTGCTTTTGTATGGTTTAGAACATAGAGGAAGACCCACTTTCCAATTATCTCATTCAAGGATAACCCTAGAGATCTCAATGCAAAGGAGAGAAAGAGATTGTAATAGGGCTATCCTAGAGGCTGAATATAAGCTAATGAGGGGTTCACCACCAAGTTAAGACTTGGAAAGACAAATGAAATGCAAGATGTAATGCTAAACCCTAATATGATGTAATCTTTAAGTAAATGACCTAGAAATGCATGTAAAATAGGATAACAAGTTGTAAGAAGAAATGTATGCACATGGAAATCTGAAGAACACTAAATGAAGGTCTGAATTGCTGAAAACTATGAATTTAATGCTGACTATCACTCATATGCTAGGCTGGGAAAATTAGTCCTAGATCTAGGTTTCTATGTAGGAACAAGAATCTGGAAAATGGGTATTTGAATCTATAAAAATTTGAATTTTGACCTAAACTGGGACTCATACGTGAGAACTGGTGAATCAGTCCAGCTAGGGTTTTCTGAAACTTCAAGGTCTAAATATGGTCTTCAAGGTCTTCTTTGTGCTTCCCAATTGATTTCCGGATTCGAAACCCCAATTTGCAACCTGTAGAAGTCCTCCAAGTATCTCTAATGCAAGGTGACAACTTTGAAAACTTTCTCCAAACTTGCTCTTCAATGTATCGTCAATCTAAACCTGCAAATCACACACTAAAGAGAGGGTAAGATGTTGTTTTGTTAGTGGATAGGGGTTTTCCTTGGTCAAACCCCGTTTTGGTAATCAAAGCTTGAAATGAAATGAAATAGGAATGGAGAATGATGAATGAACAAAATATGATGTTGCAACTCACCAAACCTTAGCAATAAGAGGCTACAAACATGTATGAAGTGGCTCCCAATGGATGTAGATCTTGACTCTTGCTTGAATAGGATAGATCTTGAATTGAATGCTAGCTTGAATCATGAAACCCTATATCAAAATTATTAGCTCAAAAAGAAATGTGATGCATGAAGACTTTGACATGATGCTTGATGCTTGAACAATGCTCTAGAATGCTTGACAATGTTCTCTTGAAGACTCTTGAATGCTCTTGTAAACACTTGAATGCTCTTGTGAACTCCAATTTTCTATAAGGATGAATACTTGAATGCTTGGGGTGAAAATGAGTGAAAAAACCTCGTAGTCATACTTAATTATACAAGAATTCCTGAAATTACAACACTTCAAGCCAACATCAGATCTAGAAGGATAAAATCCCACCAAAAAATTGAATTAATTTTAATTTTGGGCCACATGGGACTCATACACCCAAGGTGGTGAATGAGTCCCATTAGGCATAATTTATGGGACCGTATTAAAAAATGAGGTTAGAAAGGTGTGAAACCAGGATTGGGACCCAAAACCCTATGTGGGAATCATACTCCCAAGGTGGTGAATGAGTCCTAGACCACCAAATCTAGGCCATACAACCTGAAAATGTTTGAATTATGATTGGATGTTGATTTGTGTTGGGATTATCCACAAAAAGATTCCTTAAATGAGGCTTGTGGGTGCGTAATAAGACCAATTAAAGCATAAAGAAGCCCAATTATTTATGAAAACCCTAGAAAAGTGTGAAAGTGTGTTACAACACTTTAAATAAGGCATGATTAAGGTTAAAAAGAGGTTTATTAGGTTCAGTTAATTAATAAAACCTCATAAAAGTAAAAGGGATACTTTTTCGTTACCACATTTATATTAATTATATATATATTAACATTTATATATGATAAACAAAAAATATGGAGCAGCGGAGCGAGAACATGAGAGGAGTGGGCGTTTTGATTTCTACCAAAGAAGATGAGGTGAACTCTAAGGAAGGATATGAAGATTCAAATTTTGTGAGTGGGTTCTTCATGGAGCCCTTGCTACTTTCCCTAGTGTTGCATGGCTTGTGGTGGGCTTCTCATGTGGGTGGTTACTTGCTACGGGTGCAACCCCTTCTATTGTTTTTCTTGCCATTTTTTGGATGTTTCCTGGCTTGTGGTGGAGGGAGGCTACTCTTGCTTGGAGCATAGCTTCATTCTTTTTTTGCCTAGTTTTTCATTTGAGGTGTGGAGCTACTTTGTTCACTTTGGTTCTTTGCTCTAATGCCTTGGTTTGGAGGGTTTTGGCCTCCTATTTGCAGCCTTCTGGATATGCCTATTTTTTTGTGGTTGCTTGTTGTTTCCTTGGTTCTACTTGGAGGACTTTGGTGGTGTGTGGCTGTAGGGTTCTTCTCGTGAGGTGTAATGGTTGGAGGATTTCTCTATTCTTGGTCCTATTTGGAGTAATGGGATGGCTTGGGGGCTTTCTTTTCCTGCCTATCTTCTTACTAGTTCCCTCTGGGTTTCCATTAGCCCTATTCTGAGGTCCTTTTGGTGGTGCTGTGGTGGTTTTTCTTGCCTTGGGTTTGTTGTGGGTGCTCCTGGTTTCCCTTGTGTGGAATGGTGATGTTGCCTTTGGGTTGGTTCTATGGAGATTTGGCTTATTTGTGGCTCTGAACGATTTGTTGGGGTAGCTTGGGGGCATTATGGTTTGACTATCTCTTAGTGTCCTTATTGGGGTTCCCTTGTCCATCTTGGGACTGGTTTTCTTATGATTTCCTTAGGCTTGGATCTCTACCCATTCTGGTTCTTTAGTGTGAAGTTTGTGGTCTTTCTGCGGCTTGTTGGATTATGCTCATGGTGTTATCTTTGGGTCTAGCTGTGTGCTTTGTTTGACGAGTTCCCTGCTTCCTCTGACTTGCACTTGATGCTTGGAATGCCTTGGGATGTGGTGATTTCCCTCCCTTCTAATTTCACTTCCTGCTGGGATATATGACTTGAGTCTTCTTTTGAGGGGGAGACTATTCCTTTTGAGGTGGATCCTTCTTCTATTGAGGTGAAGTTGGTAGCTGTAGTATTGCTTGGTAGTTCTTCTCCTTTATGCAGGCTCTTATTGAGGTGTTGCTTGTGTAAGGAGGAGAGTGGTTTATTTGGAGGATTTGGGTCTCATTTCATCCTCTCTTTTGGAGGTGATCTCCCTCCTTTTGAGTTGGAGGTTGGGTTGGCATCCTTGGTGGTTAGATGTTGTTGGGAGGATACTATTAGCATATTAGTGGGGTGTTGTTGGAAAAAAGGATGATTATATGGGGATGTTTTCTTCCTTGGTTCAACCTTGCTCTTCTCATGTTGAGGCTGGTAATCTGGACAGGCTAGTTGCTTTGATTGGGAACTGTGGTTACCCTTGTTTTATTGGTTCGGATGTGAGTTGGAGCTGCTTAGGTGATTTCTTTCCTATGCAAATGGTTTATTGTTGCCTAGCTAGTGTAGGCGGGTTAAATGTTCACTTATGGTGTTTTGGTCCTAGTTAAATTCTGGCTATGTGAGGATCTTGTCCCCCTCTCAATTTTTGAAGCAACTTGTGTAGTCATGCCTTATTGTTAACTATTGTTGATGTGTTGCTACTTTATGTTTGTTTTTTATCTTTTCTGTAGCTTTCCTACCTTGGATAGGGTTACAGAGCTCTTCAAAACCAATTGTAATGGGTTTCAGGGCCCCATCAAAACCTACTTTACCTCTAATAATTTTTTATATATATTATAAGGATTATAATTATAATGATATTTAAATTGTTAATATTTAAATTGTTATTTAGTTTAAATTTATTTATTTGCATTTCAAATTTTTGGGGCATGACAATCCACCCTTCCCAAAGTTGCTTGTCCTCAAGCAATCATAATCCAAGATACTCTTGAAGTTACCAAGATGCTCAATCAACCTTGTAGATTTGTATTGCTCTTGTTTTTTTGGATGTGATTGGCTTTGTGTGATTCTTTATAGTTAGTTATTTCTGAATTAATATTACAATGATATCCTTGGGGAGTGATTGTTAGTATATTGTGAATGAGGTTAATATCATCCTTTAAAGTATTAGGAAAATTTATTGTCTTGTGTACTACTATTTCCCAATATCTCTCAATGACAAAACCAGGAGTTTAGAAATTGGTAAGGCTTGTTATTTAAGACAAGTTTTCTCTCATTACATCACCCCAAGGATCCTAGACAAAAACCCTTCAATATTCAATTTTAGATAAGTTAATTTTTTAGTGCTTCTCAACTCAAGAATCATTTTAGAAAACAAAGTTTTAACATTTTCCTAATGTTTAAGCATAAAGTAATCATAAACATACATGGAGTGATCTTGATGAAGACACATCCATTATGAAGTAAACACATAGATATACACAATACATGAAGTATACATATACATACACATGACACGAAGCATAGACATAATACATGGATTATACACATGAAGCATACATACATGATACACAAAGTGCACACATAGGACATGAGGCATGAAGCATACACATGAATAAACATAAGACATTAAGTATACACATGAATTATGAAGCATATACATGAATACACGTAATACATGAAGCATGCATGAAATACACTAAGTATACACATAAGTATATGTAAGACATGAAGCATGAAGCATACACGTGAATACACGTATTCACAAATTATACACATGAATACACGTAAGTTACAAAGTATACGGTTGAATGCATGTAAGTCACAAAGTATACTCATGGATACACGCAATTCACAAGGTATACACATGAATGCATGTAAGTTGCATAAATACAAGTAAGTCATGAAGTATACACATGAGCACACATAAGTCACAAAGTATTCACATGAATACATGCATAAGTTGCAAATATTGTTCCTAACCCTTGTAGACATTGAAAATATACTGATTGACATCGTGCATCCGATCCTGACTTACTAACATCGTTTCTTCCTAAATCATCCCTCGGTCTAACCGTTTAATCAAATTCCCCTATCTGATTAAATTCATCAATATTCGTCCCTTAATTAAATAAATCATTTTATCTAATCAAGTCAATCTCCTGTTAATTAAATCAATCCATCTGATCTAATTATCCCTATTTAATTAAATAATTAATTTATTTGATTAAATCTCTAAAGTCTGTCCATTAAATTAAATAAATTAAAACCTTATTTGATTTAATCTAACACCATCCCTTTTGATTAAATAAATCAAAATCTTTATTTAATTAGCCTCTTATCATATTCCTCTCTTATCTGATTTAAATAAATCCATAAATCTAAGTCAAATAAGTCACATCATCTAATCTCCTGTTAAATTAATTAACCCTTGATTAATTTAATCTAATCTCATGTCACATCCTCTAGATAATGCAAGTTGCACATGAAAATAGATTTAATTCATTTATTAAATCTCTATTTTCCTCACAAGGTATCCTTTTGGAATATTCTCTCAATTTGAATTCAAAAATTCCAAGTCAACATGTACATCCAACAAGGCATTTAAAATCTCTTACATGTCCTTTGCCTTGAGCCAAGTGGCATTTATTGCATTTTCCCTTCCCTCTTACATGTCATTTCAACAAATTTGAATTTCAAATATTGGCATTTATTGGCACAAACCCCAAATTTTGCACAACCACCATCCATTCATAGCTTGACAAGTGGCACCATATCATTGGATGACTGTTAGTCCCACATTGATCAAATTTGGACATTCATCCATCTTGAAATCCTATAAATGAAGAGCTCCTCTCCTCATTTCATCATCCACAATCCAAGTAAAGTTACCATGCTAAAATACTTAGCCATTTCCATCCATCATTCAAATTCTTAGCTAGGCTTTTTGCAGATTTGGCTTGGAGTTCTCATCTTTGGTCAAAGTGGATCAACATCATCTTCAACACATCAAGATTTCATCATAGGGATTGGGAAAGGGCCAATTTTCACATCAAATTGGCACCAATTCCCCCATGGGATCAAGTGTTTGCTATTTAAATTAGGATTTAATCTTTGGTTTATCAATTTCATTGTGTTCTTGCTTATTTTCTTTCCTATTTTGAGTTTGCATATGGATTTCATGGGGAATCCTTGTTTTAGCTTGTAATTCCTTGTATAACTCGTTTATTCATGTTGTTTTGCAGGTACTAGGAAAAGGGTTCGCACAACCCTCAAGATGGCAAGAACATTGTTCTGATACCAATTATAATGTCCCCTTTTGGGATTTCCCTAAACCTTGTCCTAGAATCACAAGCTTAATGTAACTTTAGGGTTCTAACTTGCCACTCAAATGCTTCAAACAAGATAAATATTGGTTTTAGGTCCTACAATCATGTTGGATAATATTACAAATATAATTTGTGTGATCAAAACATAATAAATGCCTTATCTATTTAAAATACATAACTATTCCAAGACTATCTAAACTACCAATTTATCCATAATGCATAATGGAAGTTTTAATCACAATAGGACTTGGATGAGAAGCAGGATAAGTTCGCTTGAAGCTATCCATTTAATCCCAAGAGCACGAGTGTCTGACCAAGACAACCCACCCCTTAGCCCCGAGTGGTAGGAACATCTAAACTAATAAAATTCCACCCTTGAGGTGGGCTACTTAGTGGATACATGTGTATCTTCTTTTCTTATCCATTATGTCTTGTCCATCTCTTTTATGATTAGAATTCCTTGAATTAATCCTAACAACCAATCATAGTTTGTCTTGATAGGAAATCCCTAAAAGGGGTTCTTGTAAACTACTCAACCCATCCAAGCCCAAGAGCATGAGCATTTGACCAAAACAACCCACCCCTTGGCCCCAAGTGATAGGAATTCCCAAACCAAGACAATTCCACCCTTTATGTGGGATACTTATCATGGGGGAGCTCGTAGACTACATCCTCCTAACTTGCATCCTCCAACCTTACATTTGATTGATCATAGGATAAGGACATACATAAATATATATATAATCTATTCATTTTTATATTAAAAAGTCATAATTACTTATAAGGCTCAATAATTGTTGCAAACATCATTATTGCATAATTGAATATAATGCATATATATATATGGATGAATTCAAGATCATGGGGGCCCAAAAAGTGGTGATATGACAAAAAAATGGCTGGCAACTTTTTTTTTTATTCGAATTTGATCAAATGAAAAGGGTTTGTTGAGAAAATTGTCAGCTTTCCAAAAATATAAGATGTCTTATTTGGAATTAAATAGATAATTATTATTGATTTTAATGTAAGAGAATAACACACATACCCCCTTTGTCATACAACTACTCTCAAAAAAATAAAATGCATTGGAAATGCAACAAATCAGATTTTAAAATATGCAACATGAACACTAGTTTGTTCATTCAAAATCGCCTGCAACAACAACAAAATATTCTCCAAATTGATTTTACCAATATTGTAGCCTCTTGGGCTGATAAAATTAGTCTCAAAACAGATATTCATACCAATAATCAACCTTCACTAGTCTGGTTTATACATCATAAAATATGATTGATCTAAACACCCAATTTATGCAAGTAAAGTCATAGAAATTCTCATTGAAATTTAAAACACCATTACAAAACAATAGGCCAAGCCTATTGGCTCCGCATTATATAATCCCAATATAATTTAGGTTTGGTCTTAGAATTGCAACAATGGTTTAGTACAACAACATATGGCTTCCACAAGCCTTCCTCAAACTCTCCTATCTTCATCTCCCCAAAACCTCATCATTATCTTCAAAATCAATCTTCCACTAAATCAATCCTCAAACATGGTGTCAAAGGACCTCTTTGCTACTATCTTCACCTTCTCACAACTGCAACAAAAATTCTACCAAAACATAGTCTTCAAATCTAAAACTATCTCCTTTTCCTCCAACCCCCATTCTTCATCCTCCCCCTAAATCTTGAAATGAAATGAAAATACTTGATATTTTTTTGCACAACATGAAATGACATTTCATTCCATTTAGGATCATCTCCCTCCCAAATGGCATGACCTAGCCTCCATATTCCCTCCAAATTGACTTTGAAATTCATAAAAGGATAAAGTGAAAGTGCTATTACAATGTTATGACAATTTGCTCAAAATAGGAGATTCTTGTCATACCACTATCTCCACAATATGCCTTTCAAATCCAAATATTTTTAACTCCCAATTTGAGGACCCAAATTTGAAGAAAATTATTTTTCATAAATAATTTATTGCATCCACATATGCCTCCCATTTCCAATGCCCAAGTTTGGGTAGGTGAAGGGTCACTAGGAGATGCCATTGAAATGAAATGAAATTCACCAAAAATCTCATGAAAACTTTTCAACTCATTTTGCAAGATAAATGACATTATTTCAATTATTCCAAACATTATTCCACTCAAAATATTAATCTACTAAACAAAAAAAATAAAATATTTCTTTTAATTGATGAGGATAGCTTGTCAACCATGGATGCTCTTGCATCAGATTTTTTACATACATTTTGACTAAAGTCCTGATTGATAGGCTGATTGAAAAAATCTATAATTCTTAAACAATTTCACATTTTTTGAATTTGAAAGATGCGACACATTCTATGCTTCCCATACTATAGGATAAAAAAATGAAGAATTGAATTTCATAAATTTTTGATGAAGTTATGGTGATTAGACAAATGAGTTTTAATATTTTTAAAAAGTTCTAATAAAAAATTCATAACTAATTATTTACTTGCAAAAAAATTATAAAAAAATGTGGCACATTTGGGCATGTTTCCTCTACTTATATTGAAAGTTTCAAAAAATATATTATTTTTTTCTTGTACTAAGGTTGGTCAAACATACACCTAATTTTTTATTTTTTCCTAAAAATTTAGTACTACTACATTGAAATTTCAAATTTCACAAAATAGATTTAATTTTTTCTAAAAAAGAAATAGTATCTGAGAAACCACATTCAATTTACTACAAATTCTATTCTTACATATTTTTCAAATTGTGTTAATAATTCTTATTCAAATTTTTATGTCAAGTTGCCTAACTCAATTTTTTTGAATTTTTATTGCCACTTTAGGGCCTAGTTTGGATCCCCATGATCCTGCACTGACCCGTATTCATATGTGTGTGTGTGTGAGTGAGATCCATGTTTGTTGCTATAGTTTTAATTACATTTGCTGACTGTTTATATCTTTTTATATTTTCTTAAAACTCTAAATATATTCCTTCATATATTTGTTGTATTCTTTTTATTTGTTTATGCTTAAATCTCCTTAAAATATTCCATTGAAAAAGTGAAGTCTTTTTTTATCTCCACTTAAACTCTATTTATACCTTCAAAAATCCCCATCGCACCTTTTGTGAAAGGAGATGATTTATCGAGGGAGGGGTAACTTGTCCAAGGGTGGCGATTTCTTGAAGAAGTCAACCTCTTTAAAATAAACTTATTTTATTTTAATTCAAACTTTCTTTACATGATTGCTACTTTTTTTCTTAAACATACATATTATATTATCATATTTAATATTTATGTATTATATGTTATTAAAATATATTTATTTTATATTAGTTATATATATGTTAATATTTATATATTACAAGGATTATACTTATAATAAGATATATATTTTTAATATTTATATTGTTATTTATTTTATCTAATTATTTGCATTTCAAATTTTGGGGGCATGCTAGAACTTTCAATATGACTTATATACAATCGTAGCAAGAGGGAGAGATCGCATATGTACTCTCTTCCTATATTTGAATGATTGTATAATTTATTATTTTTTAGTGTGTACTTTTCCTTATTTTTATCCATCTTTCATACTAAAGGGTTTATAAAGAATAATTAATATCTATTAATAATTAACGTAGTAAAAATTAGTTAAATTCATGAATACATATTTTCCCAATTATTCATTTATATTTGATTAAATTTAGTTCTTAGATATTTTTCCAAGATTAATCTAAACCATAAAATCAAAAGTTTAAACCCAATTTTTATGCAAAAATAAAATCCAAAGATATGACAATTGAATAACTATTTTTTAGTGAAAATTCTAATGAAATCTAACACACCCACATTTAATGATTTAGACTTTTGGGTTCATGGATTTAAATTTAGGGTATAATTTTTTATATGAATACATAATTTTGAAATCTTTTCCCAAAACTAAATCTAAACACTAAAATTGAAAACTAAAATCTAACCCTAATTTTGAGTTCATAAAATTGAAATACAAAAAGTTGATAATTGAATGATTATATATAAATGAAAATTATACTCAAATTTGGTCTAACCAAATTAGGATTTATTACATTTTGATTTTAGGGTTTATATTTTCAACTTGAGGGTATAGATTTAAGTTCATGGTTTCAATTTTAGTGTTGAAATTCATGTTAGGGTTTCAATTTTAGTGTTTAGATTAAGGAAACAAAAAAAGATAAACACTAGATGTAACATTTTATTCATAAATGATTAAATATTTATATAAACATGTAACACAAAATGATAAATTTACTAGACTCTACTAGCCATTAGAATTCCAGAATAGTTACAAAGAAGACTTTCAGTAGTCTAGAAGAGGTGTGAAGAAGACTATTAGTATTCAAGATAGTTCTTATCTATGGTTTGTGAGATCCTAATGGTGAGTAAGAAAAACTATTCAAAATCCCTAATACTTCCATTCAAAGGATTTGTTGGTGATCAAAGTTGTAGGCCCCAAATCCTGAAGGTTCGATAATCATCCAGGTGCTAGGGTTGTTAGACTTGGAAAATTACCACATACCTATCCTTAGGTTGGGAAACTAAGGACCAATGGTTGAGGTGGGTAAGACCTCCGTCACTTCTAGCTCTACAATACCAATGAGAGTTTTCATTAAGATGCCAAATTGATGATTTAAAACACTAAATAATACCTTACAATAATCTATACCTACTACATAGTGTATCTCAATACCGGTGTCACAATATACCTATGTGCTAGTTTGGAAAAGGTTGAGAATCCTACTAATAAATAATATTCCGTATAAGTGTTTGAGAATGAGTTTATGATACATCCTTGTATTGTTGTGTTCATTTAGACATGGTAGTAAATCACACATAAAGTAAAACTTGAAAGGGTTTTGAGTTGATATGTTTGGAGTGTGTTGAGGATGATGCAAGAGAAAGCTAATCACAACTTGAGCCTTTATCCATTGGGAAATAGAGTGTCTAGATTTAACCAAATATGCAATAAATAAAAACAAGGTAATGACTTAATCAAATCACCATAAAATTCTATGCCTTTCAAAATACACAGGAAAACTAAGATCTAACTTGTTCATTTAGAAAGACAATAAATAGTTGCAAAATACTAATAGAGTCTACCTATTAATTCTCAAGAATATCCACACATTTCCTTTATTATACTAAAAAATATATTGAATGCAAAGGATTTTCACAAATTTTATAGACTTCTAGTTGAAAAAATAATCAATCATACATTTGGAAATGCATACCATACATAATGAGACACTCTGCTAAGGTTGATTCTGGCTTTAATCACACAATATTCAAAGTTTTTAAATGTTATCACAAATTTGTGATCAAACCCAAATAATTACAATATAAAATGACTATACCCAAACAATAGAAATTGAAACATAGGATTTCTTATGAATATCTTTTTTTGTTGGCTCTACAACTACTTCTCTCTTCTTCTCTCTATTTTCTTCCTTTAACATCTGTCTCTTTTTTGAAAATAGGAAGACTTCTCTCTTTTACTTCATATGGAGACATTAGGAAGAGGAACAATAATGTAAAAAACTATACAAGCCCCCATGATTTCTTGCACCACACAATATTGGTCACCAATGATGAAGCCATTCCCTTGCATTAATGAGCACACAAATGAGGAAAAAATCCCTCACAAAATCGACAACAAATGACATCCAAGATCGGATCTCTAACATAAAGGAGGCCTAAGAACCATAAAGGAGCATGGGAACGACCTTATCCCACATATAGTTGTTGATAAATGCATTTAAGATCATCCTTGTAGCCCTAAGAACCAAATTTGGTAGTTGAGAGAGTTTTTGCAACATTAATGGAAAAATGTGAAATCCTTTTTAGAATGACCAAAAGTCCAATTGAGTCTTAAAACCTCAAAAATAATTGAAGAAAGAATTGGAGGGTGGGATCGGAAATAGAAATTAGATTTGGACTATCAAGATAAAAATACAAAAGTCCGAAAAAAGTGTGAAGTCCTAATAAGGAAGGAAATTAGGTCCAAGAAACTAAAACAGATTCTATCGAGTCTCAAAACCTGATTGGAACCTAGTGGAAAGGGAAGATTGATTGAGATCGAGAATCCTGATCAGATATGGATGTTTCAAACCTTTGGTTTGAAAGTATTATTGGGACATGAAGTCCCAATGGCATAGGAAAGAATAAAAGGGAAGACCGATCTAGATCAGGAGTCCTAATTGGATACTAACTTCTTGGACCTTAGGTTCAAAATTCTCATTGGAACCAAAAGTCCCAAAGGGATGAGAGAGGAAATTCAATCAGAATCAAGAATTCTGATCAAACATGGACGTTTTGAGCCTTAGGTTCAAAAGTCCTATTGGGAGCTAAAGTCCCAATGGAATGGAAGAAGAAAGTCAATTAAGATCAGGAATCCCAATCAATCTTGCACTTTTTATCCAAAGTTATAACATGTCATGTGGAATCATTCCACTCTTCTATGTGTTGAAGAGGGACCCACCATAAGGATCTTGCAAACTTGTAAAATATGTGACATGTGGCACCTTTCTATGATTTCCCAGTTAGAAAAAAAACATTCTTTAAAAGGTCTACAAGCTCATGGAAATTGAGTCTAAAAGTCTTGTCAGGACCTAAAGTCCCAATGGGATGAGAGGAAAAAATGAGGGGTTGATCAACTTCAAAAAGGTCTTGAATGTTTTGGTTTGAAAGTTAATTCTAAACCCAAGGTCCCAACAAGGTGGAAGAAGATAACACCAATCGAGATTAGGAATCTCGATCATACTTGGACCTTTTGGACCTTAGATTTGAAAGCCTAATCAGGACCCAAAATCTCAATCAGATAAAAAATAAAAGGGAAGAGTGGGATCAGAAGTTGAGAGAATATTTGGACCTTACTCCAAGTATCCATTTGGGACTCAAATCCCTGACCAGACAAAAAGAAAAAGAGAAGAAGGTGGGATTAGGGAAGAACATGGACATTTGGACTTGGTTCAAATATTCATTCAAAACTTGAATCCCCAAAAGGACATAAAGAAGAAAAGAAAGTAGGGAGGAAAAGACCATCTTTTGAACATTTAAAAAAAATTGTTTTTGAATATATCATGATAAATGGGTAATGCAACCACTAGAGGAACTTGAGCATGCTATAAATTGAGATTTATCAAATTGGTTATAATTGATGGGGATCATAAGGGGTAAATCAATCACTATAAATTCATCAAATTTATAGGTGCCAATAGGCTCTTCTTGCCACTTATTCAAGGTTTGTTCATTGTATGCACTATAGTTACAATACAAATAAATGGTACATCTTTTTTTTTAAAATTAAAGAAATAAATTCATTTTGAGGTGTCTTCAAATGAAGATATTTTATATTTTAATAAAATAACCTTTATTCAACGACACCTTTGAATGAAGATAATTTTATTGAAAAAGATTTTTTCTAACATGTAACGTTTATTAATAGATACCATCGGTTTAATATTTAGACTTTTCTAAAAAAAATTGAGATCTTTCCATAGCTAGGGATCATTTTTAATCCCATCTCAGAAGTGGGACATAGTATTGTGGGATGGCCCCATGCCCAATCTAGTTGGCAATACAAAATCTATAGGTTATAAATTAGTGTTAAACTATTTGGAGATGGCCTTAGTGAGTGATAATTTACAGTTTGTATAAATAGACAACAATGCATTTATAAAAGAAAGCTTGTGCACATCAACACAAATTTTAATTTTTCTCTTTAGATTTTTTCACTTAAAAATATGTCTCTTTTATATATAAATCAAGAATATGACATATCTAAAAGGTTAGGACATTAAATCATAATCACTCCCAAGGTGATTTAGCTTAGTCTAACTAAAAGGTTAAGGTTGGAACTTTTAATCAATGGTTCAATCTGTAAACACTTAAAAATGTCTTAAATGATATACACAATTTTTTTATTTTTTATTTATTTATATTCAAGGGGTAAATGCTTTTGACCGGAGCTATGAACCGGATACAACCATTCAACAATACCACCCCAACGGGGTTTGAACCTTGGTGGAAAGAACAAAAATGCCACCTATAAACCATCACACCATGCCAATACTGGCAAATGATATACACAGTTGAATCCGATATACTAAAACTATTTTTGTTGGTGTTTCTTCTAGTACACCCTTAGAATTCTCGAACGAGTAGCCAACTCCTATAATCAAGAATCCTTAAGATGAATGGCCAACATAACGAGTAAAAGACTATAGGGTTTTTACTCCTTCACTTTAGGCTCTATGGGACATAGGAGGGTGCTCCTTATTGTGCTCATTATGATCAATTTGATGGAGAACACTTCTATGCATAGATTAGTTTCTACCTTCGCAAATAGATGAAACTCACTAAAGATTTGGCTGATCTTTAAGTACATTATTATCTATTTACTAGGAACAAGGAGATACTTCAAACTCATGCTTCATAATTGAAATATTTTAAGTGAATTGTGTTCTTTTTCTAAATCCATGGTCAGGTAAATAATCAACTCATTCACTTGCAAAAAAATATAACAAATAGACTAGTGCTTCATCACTTGGGCAATGGAGTCAAATATGCAATAACCAGTAATACACAAATTATTTAATGCTCATAATGGTGGACTATTTTCACAATGCCTTGCAATCTAAAAACTCACAATATCTAAAACATAACTTCTTAACAGATCCTATGCAAATTTTCACAAATATGTGACCCTCTTCAAGCATTTAATTAACCCTTTGAGTTAAAGTAGAAATAAGGATACACATTCAATTGAACATTTGAAGATAAATGATAATACCCTTGATATTGTAATTTATGACTTGTAAAAATTTACAAACAGAGAGTATGAATTCCACAGATAAGATTTGTTTCGATATCAGTAATTTTCATAAAACTAATTTAAGACTATTACATATAAAACTTAAACCCAAGATGATTCTACTGTTATAATCGTTGGCTTTCTATAGTATATTGTTTTTATATTTTACTTCTACTCAGACCATGTATTGGACTGAAAAATTGAATCTCATGTAATGAGCCTTGAAATCCCTTTTAGAGGCCAAGGGAGAAACAAGCATTACACTCATTACAGTTACATTTCAAAGATATTTCATTTCATTCGAAATTTCAATTTTGTTCAAAAAATTCCTCGAACAATTGCTTGTAATCATTTGCTGAATAGAGGAAACAAGATTCATATCCTTTAGCCAAAAGAAGCCAACCAATGCCGCCAAAAGTTACCTTTAACCACCAATGATACTTTGCATTCCAACCACGTTGAGCCAAAAAATTTCCATCGCACCAGCCCCAAAGCATTCCAAATTAGTGCAAAAGAAATCAAACCAATGTACCCAGAGAGTGCAAACAACAACCATGACAGCATCCATCATCACTACAAGAATTTAGAGCCAGAGCACCATCTCCATCACCCCAAAGGCAGGGCCGGCTTTTCCAGAAGCTAGAGCCAAAATGGGCAGAAGCAGAGACTTGGTGGTGGAAGGAAGAAGGAAGAGAAACCAGCATCTCCTTACTTCATGCGTATGCCATTGGAAGGCTAATCCGACTAGAGTCTTCGAATTATTCACTATCCGCTTCCCTCCTTGGGGCTTCCAGTGCTTCAAAGACATGAGGTATGGTGGTGGTTGTAATCTTTATTAAGTTCACTATCCGAAAAGGACCTATTGAGCGAAATGGGGAATTTTTTCCTTCAAAAAGAAGCTCGACTATATCTAATCTTTCTTGACATTCCCTCACCGACCCATAAGACTCATGCTTTCATTTTGAAACACACATTTAATATTGAGTTTGTAACCATTTCTCGCTTCATGTGAACATGGTAGGGCATTGAGTGTAGGCTTCTCGTCTGGTGTCTCCGCCATATTTTGTTATCTTTAAAGAGTATCCATGGGTATGTTCTCTTAAGTGCCGGAACTGCCATCATGATGTTTCCCCACATGCAGGGAGATCTTAGGGACCTCGCGTGCTGCCAAAGAAATGGTTGACATATCTTTAGCAAATAAGCACACAAAACATAAGGTCACTGTAAAGATTCAAAAATTTCAATCTCAATTGAGTAGACGAAAAGAAAAGATCATAGAGCTTCATTTCAGCCGGAAAAATTAGGCGTGCTAATCATCAATGCTTGGTGAAAGTCGCACAAGCGAACAAGTAATCGACCATTCACATCTACATCTCCATCGTTAATTAGCCAGGTACATGAAAATCTATGTATCATTCTCAATGATGATAGGAAATTAATTCCTCACATGCACCAAGATCAAATTGATCACTCCTGTAGAACACATGCCATTGTTAAAAGCATACTCCACGGAGAAAAGGTATTTCCTGCACATGCACCTGTTGCAGTTTTTTGGAATATTGGCTATGAGTTTCGGATGAGTCGGAAAGAATCGCCGCTCAAATTGGCCATCCGTGGGCTTGAGAATCACGAGATCGCCTTCCCATTCACGGCAAATGTTGAAAACTTGTTGGGTTTAGAGACCCACATCGGTTTCGTCATGAGCTTCACCACACTCTGCATGGCGTTAGAGGATCCCACATGTCAGCTAATTGCATTACCTCCACCGTTCCTACGGTGGGCGGGCAATTTAATCAAAGAGTGATCAATACGTGGATAGAATCAGATTCTTTCGCTCCTGCATAATAAGGTTGCGAAATCAATTGATCGATGGGGTGCCCGGACAGATTAGACCCCACCTTGACAGGACACATGTCAAACCAAATATTGTGCCCTAACGCGACTTCGCAGCTACGTTTCCATTAATACGTAAGGGTGTGCAATCCATAGCCCGAGGGATCTAATCTTCAAAATCCCAACAGGGTTTTGCACATAGCGAGGAGTTAACTAAAAGCAGAGGGGCCAGGCAACGTTGGGCCTTGAAAAAAGGCTGGCTTGGCAAATTAACCCAGGGTGAAGAGCCATTTGCAAAACTTTTGTACCATTGGATATTTGATTAATGGGGACAAAGTGTAGGTGATCACCCTTCCTGAACAAAGGGAAAATGAAATATGCATTCCAAAGCCTCAGAGTGAGTAGAAATATTTGTGTTTGGTGGTGGCCAAATTTGAAACAAGTCGATGAAAAAATTCAAAAAGAGCTCTGAAAGGGTTTGAATGGCGGGTAGTGGGGTTTCTAGATCCACACCCTTAATGGCAATCCATCCTAGGCACAAAAGGTTTAAAATCATGATCCAAGTCATGATTTGCTCATAATTTTGCAAGGATTTTGGAAGCTCTATCAGTGGGCCATGCTCGGGGACGTATACCCCCTGTGGGTATAGCGAGAATCTAGATCTCAGGTTAAAGAAATCCAGGGTAGAAGAACAAAAAACCAAGAGCTTTCCCGGACAAGGCAAAGGATTTAATAAAGAGCACTGCTTGTTGTTTGCAGGCTCATGCAAATGTAATTTATCTTCTCAGAAGTCCTTATTCAATTGGCTTCAATCCTCAAATTGGAGGCCCATGCCCCCCCCCAAAAAAAAAAACTTAGGACTAATTCTTTCCTCTGTCAAAAACTATGCCATGTTCTACTTGTAATGGATCAACATGTGTATTGAGCATTTCTGAACAATCAACATCATCATGATTGACACCATCAATCCCACTTATTTTAATGTTGTCCCATTCACTAACCTGTTCCACCATAGGCTCATCCAATTGAATTGGAAAAGTAAAACATTCATACTCCACTTGATCATGAATTTGGACACCATGTTCAATTTGCACATAAAACTGACATCCTGCATAAACACTTTGATGCATGTTGAGCCAACGGTCCCCTGATGTATCGGAAATAAAAGATACAAATTTAGGAGAAACTTTACTCTGCTTTACATGAGTGTGATCCTCATTGGATGAGAACAAGTCCATAATTATGTTGAGAAGATGAGGGGCATCAACAAAGAATTCATTTGCACATTCATATTGATTAACATCATACTTCATGCCATCTGCATCCCTAAATTTCTCTTCACATAGATCAAAAAATCCTATAATATCAACACAATTTGAAGACTCATCAAATAACAATCAAAACTAGAAATCATTGCAAAGAACATTATGGATTGTGGAAACTTGATATCATTAATTCATCAAATAGTTTCTCCTCATCAACATGACACAATGCTACTTTGGGACCAATGTACCCATCTGGATGCACAACTTGATCATTTAAGAATAGGCCCCTTCCTTCATCCATGTATATGTCATCTCTATTATCATGTATGGCTGAAAATTCAGCCACTATTTCAAGCACACAACCATGTACCATAGGAACATGGGTATGTTCATCTACATTTCCCTCAATACTAGCACTGTATTTAGGATCATCACCATGGACAATGACATCCTTATCTTAAAATTCTTCACCCTATGAGCAACTATCATGTTCAATTAACAACAAAATTGAATTACATTCTTGGTAATCATTAGATACAATTTTCTCATTCACTTGTGGACAAGTGACTTCGCTAATACACTTACCACTGCATCCTTCATGTGACTAGAGAGATTTCGACTCAAGGTCATAGTCTTCAAGAATACAATCAGAAACCTTAATGTCATCCTAGTCTTCATTCCTTCCCATCTCATTCACATCATATCCCATATATTCATAAGTGTTACTTGCCCAAAACCCATCAGCATGTTGTTTTGCTTGTTTAAGGCCACATTCTAACTCTATGTTAGATACATCATTAGAATTTTCAACAAAAGTGGGCTATTTCTACACCAGTAAGGATCATCATTTATCATCTCACATAATGATGAGGGTTCATCATATAGGGGATTCTGCCACACTTTCATTTTTGTCACACATACGCTTGCTTTCTCAGTATGAGGATCCCAATCCCTAGAATCATCAGTGTATTGAAAATCAGTGTAATCACTTGAAGAGCAAAGAGAGATATTTTTAACATCATCGTCATCATTTATATTCAAGACTATTGATCCAAATTCTGAGAACTCTTCACATGAAGAAAATTGTTCACTCCCAAACAAGTACACCTTCCCATGGCTATCAACATATCCTCTACTCGGAGCCAAAGATTGAATCTATATTTCATAAGAAGAACTATAATCAATAGAGGACTGACCAGGATCAATTCCATCACCTTGGTCATTGATTTGTGACACAATATCAACAACACATACACCATTGTCATTGATCAAATAAGGGCATGGGACTTCCTCTTGCACCCTTGTATTTTCTCACAATCTAGGACATCCCAAGGATGAGAATCATGCACCACTGCCTTGTCCTCATATGGTGTATCTTCATCTTCATCACTGCTATAATGAACTACAGGTATGCCATCCGCAAACTGATTACAATCATTATATTCACCCTCACAACAAGATAAATGTTCATGTTCTAAGAAACTCTCTCCACTTGTTACTGTTGTCTTTTGAGACTCTTCCATGAGGAAGCCACTACTAACACTTTGAAGTAATACATGTGTGTAACCATTCTTAGCCTCTTCTACAATCCTTATCTAGTCAATTACTTGGCTCAAATTGTGAGGCTTCAATTCCTCTGGTAAAGTACTCAATCCTAATTGATATATTTCACAAAACAGATAATACATATTGAATCTTCTAGTCTGGAATTTTTAGGTACTTCCAACAAAGTACCCACAAACCTAGAAAATAGATCATAAGGTGATTCCCCTTTATACCTGTGAACAGGTGAAAATATATGTTAGAAAATGAGAAACAAACAAAAGAGTGCAAGAAAACTCAAATCAACACCCTACACCTCAAGATTGGGAAAATGATTAGCTTAAAAAGACAAAATGGAAAGTTTCACCTTGTTGAGCTATCATTTGGTTGGCCCTTGATTCGTGACGTTGTATGCTCCTTGGATGGAAAATAGGTGAGGATGCAATATGGTTGGAGTTGTATGATAATAGATTCAAATGCTAAGATGTGAGAATATGGCTAAGTGTGGATTCAAATGATAAAACTGGAAGAGTTTGGCTATGGCATGCAAAAGTCCCTAAATGAGATAAAAGAGGGGGTATTTATAGAGAATTTTGAATTCTCTAGAGCAATGAACGGTTGAGATTAAACCAACAAGGCCAAGATGTAGGGATATGGTGAGTTGAGGAATCACAAGCACTCACATCTTGACATGTGGCATGTGAAGTGGCTTGAAAAAGATGATGTGTAAATGAGGTGGAAGGAAGGTACATGATGTGGAGGAAGGACAAGTACCTTGCAAGTACCTTGGGGGAGGAGAAGATTTCCTCAAAAAGGAACTTCTTGTCCCCAAGTGGGAATGAAAGTGACTTTTGAGGAATTTTAGAATTCCTCAAAATCCCCATGGGAAAAGGGAAAGTAGTTGGAGAAATAAATGTGAATTAAAAATTCACATACTTGCAAGAATCTCATGGACAAGATAGGGTTCCAAAAAGGGAAGTACTTGTCCACATGTGACTTGATGTGACAAGTCAAAAGATTCTAGAAGATGCATGGGAAAGGGAGATTCTAGGAGGAATAAATATGAATTTTAAATTCACATGGGAAAGAGGGTCAATGCCAAGAAAGGCAAATGAAAAGGTTGACCAAAAGGGCATGATAAATGTGGCTAATGACCTTGATTAAGATTGTGCAAACACATGATTAGGATAATTAATGAGGGATTAGAGGCAAGTGGCAAATGTTGGAGGATGTGACACATCCTAATCATAAATTAATAAAATTAATTATGATTAGAAGGGGGTTAGGTGGCTAAGAGGGATTATAGGCCAACTTACAAAAGTTGGAGTATGTGACACATCCTAATCAAGGATTAAGCATGTGCACATCCTAATAAAAAATTAATTAAATTAGTTATGATTAGAAGAGGGTTATGGAGGATATGACAATGAGAGAGAAAAAGAGGAATTAAAAATTGGCTTAAAATCAAAGAGGTCACATGACTAAATTAAATAAAGTGTTGTATTTATTTAATTTAGAGAGGAAAGAAGTAAAAGGTAAAAGTATTTAATTATTGAATTAAATACTTTAGGAAATTTATACAAATGATGAAATAATAATTAAATGAATGATTTAATTAATGTTGGTGAAGAGGACGAAACAAACGAGTAAAGGGATGAATAAGGAGACAAGTTTGACCATATGGAAGTGGTCAAATTTGGATGCCTACAATAACTTTTCATCTCATATAATCTCTTAGCCGAAGATACCTATTCAGTTTTGCTTTGATCCTGTGAGCATTTCACTTGGGTCTTACCATGATTCTCATATTGTGGTGATGGAGAAATTGGAATAGTAAAAACCTTGTCATCTTGACATAAATTCCTACTAATTGATCCACTAGTGGTATTTGCATGAAATGTACTAGGATGAGGGTATGTGCAGGATCATCATGGAAAAAACAGGCCCTTAAGTGGTAAAAAATTCAGAAAAATAAGAGTTAGGCAACTTGACGTAAAAAATTGAATAAGTTAGCTATATTATTTCAAAAATATGTAAGAATAGAATCTATAGAAAATTGAAAGTAGTTTCTAAACTACTACGTTTATTTTTTATTTTTTTAAATCTATTTGGTGAAAATTTGAAATTTCAATGTAGTAGTACTTAAATTTTAGGGAAAAAATAAGTAGGTGTCTGTCTGACCACCCTAACCACAATAAAATGATAATATTTTTTTATCATCTTTTAGATATAAGTAGAGGAATCATGTCCAGATGTGATGTGTATTTTTTTGTAATTTTTTTCAAAGTAAATAATTAATTACAATTTTTTAATTACAACTTTTAAAAAATATAAAAACTCGTATGTCTGACCACCTTAACTTAGCCAAAACTTCATGAAATTCAATTTTTATTTTTTTAATCCTATAGTATGTGAAGCATAGAATGTGATGCATGTTTTGGATTCAAAAAATGTGATACCATTTGAAATCTATAGATGTTTTTCAATTAGCCTATCAATCAGGACTTTAGTTGTAATTCAAATAGAAAATGAATAATAATAATTTTTTAAATTCAAACTAAAACATAATTTATATTGGTGGAAAGCTGAAAATATCCTTTAAAAACCCTTTTCGTTTCATCAATTTTGGGTTAAAAAAAGTCATCAGCCACATACCTTACGCATACCCATCATATTGCCAATTTTTGGCCCATCATGATCCTGCACATACCCATGACCAACATTGGTGGCTGAATATCCCTTCATCATTGAATACTTCAAATTATTTTCAATATCTTTGGAAGTTTGATATACTTGATGCAATGTTGTGGGCTCTTTATCTCTTAAGAGGTAACTCATTTTTTTATCAAATGCATCCAAGTACACCACCAAACACTTTTCATCATTTGGTCTTATATGCTTTAGAGGATCTCTCTTATAATCTTTAAAAATATGAGATTGAAAGAAGGAACTAGCTCATCCTCTTCTTTCTCCATACTCATGATTTTTTTCCTAATTAGGATTGGATCAATCCTTTCACCAAACTGTTCAATGAACATTACTTTAAACTCATCCCATGAATGTATGGAAGATGCTGGTAAATATGAAAGCCATTCTTTAGCATCTCCCTTTAAGGATTGAACAAACAATTTCATGACATCTTCAAAGTCCAATTCATAATCACCCATCACATCAACAAACTCTTGCAAATTTTTTCTTGCCGATTCATCCTTTTCACCATTAAATCTTGGTATCCTATCTCTGATCTTAGGTGGTACAACATTTGGGTAACCACAAATGTTACCAAAATTTATGGCCCCTATCTCTCAGTACTAAAATTCCCTTGAAATGAAAAAAGGTGTCTATTATGCATGGTTACATTTACATCCATACTAGGATGTGAAGCTTGATAATGTATTTTCATACCCTTAAAATGGATTACACAATTTTCTTTTTAATTACACACAACAATACAAATTCCTTTTTTCAATTATGACCTTAAGCCTTTGCAAGGCACACCTCTTTTCAATTTTGCTTAAGATCTTACAATATAACATGCACTTCCTCATGATAATACATGAATTTCAATTCATATTCAAAAGACACGTTGAATTACCATTATTATTACCTCATCTAGTGCTACTTCACTTAATAGGCAATCATTTACATCTCAAGTACAAAATATTTCTCATAATGTGCTTTCAAACAAAATGATGTTTTTTTCAGATTTATGAGAATACCTAGAAATTTGCAACAACCGTTTAACTTTTGTCTTGAACTTTGCAGATTTGAAGCTTTGATGTATTCTTTATCAGGTTCTTTAGTCAAAGTCGCAACCTCATAATATGGAGGATTAAGTTTCAAATGAGATGAAGCTTCTTCAAGAATAAAACATGTTTTGGGTTTGCTTCCAAAGCGGAATCACTTTCAGATCCTTCAAACTTTGCTACAATCAAATTCTCTACTAGGTTCAAGAATTATTCAATATCTGAATAAGATGTTTAGAGTTACCACACCATTTCACTCTATGATACAAGGATCTGTGTCTAGAGAATGGAAATTATCGCCAGCAAAGTCACCATTCTGTTGGTGTTTTTTCTAGTACACCCTTAGAATTCTCTAAAGAGTAGCCAACTCCTATAATCAAGAATCCTTAAGATGAATGGCCAACATAATGAGTAAAAGACTATATGGTTTTTACTCCACTTTAGGCTCTGTGGGACCTAGGAGGGTGTTGCATATTGTGTTCATTATGATCAATTTGATGGAAAACACTTCTATGTATAGATTAGTTCCTACCTTTGCAAATATATGTAACTCACTAAAGATTTGGTTGATCTTTAAGTAAATTATTATCAATTTACTAGGAACAAGGAGATATTTCAAACTCATGCTTCATAATTGAAATATTTTAAGTGAATTGTGTTCTTTTTCTAAATCCATGGTCGTGTAAATCATCAACTCATTCACTTGCAAAAAACTCTAACAAACAGACCAGTGCTTCATCAATTGGGCGATAGATTCGAATATGCAATAATCAGTGGTACACAAATTATTTAATGCTCATAATGGTGGACTATTTGAAAACTCACAATATCTAAAATGTAACTTCTTATCAGATCCTATGCAAATTTTCAAAAATCTGTGACCCTCTTCAAGCATTTAATTAACCCTTTGAGTTAAAGTAGAAATAAGGATACACATTCAATTGAACATTTTAAGATAAACGAGAATAAACTTGATATTGTCATTTATGACTTGCAGAAATTTACAAAAGGAGAGTATGCAAACTAGAGATAAGATTTATTTCTATATCAGTAATTTGCATAAAAATAATTTAAAACTATTACATATAAAACTTAAACCCAAGACGATTCTATTGTTCTATTCATTGGCTTTCTTCAATATATCATTTTTGTATTTTACTTCTACCCAGACCGTGTACTGGACTCAAAAATTGAACCCCCTATAATGAGCCTTGAAATCCCTTTTAGAGGTCAAGGGAGCAACAAGCATCAGGCTCATTACAGTTACATTTCAAAGATATTTCATTTCATTCCAAATTTCAATTTTGTTCCAAAAATTCCCTTATAATCCTTTGTTGAGCAAGGGAAACAAGATTCATATCCTTTACCCAAAAGGAGCCAACCGATGCCACCAAAAGTTACCTTTAACTGCCAACAAGAATTTGCATTTCAACCACGTTGAGCCAAAAGTTATCCATCACACCAACCCCAAAGCATTCCAAATTAGTGTAAAAGACAAAAAACCAATGTACCAAGAGAGTGCAAACAACAACCATCACAACAACATCATCATCGCCATGAAAATTTAAAACCCAAACACCATCTCCATCACCCAGAACAAGAACCAACACCAGCATGAGAGCCACAATAGACCTGCCCACTTCATGTTTTTCTGGAAGGAAAAGGAGAAACCATCACCCCTTCTTCATCTTTGTCTCTACCATCCATTAATTAATCATGCCCACTTGGAGTCTTCACAGAAACCAGGGAAATTGCTATCACTTCCTCCCTTGGGGCTGCCAATTGATTCAAGAGCATGAGGTATCATTAGTAGTCAGAATTTGTTTCGGTTTCACTACCTAAAGGACTATTAGTGATAGCAATGGGGGAATTTTTCCTCCCAAAAGAAGCTCGGCCATATCTAATCTTTCTTCGCATTTCCCTCACAAAACCTATGGACTCTTTTCCTTTGGCCTCTGCCATTTATGTGTTTACAACGTGGCTTCTCAACCTATGGCTCCATTTGGTAGGAACTAGTGTAGGATTCTCATCACAGACCTTCTCCTTTCCCTCTTCCTTCATTTTTGATGTAGCCATGGGTATGTTCTCTTCACATTCTGGAACACCATCGTGAGATTTTTGTACATGAAATCTCAGGGACCTCCTTACTGCTGCCACAAAAGTAGTTGGCTTGCTCATCTTCTCCAAAAATGTAGCTTTACAAACATAAAGCACACCTCTGGAATTCAGAAATTCACACTCTCAATTGCAATGGTGAAAAAAAATTCCATCAACCTTCATTTAATAGGAAAATTAGGTGTGCTAATCATCAATGCTTGGTGAAAATTGGATGAGTGAGCAAGCAATCAACCACATCTCCATCATTAATTAGCCAGGTACATGAAAATCTGTGTATTATTCTCAATGATGGCAAGAAATTAATTCCTCACACGCACCAGGATCAAATTGATCACTCCTATAGAACACATGCCATTAATGCATGCTCCTCGTAGAGTGAAATGGCTATCACATGCCTATTTCTGATTTTTCAAATATTGGCCATCAATTTCCAAATGAGATGGAAAATCGTGCAGCTCAAATTAAGTCAAATCAGGCTTGAAATCCTAAGATCGCAACTTCCCCATTCCTGGCCAATGAAAACTTGTTGACTGGGAGCCACATCATTCTGTCCACGAGCTTCACCACACACTACATGGTGGTTGAGGAATCCATGTGTCCTTCAATCATGTACCTCATAAGTCTCCAACGAGAATTTAATCAAATGTCGTAAGGTATGCGATGGATGGTCAAGATTTAACTTTCACACTGCATAATAACCATCAATATCTAAATCACATATCGTCGGGCACTTGCAGAAGGATCAGGCCACACCATGGAAAGGACACACATCAAACCATCGTGTACCTCACACAGCTTCTGATGACTGCTCTTTAATGTTTGCGAGGTGTGTGATCAACGGTTGGGATCTAATCTTCAAATCCAATGAGCGAGATTTATGCACATGCCAGAAGTAAGCTTTAAAATAGGGCAATGACTAGGCCGACAATAATTAGACCCTTGAGAAAAATGACTTAAACTTAAGTCTTTTGAGGGTAAAATATTTTTCCAAACTTTATGGATATTTGACGTAGGACAATGTGTGGGTGACCGTCCTTCCTAGAGAAAGGGGCTAGTAAATATACACATTCAAAGGCTCAAGTGGTAACTAATTCGATCGGTGACCAACTGAAACAAGTCAATGCGAAATTAAAACACCAAAGGGTTTAAGATAAACCAATAAGGTAAGGGTTTCTAGATCACACCCTTAATCCATCCCTAGGCACAAAGGTTAACAATCATGATCCAAGTCATGTTTTTCTTGTAATTTTGCAAGGGTTTTGGAAGCTCTATCAATTTCATCACAAAACAAAACCATTATGAAAATCCTAAAGAAAATGGTCAATGAAGCTTTCCATGACTTGCATCTTCAGTTAAATCTCACCCTATTGGCCTATCGAACTAGCATTCACACACCAATAGGTGCAATACCTTTCTCTTTGGTATATGAATCATAAGCCATCCTACCTATTGAGGTTGAGCTTCCTTCACTATGAGTGTCACTACAGAATCTGATCACTGGTGAAGAGTATAGGGTATCTTGGCTAAATGAGTTAGAATTCCTGTATGAGCGTCATCTTGATGCCCTTAATCATTAGAAAGCATATTGAAACTAACTAAAATGGAGCTATAACAAGAAGATCAAGAGTTAGTCTTTTCAGGTATGGGATCTTGTTCTCAAGAAGAATTAGAATAATGTTCAAGATTAAGTTAGTAAAGGAAAGTTTGAGCCTAACTGGTTAGGTCCATTTGTTGTCACAAGTTATGGATCAAGAGCTTACCAACTATCAATGTTGAAGGTGAACCCTTTCAAGAGCCAATCGACAATCTGCATCTTAAAAAGTTTTATGCCTAGGTTTGAAGGGTGTAAATATCAAAAAATCAAAAAACATCAAAAAATGATCAAAAATCTGAAAAAACAAGAAAAAGGATTGAAAAAAGTAAAGAAAAAAAACATCCTCCCATGGAAACCACTTAAGTGGTGCTTTGGGAAAGTACCTTGGTGAAAACCTGGCAAACAAGCGTCTTGCATAAATAAATCATCTCCATCTATCTTTGGATCTTTAGCTTATCATTCTTGGCATCACATTCATCTATCCCATCATTCATCTTATTTATTTCATCACCCATCCACGTCTGTATCATAGCTTGATATTGTGGAGTATCGTATTCCCCTTTAGTACTACATGGAATATTCTAAAGGTTAGTTTGTCCTACCTATATCAAGGTAGTTTATTGCATAAAACTAGGGGAAATTTGTTATGGATTAGACTAGATTCTTGTATATCTTAATTTTATTAGAAATCTCATCAAAACTCCCAAAAACATTCATAAAATCTCATCAAAATCCAAAAACACTTCTAAAATCCAAAAAAACCAAAAACATTCAAAATCTTGTACAACTAAAATCCAAAAAAATTCAAAAATTGTAAAGTCAAAATCCAAAACATCCAAAACACATCAAAAATACCTAAACATGACAAAACATCAAAAATCCAATTTTTTTTTTTATCGAACTATGTTGTCTCTAAGCTTGAATGTAAGCAAGGCCATGACTGATGTGCCCTTGAGACACCCTAGGTAAGTCCTTTAGGTTTTCATCATAATAAAATAAAAATCCATCAAGTGTGCATATCTCATCATTAATAAGTCAAAGTCAGTTGAACTATGTGGTCTCTATGTGTATAACATAGGCAAGGCTCAATTTTTATAAGCCCCAAAGGCCCCTAGGATAGTTTGTTACGTTAGGTTCTTGCTGAAATCTCGGAAAACTCTGAAAACATTTGAAAACTTAGAAAGACACAAAAACATTTGAAAACTTAGAAAAACATAAAAGCATTTGAAAACTCAAAAAAACACAAAAAACATTTGAAAATTGAAAACCAAAAAACATTGGAAAACTTTAAAAACCCTAAAAAACCTCAAATAATCAAAAACCAAGACATTCACTTAAACTTTCAAAAGGACCAAAAATAGCCTCAAAACATTTTGAAAACACCAAAAACATTGAAATATTCCAAAAATCTAAAACCACCCATTCCATTTCGCTTTCACTCACAATAAAATTACATCCATAATAAATCGATCATCACACTCACCCTTTGGTAACACAAATGGAAAACAAGTACAATAATCAACAATACTAGAACCTTTAAGCATAAAAGGAAAATTCTTGATCATTATCAAACATGGCAATCAAACTTTATATAAACAGCCTTTCAAACAACCTATCAACCTACCAACATATGATAACACATCCTAGGATGCATCCTTCCTATAATGGGAATTATCATTCACAATCACTTTGGATATTTATCCTCAAAACACACCTTTTGGTAAGAGATATAGATAAAATTGACTGTTTTTTTTTATCTTGTCTTATGATTTATCTTGTTGACCCATTCCAAGGACCTCTCGATGATATCTATAAAAATGATTTAGAGATAAAGGAATGGGGCATCAATCATTATCTCTTATTTGTAGTATTTTTGGGGTATTCTTGTAAAATAATGTTGGCACATACTTGTTTAGTTGTGTGTAGAGAGGTCGTTTGGAGTAGATTGTTGACTATTGTGTATGCTTTGGTTCAACATATTCTAAGCTTGTAAACTACATTCCAACGAGGTTTTCGTATGTCAAGGTGTGAACAAGGATTATCCTATCTATTTGCAGAGTCAAATTCCATCGCACTAGATACAACACCATCTTGGTTTTCAATACCATGATGCATCATGTCTATGCGTTATATCAAAAATAAGGAATGACAGAGAGTCCCAATCCTAGATATGAGAAAATCATCACTCTCATCACCATATCTAACAAATTATCAAAGAATCATGGGCTTGTTGGATTTCTAAATCAATCTTGATATCAATGGTAAATCCATCCATCTCATTCTTCTATCCTTCCTATTTTTCCCCTTCTATCTTTACTAACATTTCTATCCAAGTATCAAGTTGTGTGATATATCAAAATATACATGAGGGTACCGATGGCCAATGACTATCTATACATCATCAAATCTATCTACATTAGACATCTGAGCTTTCTATTTCTCTTTGAGCTAAATTGATCTTGGATCTTTATCGTAAGATCAACCAAAAATTCAAATTTTGCACCCGATCTATCAAGGGCGTAGGGTACCAGTTGTATCAATGGGTATTTTTCAGGTAAGGTTAGCATATTAGAGCATAAGTATTAAAACCCAAAGAACTATCGAGTACAATGAAAGAAAATACAAGAAAGATTATACCAATTACTCCTTGAAAGTTTGATGATTCATCTCCATAGCACCTTCTAGCTTGCAGAAATTATGATTGTTGCCCTCAGATTTGTGTATGTGAGCAAATGATTGTGACCAAGCCCTTTGCATGTTTTGAAGGATTTGATGACAAAATAAAGACTATGCCTATGACTATGACAAACGACTATAATTCCTATGAGTAATCCAATTCAATAAAATAAATTCCAAGTATGTGAGTAAAATCTAAGCATAAATATGTCAGAATAACGAAGTGGTCCCGAGAATGTGAGCAAATTGGCATTTTATAGAAAATGCAATTTTGGACCGACAAACGAGATTGAAAGTTAACAAAGCCTAAAATCAGTGGACGAGATTTCATGTGACAATCCCAAATTAGGGTTAGGGAAAAATTATTAAATGAGTGGTCAAGATGTCATTTGAGAAAATCAAATTGGCGGTCGAGAATAAATGTGATAATTAGTCAAAAAGATAAAGATTTTCAAAAATCAAGAAGATAAAGACTGCTTGATTTGTAAGATTGAAAAAATCAATAAGATAAGAGTTGAACTGAAAAGCAGATTTGAAAAATCAAGATTTTGCTCAATTACTTGATTTTTGGAAGAAGATTACCATTATGAATTAAATAAATTCAAAATATGGATTTTGTGTGAAAATAAATAATCAATTTTTAGATTATTTACCAAAATGAAGTGATAGTTAATAAAGTGAGATCATTTTAAATAATTAATTTATTTTAAAAGAGGGAAATGCAAATAAGGCAATTAAATAATTAAAGATAATTATTTAATTTAGAGGATTATGACCAATAATTAAATAAATTAATAAATTCATTTACTTATGAGAATTAGTGACATATTAAATAAATAAATAAAATTCATTTATTTAATAATCAGGAATACATAAGGAATTAAATAAATTAAGAAATTTATTTTAATGTAAGAAGATAATAGACCATTAGTGACGTATTGAATAAATAAATAAAATTTATTTATTTAATAATCATGAAGAATAAATAGACGTGAATTAATTAAATAATTATGAATTATGTAATTAATAGTCGAATGTGGACCAAGGACATAATTAAATGTCATAATTATGCTAGGACAAAAGTGGTAAAACAGAGCTTGCAGGCCTAGGTCATTTTTATGTGTCTACATTTTGCCCCTCTTTGTCATAATGCAACTTGTCGCATTGTGACAAAGAAAATAAGTCAAAAATATTGCCGAGAGCAAACTAGGATGAGGAAGAATGATGAGGGAGGTAGCAGTATGCCCCCTCGAGAGGACAATCGTGTTCCAAGAACACGGGTGTGATCTTGAAATTGATGAAAAGACTAGAATATGAAAAGACAAAGAAATGTTAGTGCAAAAGATATGGATGATGGTATGGATGCAATGCCTATATGAGATGGGTGAGAGAAGATGACAAGACAAAAGGAGATGCATGTTATTTCCTAGACCAAATCCTTCAACATATTACCATAGGACTTTAATATTTATTGCTCTTAATCATCATTGGGTAGATTATTGTGATGGCCAACAAACACCATGATATGACATAGATCAAGGTGTGCAAGGTCGTACCATCACGTAAGACAAGTAGTCATAGACAAGGGTGATCATGACTCATACTAAGATTGCAATTGCTCCAGTCTTTTTGTCATAACCAACCACAAGCATAAAAAAGACAAATAAAGACAAGTCATGAAACGTCATTGCTCTTCTAAATCCTGTTGTTAGGACATCCTTGAGGAACTAGCAACATGACTTCTTGAAAAAGACAAAACAAGCCAATCATCATGATATGTCGCTGCTTCTCTAAATCCAGTTGTCAGGACATCGTTGAGAAACTAGTGGCATGATGAAAAATCAAGCCAACCATCATGATACATCGTTGCTTCTCTAAATCCTATTGTTAGGACATTGTGGAGAAACTAGTAACATGATAGTCCCAGAAAAAGACAAAGTAAGATAATCATCATGATACGTCACTGCTTCTCTAAATCCTGTTATCAAGACATTGCTGAAAAACTAGTAACATGAGTGTCAAAAGACAAGACAAACATCATGATACATCGTTGCTTGTCTAAATCCTGTTGCTGGGATCTCGCTAAAAAACTAGTAACATGATGAAAAACCAAAAGACAAGTGCCAAGTGTTTGCCAAGTGTGTTTGGATGCCGAGTGTCTTAATGTCAAAATGTCAGGTCTAATGATGTTGAGATGCCAGGGTGTCAAGGTTTTGATGATACCAAGATGACGAATGCTGAAGATTTCCAAATTCAAGAAGGAAACATCTTGAATAATGTTGATGTCAAGAGGATTGATCCCTCAAAAAGGATCCCTCAAAATTCCTGTGACAGTAACAATGATGATGCCTAGGAAGGACACATCCTAAGGCATAAATGATAGAGTTTGTTCTTAAGAAGGACACATCTGAAAGATACCGATGCCGAGAGAAGTGCTCCTTAAATGTCAAGAGGATCCCTCTAAAATGTTGGATGACAACGACGATGCCTGGGAAGGACACATCCTAAGGCATGAATGAGAGAGATTGTTCTTCAGAAGGACACATCTGAAGAATATTGATGTCGAGATGAGTGATCCTTAAATGTTAAGAGGATCCCTCCAAAATGTCGGATGACAATGACGATGCCTAAGAAGGACACATCCTAAGGCATGAATGGGAGAGATTGTTCTTCAGAAGGACACATCTGAAGAATACTGATGTCGAGAGGAGTGATCCTTAAATGTCAAGAGGATCCCTCCAAAATGTCGGATGATAATGATGATGCCTAGGAAGGACACATCCTACGGCATGAATGACATAAACTATTCTTCAGAAGGACGCATCTAAAAGATAACCAAGAGTTGACAGTTTGACTGGTTACGATAATGTAACTTGTTTTGACCAAATTTTATTGAAGTTGACTGAATTGACTTGTGTTGACTATATATCAATATTGACATGCTGTGATTGTCATGTTTGAATAAATGATTGACATACTTTGTTTTAGGATTTTTCCCATTTGGAAAATGATTTGTCTTGACTTGAAGACTTTTGATTTGTGTGCCAGTGTAGTGCCATGAACCCTAATGGATTGACCTAGTGTGGCCTCAGGGGCTCATCAACAGATGGCCTTGCCTACGTCATACACTCAGAGACCTTGTAGTTCGACACAACCAATGACTTTGTTTTGATGACCAAAGATTGAATCATTATTTTATTTTGACAAACCTAAGAAGACTGACCTAATGTCTCGGGGACTCAAAAATGAGTCTTGCCTACGTAGAAAATGCACAGAGACAATGTAGTTCAAACAAATGAGAAAGACCGATTGATTGACATGACAGACTTGACAAGGAATGACTCCATTTTTTTGTTTTCCTGACATTTTGACTTTGTTGGGGTTTCCTCAGGACGCTTTTCAATTTTTAGGTCTTTTTGCAGGGCATTTTACAATGTTTTTGGTCTTTCTTCAGGACATTTTGCGATGTTTTTGTCTTTTTTTTAGGACATTTTACAATGTTTTTGTCTCTTTTCAAGACATTTTGTGATGTTTTTTTCTTTTTTCAAGACTTTTTGCAATGTTTTTGTTTTTTTTTAGAACTTTTGTGATGTTTTTGTCTTTTTTCAGGACTTTTTGCGATGTTTTGTCTTTTTTTTAGGACATTTTGTAATGTTTTTGTCTTTTTTCAGGACTTTTACAATTGCCCAGACCATGCGTGAAACCCACTGTAGTCACACGATAAATTTTTTTCCCCTAGTCAGGTCCAAGACTTAGCTAATTTTAAAGGACATGAAAGGGATATGCATGAGATGCCGGATGGACAGTATGCAAGACTTGATGTCAATCATTTTTCAACCATGAGAAGTAGGGTATGATGTCATGTCAAGTGTCGTGGTGGTGATGGAAAATGTGTTTCATCATAGAAAAAGATAGATAAAGTGACAGTAGATGGCAGAGCAATGATTGACTATGCATGGTGCCTGTTTTTCAGGTTTTCACCATGGTACTTATTCAAAGTGCCTGTTTGCCAGGTTTTCATCAAGGTAACAATTTTTTTTATCATTTTTCAATTTTTTTGTATTTTTAAAGTTTTCAGCTCAAATTTTTGATACTATGCATAGAACTTCCGAAGATGTAGACTATTGATAGGCTCCGTCAATTGTTCACCATCTGGAGTAGCCAGCTAATCTACTCCAGAACCAAAAGAGGATATGATGATGTAAGGACCCAACTAGTTTGGTTCAAACTTTCCTGGATTTTCTCAGTCAGCCTGATTCTTAGGGTTTTGCATGAGGACTACGTCACCAATGTCAAACTTCCTAACCATGACTATTTTTTTGTAACTGTGATAGAGATAGTTCTGATATGCCTGCAGATGGTTCAGGGAATTATGCCTTCTTTCCTCTAGCATTTCCAACTCGTGTAGGTGCAACTGTCTGTACTCCTCATCATCAATTAGACCTTTCAGGGAGACTCGTAAGGAAGGAATTTCAACCTCAATGGGAAATATGGCCTCAGCTCCAAAGACCAGGGTGAATGGAGTGGCTCTTGTGGGTGTATGAATGCCGGTGTGGTAAGCCCATAGAGTAGGGTTGAGTTGAATATTCTAGTCACGGCCAACATCATTAACTGTCTTTTTCAGGATTTTAACAATGGTTTTATTTGACACCTCGGCTTGACCGTTTCCCTGTGGTTAATACGGAGAGGAAAAATGATGTTGGATATGAAATTGCTCACATAACTCACAAACGTCTTGGTTCTTAAACAAACATCCATTTTTAGTGATGATTGATTATGGAAGACCATACCGGAAAATGATGTAGTTAAGAATGAATTTGGAGATTTTTTTGCTGGTTATGTATGTCAGGGGGATGGCTTCGATCCACTTCATAAAATACTCAGTGGCGGTGATGATGAAGTTGTGGCCATTTGATGAGGTAGGATGGATCTTATCCACGAGGTCGAGCCCCCATTATGGGAAGGGCCAAGGGGAAGTGATTGGCCAAAGTTCCTGCGCTAGAGTGTGAATCAAATCACTATGAATCTGGCATTGGTGACAAGTCCTAACATATTCTAGTCCATCTTTCTCAATGTTCATCCAATAGTACCCAAGTCTCGTTATCTTCTTGGCTAGAGTAGGACCACTCGAATGAGACCCGCATATACCCTCATGTACTTCGTGTAAGGTTGTGCATGCTTCATTGGTGTTAGGACATCTAAGGAGGGTGTCGTCAAAGCTACGACGGTAAAGGGTGTAACTAACGATGGCATATCTTATGACTTTTCGGATAAAAGACTTCCTCTGGTTTTTGGACAAATTAGGGGGGAGGGTTTGGGACTTAAGGTAGTCATGAATGTCTTCGTACCAGGGAGAATCGAGACCAACAAGCTTGCAGACCATTTTTTATTCCAGAATGTCATAGGTAGGGACTAACAGTTGTTCTATTAGGAATTCTAGCTGAGGCATATTGCTTGGAATGTCGAGAAGAGATCCTATTATAGCCATGGCATCTGCCGCCTTGTTCTGTGCTCTCATAAATTGCTCAAAAGTCACTGTGTGAAAATATGTCTGAAAGCTGTCAACCATTTGTTTGTAGGGAATTAGTTTCTCATCCTTAGTGTCATAGTCATCATTAACTTGGTTGATGACTAACTGAGAATCCCCATAGACATGCAGTGCTCTAATTTTCCATTTTATTTCCATTCTAAGTCCTGTGACTAGTGCCTCGTATTCCACCACATTATTGGTACATGGGAAAGGTATGCGAAAGGATTTAGGAATGGAATCTCCTTGAGGGGTGATAAATAGGATTCCTTCCCTAGAGCCATGATTAGTATACGATCCATCAAAGTAGAGTCTCCAAGGTGACTTAGGTTCTGTATGGAATATTGACTCATCTAGGAAATCAACCACTAAAGGGTGATCAATTTATATAGGTGTGTCCGCCAGTTGGTTTGCTATGACTTGTCCCTTTATTGCCTTTCTTTCTACATATTGAATATCATATTCACTCAAGATCATTACCCATTTTGTCAAACGTCTTGTGAATGCTGCATGACTCAATAGATATTTGAGGGGGTCAATCTTTGCTACCAACTGTGCCTCATGGCTCAACATATAATGTCTTAGCTTCTGAGCTACAAAGTCCATTGCTAGACAAGCCCGTTCAATTGATGTGTAATTTAGTTCATACTCGACTAGTGTTTGACTGATATAATATATGGCCCTTTCTTTCTCATCATGGTTGTTCTATGCTAGTAATGCCCCCAGTGCCGAAGTTGTTGCTGAGATGTATAATATCAAAGGATTTCCTTGAATGGGAGGCATAAGGATTGGTGGTGATAGTAGGTAGTCTTTGATTAGCTGAAAGGCTTCTTGGTATTTATCTGTCCAAACAAAAGGGATGCCTTTACGCATAAGATATTGGAATGGTTGGTACTTGTCGGCCAATTGTGCTATGAAGCATTGGATAGATTACACCTTGCCTTGTAAGGTTTGGAGTTAACTGATTCCTCTGGGAGGAGGCATGTCCATGATGGATTTTAATTTTATTGGATCGACCTCAATTCCTCTTCGAGAAACTATGTATCCCAAAAAATTTCTTGATGTTATGCCAAAGACTCATTTCTTAGGATTTAGTCAGACTTTGTATTCTTTCAATCTTTTGAAAATTGTGTCTAATACTTTCAGATGATCTTTTCTTGGTACTGACTTAGCCAAAAGATCATCTACGTAATCTTCCATTATTTTATGCATCATGTCATGAAATATTGTGGTCATAGCCCTCTGATATGTGGCACCTGCATTCTTGAGACCAAAAGGCATGACATTCCAACAGTATGTACCCCAAGGGAAAGTGAATGCTATTTGACGTTGGTCTTCCGGGGCAATATGAATTTGATTGTAGCCTAAGAAACCATCCATGAGGGACAAAATCTCATATCTTGTCGTGAGGTCGATGAGGATATCTATATTTGGTAGCAGAAAATCATCTTTTGGACATGCTTTGTTTAAGTCTCTAAAATATGTGCAAACACAAATCATTCCATTTGGCTTTGTTACTGGCACTAGGTTAGATATCCATTCAGCATAATCAATAGACCGTATGAACCCGACATCTAGAAGTTTCTTCAACTCAGCCTTGACTAATAAAGCGACCCGAGGATGCATTTTGCATAGATTTTGTTTAACTAGTTTGGCATTTGGAAATAATGGTAGATGGTGCAGAACCAGTTCTAGGTCTAGTCTAGGCATGTCTGCATAGGACCATGTGAAGTTGATTTTACGTTCTGCAAAGAATTTTTGAAATTCTGGTTTCTCTTCTTCGGTCAAAGACATAGCAAAGAGGACCATTTTGGGATCTTCTATGGTTGATATGTTGTCTTCTATGGTGTCCTCTATGAGGATAGTTGATTTCTCTTAAGTTACGGGGAGAAAGTCCAGTCCTCCATCTTTGGGCACCTTAGAGAGGTTTTCACCCACAGATATGTCCTTTGTTTTTACTTTTTGTCATTAGAAGGTTCCTTTCGGTTTTCACCTAAAGATGTTTCATTGTTTGCTTTATTCTTATTTTTAATTTTACGACTGGAGGACAAAGTAGTCTCCTTGAAGTAAGGTGCACAATATAGGTCAATAGCGAATCCAGCCTTATGATCACCACTGGGTATGCCCTCACGTAAGCCCATAAACTTTGCGATGGCCTCATCATTCTGAAAGGTGTCCAGGACTAGCAGGCCTTGTTGGTCCCAATTGATTAATTGCAGATAGACCAGGGAAATGCCATCGTCAATGTTGGTTAATTGAGAGAAGGATGCAGAAAGCATGCAGACGGATTCAGAGACATTGAAGATGAAGTTGTCATCGTCCAATTCCATGTCAGACTCTATTCAATATTTTCCTTCACTTGTCTCATATTCATTGTCAAAGTAGGGGATGAAGGAATTGGAGTCATGAACGTCAGTGTTATGTGGTAATTCAGATGGATTCGACTGATGGTTATTAGATTCAGATGGTGCGGCTTCTATGTCATGAGGGAGGTAAATTGGACTATGACTATTTGGTGCCTGATCGATTTTAAATGTTTGCCAAAATTTTTGTTTAGAGGTAAGTTCCCTAGTTTCAATGAACAAATCATCGAGGCAACAGTCACTTAAGGATCGTTGGGAGCCAAATTCCCACTCTTGGGAGTCAGTTTCGGTAAGGGATTCCCTAATGGTCTCGACACTTTTCGTAGCATGCACGTGCTCACTCAAAAGTCCATTGGTACGTTGGTCATCATTGTTGGGAAATCCATACCCTAATCCAAGATACTTTGGTATTTTGAAAGATTATATGGGCTCTCTTCATCCATTTTTATGTCTTCCTAGGCCACTAGTTCCATTGTAGCCCTTAGCCTTCATCATGCCATATCCCTTGCCATATTTCTTAGTTGGTAATGGGGCTAGGTCTACCATTTCTTTATAGAGGCATCCTGTAATATCAACAATGTCCTCATTGCTCATGTCTCCCCATTTGATGAAAACCATTTTTTGTGGAACTTTGAAAATTTCCTTGGGTTCCATTCTAAAACATGGTCTACCATAGATCTTTGGCGACATGGGTATTGTCATGATGCTATACGCCGTATGCAGTTTGAATTCTCCACAACCTAGGTCGTGGATCTTGACAATGGGCTCAGCCTTAGGAAGTGTGGAAGATGGTGGCATGGTGGAATATGTGGACAAAGTGGACATGGATGATGATGTGAGTGTGGATGGGTCAATGTACTTGGAAGTAGAAGAGCTAGGAGCTTCTCAGTTGATGGGAACTCAATTTTTAGAAATACCCCTTAGGTTGGTACAATATTGAAAGGGGTCGGGGTCTCCATATATTGTGATTTTTGTGCCGTCAAATGGGAATTTCAAGTATTGGTGATATGTGGAGGGGACAACCTTTAAGGCATGAATCCATGGGGACCAAGCAAGATGTTGTAAGGTAACTCTAGATCCAAGACCTGGAAAGTTGTGTCCACAATGACTGGTCCCACTCTGATAGGAAGAGAAATAATGCCTCTAGAAGAACGTTCCTCGTCATCATATGCTTTTATGACTATCCTCTTTGTAGGGTCTACGTATGCATCATAAAATCCTAGAGCCTTAACTAGTTTTAAGGAGCATATGTTCAATCCTGCTCCACCATCTACTAAAACTCTTCTGACCTTGTGCTTATGGATGAAAGTTTCGATATGTAGTGCATCGTTATGGTTGGTCTTGGGTGATGAATAATCCTGATCAGAAAAGGTGACGTGATGAGGTGTAGTGAGGTATCCCACTATGGTATCAAATTGGTTGACATCAATATCCTTAGGGACAGATGACTCTTGCAGGGTTTTATCTAGTATCAACTTATGCGGGGGAGAAATGCGAAGCAACTCAAGTATGGAAATCTGCACAGGGGTTTTTCCTAATTGATTGATAAGATTAAATTGACTCTTGGGTTTTGACTACTTTGCGGATGAGCCAGGTTGCAGTTGTTTAGGAGATGGACCAGGTATGGTGATATTAGGTTGCCTAGCAGGAGGCAGACCAACTATGGTGATCCTACCACTTCGAATAGTAGCATTGCATTGAGGTTCTCTTTTGACTGTCATGGTATTGACACACTCATTATCAGTTCAGACATTGCTTATAGTAGGTCCACCATAATAGTCATACTTGGCGCAGGTGTGATTGGCTTGATTATTGTTTGTCTTAGGACCTGACATGGAAGCGTTATTAGAACCATGGTCTTGCAATGGGTTCTTATGAATGGTATGGTTGAAATTTGATGGAAATTGTGGCCCACCCAATTCAATTACTTGGCTTTCAATAATGTCTTGCACAATATTTCTAAGTTGTCGAAAAGATGATGTCTTATGTCCTTTAGCCTGGTGGTACTCACATAAAGCATTATCATCCCACCATTATAGTTTAAATGTCCCTGGGTCATATGGTTTAGGTTCTTCAAGTGTGATGAGACTGTTTTAGAGGAGCTTCTTAAGGACATCCTCAATTGGTTCTCCCAAAGCAGAGTATGTTCGTATTTTTGGGAATTGTCTTGTTTGCCAAAATTGACCTTGATTTTGACTGTTTAGACCATTTTGGTTGTTAAGAGTGACATTGGTAGGGGGTGTCAGTATCATTGTTGGTTTGTTTTGTATTTGAACCCCTTTCAAAGCCAGTACAGGGCCCATAGTGTTGACAGCCTTGGCATCGACAACACTGTCATTGGTAATGTGTTTATTTTTGACCTAGTACTTATTTTTGTCTGCGGGAGGATTTATAGTTGTGTTTCTAGAACCATATTTTATCTCTCCTTTTGCAATAAGAGATTTCTCAACCTGGACACCCTTTTTGACTAGGTCTGTGAAATTTGTGCAACAATGCACTTGCAATCCATATTTTAAGGGGCCGAGAAGTGTTTGAACAAACATATGACCAACCTTTTCCTTTTTCGGGTATGTCAATGAGACAACGACTAGCTGGACTTCTCCATTTTTGGAAGAATGGGATGAACGTTTCACTAGCATCCTCTTGTGTGAGGTTGCATAAGCTAGTAATAGAGGTTTCCATGTCAATGTTGTATGAGTAACTTCTTATGAATTTGTGTTTAAGTGCATCCCATGTTTGGATATCCTTTTGAGTGGAGAACCATTAAAGGGAAGGACCTGCAAGACTTTTAGAGAAGAGTCTCATCAAGTATGTTGGTTCATAGGTGACGTCCATATAGTTGGTCGCGAATTCTCAAACATGTTCGATAGGATTTGTCTTTCCTTTGTATTTGGTAAAATTAGATGACACATATCCCGACAGAAATGGTGGCATGTATAAGTTCATGTCAAAGGGATATACAGATAAATCATATGACACTTATGATTTCTTGCCGAATATTTGTATGTTTTCTATGGTCTTCTCTAGACCTGTCAGCTTTGCTTGCAAGGCATCAATTCTAGGGTCATTTGTGGCCCCATACATTGGATTGATTGGTACACCATAGGTCCCCATTTTTTGTTAGTGGATGTTGGTGTGTTGTTGAGGGATGTGTTGTTGTGACATGTATGATGTGTTTTGATTTGCATGTTGTTGGTATTGAAATTTTGGATTGGGGACATGTTGGTGGGTATGAATATGGGATGAATATTTTGGAATGTGTCCCCTAGCCATTTGGGTCGATATTTGGGGAATATGGTGACCATGAATATCTTGATGTACGAATGATGCCATAGGTTGTGATTTTTGATTTCCTTGTCCAAATTGTTGGGTTTTTACAAGGGGAATGGTCATATTTTGTCCTTGGGAGGTGATGGCATTAAGCTACGTTGACGTGTTAACATTTGGTTGTGATCCTTGAATAAAGATACGTCGTTTACTTCGCCCCAAAAGATTAAGTGAGGTACCAATGAGGGGATTTGATGAGGATGCACTCATGGTACTAGATGTAGTCGTCAATGGAGGATTTGTATGGATTGATGATCCCCCATGGCATTTACCGTAGTGGTAAATAGAGGATTGGAATAACTTTCCCACATTATTGAGGACCCAAAGGTGGCTCTAGCCGATTGTGACGATATTGTGGATATTATGGGAAGTGTGATAGACTGTGCTCCTTCGATGGATGTAGCATTGATTGAATTGGAATTTTTTGGAATCTTAGAGGCAGGACTCATGGTAGTTGTGACATTTTGTGAGGTAGCATAAAAAAATGTATTGCTTGTGTTGTTTGGAGGTTGACCACTATTGGACATGTTATGTGTATTGTTGATGTTATGGTCTGGAGATGTCGATCTCAACGTATTAATGTTGAACCCATGAGGTAATTTAGCTCGTTGACTTAAAAGTATGGCCAAATATCTATCTCTATCATATAAGACCATTTGTTCTACGAAGTAGGCTGCTTCTGGATCTTGTGCTGGTACTTCTAGGTTTTCCTCAATTATTTATCCATATTCATCCTTACGTAAGAATGGTTCAAAGGGGTTGTTTGATGAGGATGGTATGGTGATGAGAGGTTGAGTATTTGTGTCGCTAAATGGGTTGTCAAAAGTCCAATTTGGGTCATACGTGTGATTGATAATGTTGGAATTGGAATCTTGTCCAAAGTTTTCCATTTGTCTTTTCTTTCTTTGGATTCTAGTTTCCACCATAAAAAGAAATTGCTCAACTGAGAGTAATGAGAATGATGACTAAATGCAAGGATGAGGCTAGTCTATGTTTTTGAATTTTTGTGCTAAACGATGAAAATGCAAGACTATGTTTTTGGATTTTTGATAATAAGGGATGACAATGCAACAATGTTGTCTAAAGGAAATGACAAATGTAAAATAAAAACTATTTTTTTTTTGGATTTTGGAATAAAAGATGACAATGCAAGGTGATGATGACGTTTGCCTAAGGAAATGATGAAGGAAAGATGCCAAGGTTGTCAAGGTCGAAGTGCCAAGTGAGGACTAAGATGATAATGTTGACTAAGGACTAAAATGATTAATGAAAAGTCTAGGTTGAAAATGAGGACTAGAGATGGACAATGCAAAGTCTAAGTTTAAAATGAGGACTAAGTTTAGACAATATTTGGAGAAAGGTTTTGCTTAACCACTCTATGCTTGAATTATGTTTCAATTTTGGTTATTAAAAGGACTTGCTAAGGGGACTAAGTGACAAGGTCAAAATGATGAGTGAGCCTTCCTAACTAGACTATTGAGTTGGAGGTTCTCACAAAAAAGACAATGACTGAAAAGAGGAATAATGACTATGTCCCAAGATAACCTAGTTTTGAAACAATGGTTTTTACAAAGTGTGATGAGTTGGCCTATTCCAAAGTTTGTCAAGATGAATTCTAAGGACAAGTTTGTGATAGAACTAACGATTACGATGCCTAGGGAATGCAACTAAAAATTTGGAAAATTTAAACCTATGGACGAGATGCAAGCTAGTGAATGCAAATGATGGGCATTTTGAGCAATTTTAGTTCTGGCTTCTGATAGAGACTTTTTGAAAAAGATGTTTAACAGCAGGGTAAAGCGTCTAGACTCAGATTCTTGTCTAAGACAGTGTTTGGTTCTCTATCAGGCGATTGCGTCGGTACAGGAAACAAATGCATTGCAGTGATCAAATGCGGCTCTAGAAATGGAAAATGCGGTGCAGTGTTACAAATGTGGCTTTACAAATGGAAAATGCAGTTCAGTGTTGCAGATGCAGCTTTACAGATGGAAAATGTGTTTCAAGACAGGTGAATGTGGTGTTTGTATTAGTAGATGCATTTAAGCAGATAAGATGCATTGCAAAATCTTGCAAATGCAATGCGACAAAGTGATTGCAGTTTAACAAATGCATTGCAGAATGTAAAAAGTCAAATTTCTAATGTTTGTGGTCAAGAACCTGAATTGTTTAAAGTTTGATAGTTTGTTTCTAGATGTTTGAGTATTGTTTTTTAAATTTCAGTAACTAGCAAACACTTGGCAAGCACGATATTTTGAAAGTAATCAAACGCAAAAGAGAACAAGTACAATCCTATGGTTAAGCCAGGACGATATTCGCTAGATTCTATGTGGGTTTCCCCAGCCGCATATTAGTAGCGTGTGAATTCAGAACCTTGGCTGCACGGGCTCCCCAATAAATTGCACTCTCTTCTCAAGCCAACCAAGCTTCCAACCCCTATGAAACTCCCATGGAAAATTGATCACCTCTACTACAAACTGTGAAGATGTGGATTCTTTCACACTGACCGGTGTTGCACTAACAAATATAAGGTTTTTGGCCACTAAATAATGGTGTTTAATTCGAGATCCCCGTTCGAGTGGCCATGCATGGGGCACAAGATTAAGCTCCATTTAGGAGGCACTCCAGCCTAAAGAGGTTAAGCTCAACAGGGTTTTGGGGAGTACTACTTGGTTCGTATGCCACATCCGCACTCGTAATCTTAGGTTTTCCCTTAAGATTCACATTTATATACCGGTCAAGGGTAGCTTGGCTTTAGCTCCATTGCCAGTTTGAGTCAGCTAGAGGTGATGAAATCCCCTAGCAGGCCCAATTTCTAGAGGCAATAATCGTTTCTCTTACACTCAGGATCGCATGACTGCGCACGGGGAGAGGATACTTCGGTTATTACATCAAGGTTACACAGGGACAAAGTGGGTCTAGATTTTTGATCACCTAGTTTGCATAGGGTAAGAGCATATTCACCTACCACTTTCAAACAAAATCAGACAAAATTAAAAGCATGTTCATTTTAAATGCACCAAAATAAACATTTTCTATTCTAAAAAGAACAAGCACAATGTTTTTGGAATGAATCTTGGACACTCGAAGCTGCAAAAGCACAAGTTAGGAGTTTTATCAACTAGTCTTGGACCCATGAAATGTAACTGCCACACGCTATAAACAAAGATTAGTAACACAAAAAACCCCTATGCTAGCAGAATGCAGAAGAAAACCAGAATGTAAAACAACCAAGAACAGAAAATAGAAAAACTTGAATGCAAAATTTAAAAAGAAATTTTACTAGGAAAATGCGTCACATCAGAGTGATTGCATCACTATCCCGCATTTTGGTTTAATAGGCAGATGCATCAACCGAATCTTCAAATGTGGCTCAGTATGTTAAATGTGGCTTTCCCGACTGCGATTGCGGCTCATCAGATCGATTGTGGCGTTTCAAATGTCAAATGCATCGCAATGCATTAGATGCGGCTCAAAAAAGCTCGAATGCATCGTTTCGTACCTATACCTACAAAAAAAATAGAAAATTGAAAACCGTACAGAAAACAGAAAAATAAAATGTGTCAGGTTCACCAATGTATCAATGGGTATTTTTCAGGTAAGGTTAGCAGATTAGAGCATAAATATTAAAACTCAAAGAACTATCGAGTACAATGAAAGAAAATACAAGAAATATTATACCAATTACTCCTTGAAGCTTCCATGATTCATCTCCATAGCACCTTCTAGCTTGCAACAATTGTGATTGTTGCCCTTAGATTTGTGTATGTGAGCAAATGATTGTGACCAAGCCCTTTGCAAGTTTTGAAGGATTTGATGACAAAATAAAGACTATGCCTATGACTATGACAAACGACTATAATGCCTATGAGTAATCCAATTCAATAAACTAAATTCCAAGTATGTTAGTAAAATCTAAGTGTAAATATGTTAGAATAACGAAGTGGTCCTGAGAATGTGAGAAAATTGGCATTTTATAGAAAATGCAATTTTGGACAGACGGACAAGATTGAAAGTTGACAAAGACGAAAATCAGTGGATGATATTTCATGTGACAATCCCTAATTAGGGTTAGGGAAAAATTATTAAATGAGTGGTTAAGATGTCATTTGAGAAAATCAAATTGGTGGTCAAGAATAAATGTGATAATTAGTCAAAAAGTTAAAGATTTTCGAAAATCAAGAAGATAAAGATTGCTTGATTTGTAAGATTCAAAAAATCAATAAGATAATAGTTGAATTGAAAAGCAGATTTGAAAAATCAAGAATTTGCTCAATTACTTGATTTTTGGAAGAAGATTACCATTTTGAATTAAATAAATTCAAAATATGGATTTTGTGTGACAATAAATAAACGATTTTCAGATTATTTACCAAAATGAAGTGACAGCTAATAAAGTGAGATCATTTTAAATAATTAATTTATTTAAAACTAGGGAAATGTCAAATAAGGCAATTAAATAATTAAAGATAATTATTTAATTTAGAGGATTATGACCGATAATTAAATAAATTAATAAATTCATTTAATTATGAGAATTAGTGACCTATTAAATAAACAAATAAAATTCATTTATTCAATAATTAGGAAGACATAAGGAATTAAATAAATTAAGAAATTTATTTTAATGTAAGAAGATAATAGACCATTAGTGACGTATCGAATAAGTAAATAAAATTTAGTTATTTAATAATCATGAAGAATAAATAGACATGAATTAATTAAATAATTATGAATTATTTAATTAATAGTCGAATGTGGACCAAGGACATAATTAAATGTCATAATTATGCTAGGACGAAAGTGGTAAAACAAAGCTTGCGGGCCTAGGTCATTTTTATGTGTCTACACTAGCTTATTTGCTTCTGCTGGGGCAATAGTGGGGCATCTAAAAAATGAAGAATTAAAAAAAAAATTTATTTAAGCAACAATTTTAATCTAAAAAGAATCAATCTTTGAACAATGTAACATGTACCTCTCTTCAAAGAGGGGAAAAATGTAGACACTTAAAATTGTCTTAAATGATATACACACTTGAATCCAATATACTAACACCATCTCATCCTAAAACCCATCCTCTTTTCACTTGTTTGATTAAATTAGGCTAGCTATTTAATTAAATGCCTCATTTTCACCTATTAATCTAATTGACCTGATTGGGTTAATTCAACCCCTCACACTAATCTTCTACCTTGTTTAACTAAATAAATTATTTTATGTGAAATTAAACCTTATTTCATCTAATTTCATTAAATAATCTTTATTATTTAATTAAATGTCACTTTGCATCCCCCTTTTTATTAAAATCAATAAATTAATGAATATCACTTTATGCTCCATCTTGCACATTTGAATTTTGTTTTAATTACTAAATTTCTAATTTCCCCTCCAAATCCACTTGCATAGGGAACATTCCAAATGAATATTCTCCTATTTGACTGCAAAAAAGGAATGATTTCTTTCAAACTTTGTAGCAAACTTTGAAATTTGTTATGAAGTGTGTTTGTTTGAATCATTCTTATCCCTTGATCTTTTATTGATACATGTGATCTTTGATTATCATCCATTGATGAGAATCCTTGATCCATGTTTCATCCTCCTTTTTTATCTTGATCATTGATTGACCAAATCGATCCGAGCCCTTGATTTTTCATCTGCTTTCCTAGAAATATGTCACTATTTGGAGAGAAATGGATCCATATTTTAATACTAAAACTTATGTTGTTAAAAATCACACTCATTTGCATCCATGTTTCATGTTTAATAGCATTTTAGATTAATTTCCATGCATAGTTAGCTTAAGCATCCATAAATGGCTTTCATGGTAACTTATTTTGCATCTATTTAGTATACTTTGGAATCTAGGACTTGTATCTTTGAATCTTCTACATATTTAACATAGGTTCACACTCACTTACATTAAACATCTTACCATTTATCATATTAAACTAGCTTTTTACTATGTTTTGTTCATCTGTTATAGGTTTCATCAGTTTTGTTCAATAAAACTGATTGAAACAAGCTCATTATCCAAGGGATTGGGAAAGGATCACCATTCCACATCTATGTGACACCACTCCCACAATAGGATAAGATTCATTGTCTTAGAATAGATGTATTTCAATCTTTTATGTTTTAGCGTGTTAGTTTTAATGGCTTCCTTGTTTTGTTGATATTGAATATCTTATTGGGATTATGACTTAGATAATGAAATAGGGTTTTAAATTGGTTTGAATCTAGCATATTTAGTTAACACTATGATTATGGTCACATTTTGGGACTAGAAGGAGGGCTATACTGATCGAATCTAATGAACTTCTCTTTAGATTCTCATTTTTTTGGTTTTACAGATACAAGGACACTTTTGGAGACTACGACACCTTTGTCAAGCGTCGCCATATAGCGACGCCCTTTGCAAGAATTATAGTGATGCCTAATTAAACTAGTGATGCTTATTAAATATTGTGATGCTTATACTTTTTCAAATTATCCTAGATTTAAAAATAGTGATGCCTCTAAAATAATGATGCCTTTATCATCTCCATTTTACTATAGAGTAACACTTTTTCTGACCAAAGGGATGCTTTTTGGAATTATAGCGACACCTTCATAAACAATGAAACTTTTTACTAGTAAACAAAACAGAGACTGAATTTTGAAGTGTTTAAAATTTTTTAATTCATTTTCTCTTTAACATGTCACTGACTTCTAGTTTTTTTATTTTTGAGGCTAACTGGTTTTGCAGATTTGAGCAATAAAATTTGAAGTGAAGGAGCATATCATCATTTGACTATATATTGTAACAAGTGTTTTTACACTTATTGGGCAATTATAACCCAATTTATGATGCTTTACTTCATGTTTTAGGACCAACTAAGTTTCCTTTGGGTTTAAAATTAATGTTCAAAGTTGGTTAAAATATAACCCACATATCCCCATTTTGCAATATCAATTTAAAATTGAACAATCCCAACACTTCAATTTGGTGCTTAAAACGAAATCATTATGCTTGTTAAGGTTAAAATGAATGCGTATTTTATTTTCTTGAGAGTATTTTATATGCATATCCTCTCCACTTGCGGTTCATGCGATCTTGGGTGAAGAGGAACACAAAAGTATACTTTTCTTCTTGGAAGTGCCTATCCTCTCCCCTTGTTCCTTTTGGAAATCTTGGGTGACAAAAAGCATTTTAAGCTTCACAATTTGTTTTACCTTTAGAGGTCATGCCTCCCAACTTGTGAGAGGGAATGACCCAAGCAGTGCTTTCATTTTGGTCTGCTATATAAATAAATTGGTGTGATGAAAGTCATTAACCAACTAGTGTTGTTGTCCTATACTGACAAATGTATCCCTTAGTATCCGTGTGATATAAAATCTTTAGATATTTTGAAGGGCTGGGAGGCCTCTTAATTGAATGAATCACTGCATGTATAGGCACCAGTTCATCCTGAATATGTTCATTAAAAGCCTTTTTTTATAGTTTCCAACTTGTCCATCCAACGAGTTATTTGAAGTGGTGCATTAGAACTTGGATTCCAAGAAGATACTTGCCATGTCCAATTTTGGTTAAAGTGTAGAGGTTAAGACTTCATTCTTAACATACCTCTACACTCTTTCCTCAATTGCATGTAAAATCATCAATTTTACTAAAAAGAGCATGAGACAAGCCCATCAAAAGAACACACCATTTAAAGTAGGATTGTAAATGCTCGTGAGTCAGTTAAATACTTTTCTTGGTTTCAAAAAAATTGCAAAAAAAAATCAACAAGTTTTCTCATAATTTCAAACCCTTTAATTTAACCATGGATACCATTTGAAAAGTCTTGATATTGATGCTTTTCCTAAGGATTTTATCCTTAGATACTTCCATCTCAATCCATACTTCCCAAAGTTAACATAGGCAACTATGGCTCTAACTTCATGATTTTCACATAATGGACCTTGTAAAATGAATGGTGTTTTTGACATAGACATTTAGTTTAACACTTAAGCAAGAAAAGTGTTTTTGGTAAGAAGAAAATTCATTAATCAAGATAAATTTACAAATTCAATGCCACATATGTGCTTGTCTTCATAATCTCACCCTATGACTATTTGGCATCTGATCGCTCTAGTTCAACAACCAAACCTTACGCCAGCTATCATACAACCAAACTTTGAATTGATTGGCGGAGAAAAAACAAACATAATCAATAGTTTAAGGAGATTCACATTCAAGACAAAGGAAACACCAAACTAGTGGAGAAATGCAGAAAAAATTCTAAACAAATAAGAGCGAAAAGCTGATATTATGGTTGGAAGGCCCATATTTCCACCTCCTACATGGCAATAGGTATCCTCTTTACCAAAAAAATATCCCAAAAACAAATGCACAATTGAACTCCACACATGTGTTGGTCTGCATGATCTCCTGCAAAATCAAAGTCCCTAAACGAAGATCCACATTCCACCTTTTTCAAAAAGAGGCATCAGGGTTCAAAGTTTATTAGAAAATAGACCTTAAAAACTTACCACAACTGGTACATCTTGTTAAGAAATTTTTATCCTCGATCTTTGACGGTTGAACCAGATTTATATGTCCAAAATTTTCACTCTCATTTAAATCAACATCAATTTTTGGGTTTAATTTATTTTAGAGGTATAACATTTTTCTCACTACCTTGGTCTTGCAACAAAAAGGTTCATTTTAGGTTAACATTTTGGGTCAAACATTCCATCCACCCTTTATCATATTTCACCTTTCACTTCACCAAACTTTAAAATTTTGGACACACCAACACTTTTGACTTAGACATCATCAAATCAATCCCCTAACTTAGCTATATTGTGTGTGAAGTGGATGTTTTTCCATGCACTTAGTTGAGTTGGTTATCACATTTTGCAGGAAAGTTTATCTAGAAGGTCATAAGTCTACCTTAAAGATTTATGAGTTCATTAACACCTTTCACCAAAAAATCAAATTTCTTTGTCTAAAAGTGTTGCCCCAAAAATTTACAAAGATCACTCTCCCCACATCATTCATCCTTTTCATCTCACATTCTCATGATTGCTCCAAAATGACTTAGAGCATCCATTTTACCAAAGTTTGAGTCAACTAGAGAGTTTAAACATTACAAATATTAACATAACTCTCCCATAGGTGATCCACAATTTATGGTAACAATAAGATCACAACACAAGAGAATCATGGACCAAGACAAAGTTACATTCACCACAAGTGATACCAATCCCCAATAATTTGATCCAAGAAGTCATTCTAACCCCTCACAATAACACTAGATCCCATTGGGACCGTATGAGATAGAAGACATCACAAACAACCTATTTGGACTTACTAAAGGAGAAATCATTAAGTACAAAAAAGAACATCAAGCCTTAGAAAAATTGGCTCAAAATCCCCCATCTTTTGTTGCACAAACCATGAAACAAGGCTTGAATTCATATACAATTCAATTAACTCCATCACTAGGGCTAAGTCAAACACAAAATCCTAGTCTTGCAAAGGACTTTGGCCACACCCCCCTTTCAAAAGAAACAAACTTGAGGGTACTCTAAACACCAATCCTCCCCAAACCACCACTTAGACACCAACCTTTGGTGCTCCTCTCATTCCCAAGCATCCCATACATAGACATAAACCACTTACAATGCATCACTTCACGATAACCTCGACATATCAAGCGTAGCCATCTTCATCCATCCCCACAAGTACCACAAGTGTTCCCAATGTCATGCAAGGTAGTGTGGACCAAGTGTCTCGAATAGAGCAACAAGGACAAGTTAATACCCTTACATAAAATCAACCCTTAACACAACAAGGGACATCTTCATCTAATCCCCTAATGGTATTATCCCTTCAATTGCATAAAATACATCTATCCCCTCCATCACTAACCATTATCAAAATGACACCTTGGTCACAAACCCCATCAACCAAGATAATACCTTGGTTCCACCCTAAATACAACAAGGGAATCCCCTACCCATCACTCAAGGGAACCTTTTCAATCAATTTCAAGGTCTTAATATTCCATTACCATCGCAATACCAAATGGTGCCATCATCATCGTTACCATTGGTCCCCCACGTCATGCAAAATCAAATGTGACCTCAAACTTACATTCCTCCTTCCTAATCTACCATTCTACAAGGAATGTTAAACCAAGGAAACCCCCAACCTCTTGTCATCAAATCGAAACCCACTCAAACCATTAACACCCAAAACCAATCACAAATGTCCCAATAGCAAAGCGATCATACATTACAAGCACATGCTCTAGCTTTGTAGCAATCAAAACAAGCTTATCAACAACCCATTCAACAATAATAAGCCTAGCAAGCATCCTCAGTGCTACAACAACAACAAGCCAAACAAGAAGCCTTAGCAAAACAACAATAGTAAGCTTGAAAAATAGCCTTTCTTGAACAACAACAAGCTCAAGAACAAGCATTACTTTCCCAACAATATTCAATACAACAACAAGTGCTTTCACAACAACAAAAATACTAGGGTTTATACTATAATCCTCAAAACATCATCAATACAAACACGTTGGGAGAATATACACCTCCACCACCTTCACCTTTGCAATATCTCACACCACCTTACACCCCATCATACCAAAGATCCAACTTACAATTCATCCACCATCCCACAATACACAACATATGTTCCCACACCAAACCCGCAAGATGATGTCACATCACAAATCAAGGCACTAATGCAAAAAATACAAGATATCCAAATGGTAAAAATGAAGAAACCCTATACACAAAAAATCCTATGTCCATATCCATTTGATTGAAATATTGCAATGGTACCTTTCCCTTCCATTTTTGAGGTTCCTAAATTTGATAAATACAGAGGGAGAGAAAATCCCATGGATCACATCAAGGAATTCAATGCCATGTGTATGGAAGTTGCCTACAATGACTCCTACTTCAAGTTCCTCTTTCCACAAAGCTTGACAAGCCCAACCATCGATTGGTTTTCATAGTTTCCTCCACTTATCAAAACCTTCCAAGAAATTGATACTAATAAATTCATAGATCACTTCTCCTTTAATCTGGACATGGATGTGAGCTTAGAATATTTTTACAGTCCCAAGCAAAACAAAGGAGAATCCTTCACTAATTTCTTGCAATAATAGAGACAAAGAGCTAGTGAGAGCAAGTGGCCCATTCCCAATGAACAACAAGTGAGGATTATCATCGCAAATGTAGATCCAGATCTATCCTTCCACTTAAAGATGTAATGCATCACCACTTATGATGAGATTTTCCCTAGGGCCCTCAACATCGAGAGAGCCCTAATATTAGAGGGAAATACCCAAGGATACAAAGATAATTGCCCATCAACCAGTTCAAAAGATAAGCCTCGTGTATGGGTTAAAAAAAAGAAGGTGATGAATGATGGCATGGTGGATGCTAAGGTGGTCATAATTTCTCCTAGAAAAAACACCAATCAAATAGCTAATGTTAAAAAAACCACACCATCACAGAATAATGAAATCAATAACATCGAAACGGAACAAAGATGAACCCCCAACAGGAATAACTATCCAAAATGCAAATACTCATAGTTGGTAGAACCTATTGAAACTATCATGAATAAATTGGTAGAGTCAAACTTGATAATGCTTCCCAATTTCCAAAACTACCAGGAACCACAAGATAAACCACCTTGGTACAATGAAAAATATATTTGTGACTTTCACAAAATTAAGGGACACAAAACATCAAATTGTATGAGGCTCAAAAATGTTATCCAAGATCTTATAGAGAATGAAGACATATCTATTGAAGTACTGGCTAATAACCAATACCTTAAGAAATATAAGAACCCTATGCCAGATCACAACAATGGGAATGAAAATGGAAAAGGGAAAGCATATAATAATGTGCAACATGTTTATTCCAATGTAGTTGCCTCTTTTGACAATGTTGTCACTGTTGTTACCATCAAGGGACCTAGTGAAAAGTGTGGAGTCACCACATGACATGGCAAGGTTACCATCCAAGGCACCTCATCTCAGCCTAGGGTACAATCCACATTACCAACATCCAACCTTAGTAACTATAGTCTACTTGGTCAATTAAAGAACACCCCCGGGCATATCTCTATTTTGGAATTATTGAAGTTATCCCACTCACATAGGGAGATCTTAACAAAATTTTTATCTGCATCATCTGTCCCTGAGGATATTTATACAAATCAGTTTCAAGCTTTGTTAGGGAATATCACTATCCCTCATCTTCTCACCTTCTCGGAACAAGACCTACAATCACAACCATCTCATAACCATGCTTTACACCTTGAGGTCATTGTTCATAAGAACAAGTTTAAAAGAGTCTTAGTAGATGGAGGTGTTGGTATGAACATTTTCACCCTTTAGTTGGTCAAGAACTTGGGTTATTCAAAGGATGCTATTGAGAAAAAAAAAGTACAACCATTAAAGCATATGACAATCAAGGATGGGTATTGCAAGGAATCATCATGTTATCCATCCAAGTAGGACCCGTCATTGCTGAGACCACATTCCAAGTGTTAGACCTTGATCTCCTGTACAAAATTTTGCTTGGTCGACCATGGATTCATGCCCTAAAATTTGTAGCTTCAACCTTTCACCAATGTGTAAAGTTTCCTTTTGAGGAAAAAGAAGTTACCATCCATGGAGATCCTAAGCCATTTTACTATTGCAAGAATCTTGAGGAAAAGTTTTAAAAAATACACCAAATCCCTAAAAATGATGTAGGGCCTACATTTTCCTCATCATTTGTTGAACCATCATCCCTTGAATCTACCTCAGAAACAAAAACACCCATTGTGCAGAACATTCTTGAATTAAAAGTAGTTATCAAGGATGATGGTTGTGGAGATTATAAACTATAGAAGGACACTTTTGTGTTAGGAGAGCAACCTCTTTCTCCCTAATCTCATGGGGAACCCACACGTATCAAAAAAGTGTGAAACATTAAAGGTTACATCTACCAACTTCATCAAGTGGGAGGAGTTGAAAAAAGATGTCAATGAGGAAGATGTCTCTAAACTACTCTATCAAGATGACTGCCCCATGCCTGTTCTTCCCATGGAAGATGAAAATAAAGGGTTACAACTAGTGAAGGGATGGGTGTACAAAAAGAATGAGAAACTGGGAAAAAATTATATGGCTTTCTAGAACACATTGTTCCTAAGAGACATCCAAAGAATCTTGGATTAAGATGTACTACGACCAAGGTTACCCTTATTGGCAAAGGTACTTCTAGGAAATAGGATGAGGCTTCCTCTTGGTTATCGAAATCACGTGACACTACCCTAGATGAATTTCCTATTGGCATTACTAATCTATTCGATAATAACTCTCTTTATGATATCCACAACATATTTCACCCCAAATGACCAAATCAATGCAATAAGTCTAGTATACCCCCAACTCATTGAATGGGACTAACATGGACCACAAATTCTAGATTTATTCAAAAATGATGAAGCAATCTCATAATTCATGGGAATCCATGATAACTTACCATGAGAAGATCATAAAGTTGGTTTTGATATAGAGCTAGACACACATGCATACTATGGGGAGATGTTTGAATCCTTCATTCACAAAATTGACGACACGTAAATAATATGTAGATCTTTCAGTGAAAACCACATTGTTACATTTTTTGATCCTAAAATACTAAAAAAGGATGCATCCGAGGGTGAATTTTTTTTTGAGGTGTCTAAGGATGAGGGATTCAATCTCCCCCGTAGTGTAATGCATCAAGAAAAGTCGGCAGTGCTAGCGGAAAAGGCCACCCCGGTGAATGTAGGAATAGAGGAGGCACCCAAGATAACCTTTTATGTTGAATCATTGTTAGATGAAGAACAAAAAAATGTAGCAGTGTTCTTGAAAGAAAGAAGAGGAAACTTTGCCTAGTCATACATAGATATGCTAGGACTTGATCCTAAAGTGGTGGTGCATCATTTAGTACTATATCTTGAAGCCAAACTAGTGAAACAAAAATTGAGAAAGATGCACCCTTAGATTGAATCCCTTAGAAAGATGATATTTTGGCCAAGTCAAAGAAAAGGAGTGAGCACGTAAAGGTATTGGGAGCCATCTTCAACAAGCTCAAAGACTATAAAGTATAGTTGATCCCAAAAAAGTGTCTTTTGAGTTACATCAAGGAATCTTATTTGCTACATTGTGTCACAAAGAGGGATAGAAATTGATCCAACAAAGGTAAAATAAATATTAGACATGGAACCCCCATAAACACTAAAATAGATGAGAGGGCTACAAGGAAGCTTATAATCCATTAGATGATTCAAAGCACAATTATCAAACAAGATCCACCCTTTCTCACATCTTCTCCATAAGGGAATAACGTACAAGTGGGATGAGAAGGGTTATAAAGCTAAGTAGATCAAGGAATACCTATTGAAACCTATAGTTCTTATACTGCCAATACCAAACAAACCGTTAATATTGTATATCTCAACAACATCAACAACACTAGGTGCTCTTTTAGCTCAGTACGATGAAATGGGAAAGGAAAGAGCCATCTATTACATCAACAGGACCTTGGTAGGATATGAAATGAATTAATCATCTATTGAGAAAGCATTCTTAGTGGTGGTTTTTTCTTCACAAAAGTTCATACATTACATGTTGTCACACCAAATCAAGCTTATTGCAAAGATCGACCCATTGAAATATTTGTTATCAAAAGAAAATCTCACCAGGCGAATGGCCAAATGGGTAATAATCTTGACTGAATTTGACATAGAATGTGTGGAGTGTAAGGCAATCAAAGGACAAGTGATCGTAGACCAACTGGAAGAAGCACCTATCTATGTAGAGAATTCTTTGATATTTGAATTTCTTGATGAATCAGTGCTCCTTGTCAATACATTAGATTAGTGGAATATGTACTTTGATGGATCATTTAGCCAACATGGATCAGGGGCAGGTATTCTTTCTTATCACCCCTTAAGGTGATTGCATTCCAAAGTCATATTGGCTATTGTTTCCATGTACTAATAATATTGTTGAGTATGAAGCTCTAATAATGGGGTTAAGGATAGCAGTCCAATGGAAAATACAAGAGTTAAAGTTCTATGGAGACTCACAAATGATTATCAACCAAATCAATAATGAGAACCAAACTAAGCATGATAAACTCACTCCTTATAAAAAATGGTAGAAAGTCTTAAAGACTTTTTCATTGACATAACCTTTGAGAAGATATCATGCATGAAGAACTGAGCAACAAATGCCATGGATACAATTGGATCATTGTTATACATGCCACATAATTTCCTTCAATGTGAATTCTTTGTAGAACAACTTCTACCAGCTTTGGAAATCCCTGAATCTGAATTTGTGTGTGTCATTGTTGGTCTTGGTTCCTTGTGGTATCATGATATATTCACCTATCTTAGCAAAGCTACCCTCCCATCCAATAACACCTTCAATCTTATGAAGACCTTTGTTTAAAAAGCATCCCAATTCATGATCCTAGGTGATACCTTATACCATAGAAGCATCAAGGGGACATTACTATGATGTCTTAACCAAGAGGAAGCCTTGACCACCTTAACATAAATACAAGATGGCATATGTGGTTCCCATTCTAGTGGTATGACTTTAGCGAAGAAATTGTTGAGGAAAAAGTATTATTGGCCAACCATGGAAAGAGAAGCTCATCAGTACGTGTAGAAGTGTGTCTAGTGTCAACAACATGGAGATATTATTCATGCTCCAACTCAAGAGTTACAACCAATGGTCACACCTTGGCCTTTAATACTGGGGGCTTGACCTCATAGGGAAAATTACTCCCACATCATATAATGGCCAAAAGTTCATCATAACGGCCATTGAATACTTTTCCAAGTGGGTTGAAGCCATCCCTATGACTTACATAATAGGGAAGCAAATCTCCAAGTTTATCCTGAGTTACCTTATCTACCATTATGGTGTTCCATAGACTCTTATCTCAGATAAGGGAACACTCTTCAAAATTTAGGATGTATAAGAGCTATGCCACCAATTTAGCATCCAACATCGATTCTCTACACCATATTACCCCCAGGGAAATAGTCAATTTGAGGTTACAAACAAGACCATTCTAAAAATACTAAAGAAAATGGTCAATGAAGCTTGCCATGACTGGTATTTCTTGTTAAATCCCGCCCTATGGGCCTATTGAACTACCATCCACACACCAGTAGGTGCAACCCCTTTCTCTTTGGTCTATGGATCATAAGCCATCCTACCTATTGAGTTTGAGCTTCCTTCACTACAAGAGTCACTGCAAAATTTGATCACTAATGAAGAGTATAGGGTATTTCGGTTGAATGAGTTAGAATTCCTATAAAAGCGTCATCTTGATGCCCTTAATCATTTGCAAGCATAAAAAAACTGACTAAAATGGATTTATAACAAGAAGATCAAGAGTTAGTCTTTTTAGTTAGGGGATCTTGTTCTCAAGAAGAACCGGAAGAATGTTCAAGATTATTACAGTAAAGGAAAATTTAAGCCTAACTGGTTAGGTCCATTTTTTGTCACAACAAGCTATGGATCAGGAGCTTACAAACTATCAATGTTGAAGGTGAACCCTTTCAAGAGCCAATCAATAGTCTACATCTTACAAAGTTTTATGCCTAGGTTTGAAGGGTGTAAATCTCAAAAAATCATAAAAAAAAAATGGTCAAAAATATGAAAAAGTAAGAAAAAGGATTGAAAAAATTAAAGAAAAAAATTGTCCTCTAGTGAAAACCACTATTGTGGCACTTTGGGTAAGTACCTTGGTAAAAATGGTCTAGCAAACAGACACCTTGAAAAAATAAAAAACCTCCATCTATCTTTGGCTCTTTAGCTTATCATTCTTGGCATCGCATTCATGCATCCCATCATTCATCCTATTTATTTCGTCACCCATCCACATTCGTATCATAGCTTGATATTAAAGTATCATATTCCCCTTCAGTACTACTTGGAATATTCTAAAGGTTAGTTTGTCTTGCCTATATTGTGGTATTCTATTGCATAACACTACGGGAAATTCATTATGGATCAGATCAGGTTCTTGTATATCTTAAGGTTATTTGAAATCTCATCGAAAATCCCAAAAACATTCATAAAATCTCATCAAAATCAAAAAACACTTGTAAAATCCAAAAAAATTCAAAAAAATTCAAAATCTCATACAGTTAAAATCCAAAAACATTAAAAAATTATAAAGTCAATATAAAAAACATCCAAAACACATAAAAAATCCATAAACATGTCAAAAGATTGAAAATACAGAAACAAAACCATATTGCACTACGTTGTCTCTAAGCTTGAACGTAGGCAAGCTCATCACTGATGTGCCCCCGAGACACCCTAGGTTAGTCCTTTAGGAGTTTATCATAATAAAATGAAAATCCATCAAGTGTGCATATCTCATCATCAATACGTTAAAGTCAGTTGAATTGTGTGGTCTTTGCATGTATAACGTAGGAAAGGCTCATTTTTTATAAACCCCCGAGGACCCTAGGATATTTTTTTAGGTTAGGTTCTTGGTCAAATCTCAGAAAACTCTAAAAACATTTGAAAACTTAGAAAGACACAAAAACATTTGAAAACTTAGAAAAACACAAAAACATTTGAAAACTCAGAAAAACACAAAAAAAATTGATAATTGAAAACCCCAAAACATTGGAAAACTTGGAAAACCCTAAATATCCTCAAATAATTGAAAACCAAAACATTCACTTAAACTTTCAAAAAGACCAAAAAAATCCTCAAAACATTTTTCAAAGCACTAAAAACATTGAAATATTCCAAAAATAAAAAACCACCGATCCCATTTTTCTTTCACTCACAATAAACTTCCATCCATAATAGATCGATCATCACACTCACCCTTTGGTAACACAAATGGAAAACAAGTACAACAATTAACAAAAGTAGAGTCTTTAAATGTAAAAAGTAAATTCTTGATCATTATCAAACATGTCAATCAAACTTTATATCAATAGCCTTTCAAACAAACTATCAAGCCACCAACATCTAATAACACATCCTAGGATGCATCCTTCCTACAATGGGCATTATCATTGGAAATCACTTTGGATATGACAGAGTCCCAATCCCATATATGAGAAAATCATCACTCTCATTACCATATCTAATACAGTCTCGAAGAATCATGGACTTGTTGGACTTTTGAATCAATCTCGACATCAATGGTCAATCCATCCATCTCATTCTTCCATCCATCCTTTTCTTCCCATTCTATCTTCACTAACATTTCTATCCAAGTATCAAGTTATGTGATATATCAAAATATACATGAGGGTACCTATGGCCGATGATTTTTTATACATCATCAAATCTGTTTACATCAGACATTTGAGCTTTCTAGTTCTCTTTGAGTTAAATTGATCTTGAATCTTTGTCATGAGAGCAACCAAAAATTCAAAATTTTCACCCAATCTCTCGAGGGGGCAGGGTACTAGCTTAATTCCCTTCGCTCAGGCAATAGTGGGGCATCGAAAAAATCAAGAATTTTTTTAAAAAAATATCTAAGCATTGGTTTTAATCTAAAAAGTGTTAGCCTTTGAACAAATGTAATAGGTACCTCGTTTCAAAGAGGGGAAAAATGTAGACACGTAATTTTTTTTTTGAATGATATACACACTTGAATCCGATATACTAACACTGTTTCATCCTAAAACCCATCATCTTTTCACTTGTTTTATTAAATTAGGCTAGCTATTTAATTAAATGCCTCATTTTCACCTATTAATCTAATTGACCTAATTGGGTTAATTAAACCCTTCTCGCACTAATCTTCTACCTTTTTCAATTGAATAAATTATTTTATTTAAAATTAAACCTTAATTCATCTCATTTCATTAAATAATCTTTATTATTTAGTTAATTGTCACTTCCCCTTTTTCATTAAAATTAATAAATTAATGAATATCACTTTATTCTCCATCTTGCACATTTGAATTTAGTTTTAATTACTAAATTTCTAATTTCCCCTCCAAATCCACTTGCATAGGGAATATTCCAAATGAATATTCTCCTATTTGGCTCTGAAAAAGGAATAATTTCTTTCAAACAAACTTTGAAAGTTGTTACAAAGTGTGTTTGTTTGAATCATTCTTATTCCTTGATCTTTTCTTGATCCATGCGATCTTTGACTCTCATCCATCGATGAGAATCCTTGATCCATGTTTCATCCTCTTTTTTCATCTTGACCATTGATTGACAAAATTGATTTGAGCTCTTGATTTTTCATTTGCCTTCCTATAAATATGTCCCTTTTTGGAGAGAAATGGATCCATCTTTTAATAGTAAAACTTATGCTGTTAAAAATCACACTCATTTGCATCCATGTTTCATGTTTAATAGCATTTTAGATTAAATTTCATGCATAATTAGCTTAAGCATCCATTAATGGCTTCCATGGTAACTTATTTTTCATCTATTTAGTATATTTTGGAATCTAGGACTTACATCTTTGAATCTTCTACATATTTAGCATAGGTTTACACTCACATCAAACATCTTAGCATTTATCATTTTAAACTAGCTTTTTATCATGTTTTTTTCATCTCTCATTGGTTTCATCAGTTTTGTTCAATAAAACTAATCGAAACAAGATCATTATCCAAGGGATTGGGAAAGGGTCACCATTCCACATCAATGCGACACCACTCCCCCAATAGGGTAAGATTCAATGTCTTAGAATAGATAGTTGTTAAGCTTTCATGTTTTAGCATGTTAGTTTTAATGGATTTTTTGTTTTGTTGATATTGAATATCTTATTGGGATCATGACTTAGGTAATTAAATAGGCTTTTAAATTCATTTGAATCTAGCATATTTATTTAACACTATGATTATGGTCACATTTTGATGCTAGAAGGAAGGATATACTGATCAAATCTAATGAATTTCTCTTCAAATTCCATTTTCTTCATTTTACAGATACATGGATGCTTTTGGAGGCTACAACGATGCCTTTATCAGGCATCACCATATAGCAATGCCTAATTAAACCAGTGATGCTTATTAAGTATTGCGATGCTAATACTTTTTCAAATTATCGTAGATTTGAAAATAGTGATGCCTCTAAAATAACGATGCCTTCATCATCTCTATTTTATTGCAGATTGACACCTTTTCTTACCAGAGTGACGCTTTTTGGAATTATAGTGACACCTTTGTAAACAACGACGCTTTTTACTAGTAAACAAAATGGAGACTAAATTTTTACATGTGTTTTAAATTTTTTATTTCATCTACTCTTTAACATGTTACTGATTTCTAATTTTAATTTTTGAGGCTAACTAGTTTTGCAGTTTTGAGCAATAAAATTTTAAGTGAAGGAGCATATCATCATTTGACTATATATTGTAACAAGTGTTTTTACAGTTATGAGGCAATTATAACCCATTTTATGATGCTTTACTTCATATTTTAGGACCGAATAAATTTCCTTTGGGTTTAAAATTAACATTCAAATTTGGTTAAAATATAACCCACATATCCCTATTTTGCAATATTGATTTAAAATTGAACAAACCCAACACTTCAATTTGGTGCTTAAAACAAACTCATTATGATTGTCAAGGTTAAAATGAATGTGTATTTTCTTTTCTTGAGTGTATTTTTTATTTGTATCCTCTCCCTTTGTGCTTTGTGTGATCTTGGGTGAAGAGGAACACAAAAGTTTACGTTTCTTCTTGGAAGTTCCTATCCTATCCCCTTGTGCCTTTTAGCAATCTTGGGTGATGAAAAGAATTTTAAGCTTCACAATTAGTGTTACCTTTAGAGGGCTTTCCTCCCAACTTGTGAGAGGGAACAACCCAAGCGGTGATTTCATTTCAGTATGTTATATAAATAAATTGGTGTGATGAAAGTCATTAACTAGCTGGTGTTGTCCTATATCAATGAATGTCTCCCTTAGTATTTGTGTGATTCATCAAAATCCTTGGATATTTCTAACAGTTGGGTGGCCTCTTAATTGAGTGAATCTTCACATGTATAGGCACTAGTTCATCCTGAATATGGTCATTAAAAGCCTTTGTTTGTAGCTGCCAACTTGTCCATCCAACGAGTTCTTTAAAGTGGTGCATTGGAACTTGGATTCCAAGAAGTTACTTTCCATGTCCGATTTTGGTTAAAGTGTAGAGGTTAAGACTTCATTCTTAACATACCTCTACAGTCTTTCCTCAATTGCAAGTAAAATAATCTCTTTTCCTACGAAGAGCATGAAGCAAGCCCATCAAAAGAATGTACCATTTGAACTAGGATTGTAAATTCTTGTGAGTTAGTTAAATACTTCTCTTAGTTCCAAAACATTGCAAACAAAAATCAACAAGTTTTCTCAAAATTTCAAACCCTTTGGTTTAAGCATGTATACCCTTTGAAAAGTCTTGATATTGATGCTTTTCCTAATGATTTTATCCTTAGAGACTTCTAAATATTTTGGCTTATATCTTAATCTATACTTCCCAAAGTTAACATAGGAAACTATGGCTCTAACTTCATTATTTTCATATAATGGACCTTGTGAAATGAATGACATTTTGGACATAGAAATTTAGTTTCAAACTTAAGCAAGACAAGTGTTTGTGGTAAGAAGAAAATTCATTAATCAAGATAAATTCAAAAATTCAACCCCACATATGTGCTTGTCTTCATAATCTCACCTTATGAGCATTTAGTGTCCGATCGCTCTAGTTCAACAACCAAACCTTACGCCAACTATCATAAAACCAAACTTTGAACTGATTGAAGCAGAACAAACAAACATAATCAGTAGTTTAAGGAGCTTCACACTCAAGAAAAAAGAAACACCAAATAAATGGAGAAACACAACAAACATCCTAGAAAAATAAGAGAAAAAAACTGATATTGTGGCCGAAAGGCCCATATTACCACCCCTTACACGGCAATAGGTGTCCTCTTTCAAAAAAAAATCTCGAAAATAAATTCACAATTGAATTCCACATGTGTTGCTCCTCATGATCTCCCACAAAATCAAAGTACCTAAATGAAGATCCACATTCCACCTTTTCAATAAGAGGCATCATAGTTCAAAGTTTATCATAAAATAGGCCATAAAGATTTATTGCAACTAGTGCATCTTGTTAAGAAATTTTTATCCTTGATCTTTGAGGGGTGAACCAGATTTATATGTCCAATTTTTTTCCTCTCATTTAAATCAACATTGATCATTTTTGTTTAAGTTACTTAAGAAGCATATCATTTTTCTCACCACCTTGGCCTTGCAACACAAAGGTTCATTTTAGGTTAACATTTTGGGTCAAACATTTCATCCACCCTTTATCATATTTCACCTTTCACTTCACCAAACTTTATAAAATTTTGGACACACCAACACTTTTGAATTAGACATCATCAAATCAGTCCCCTAACTTAGCTATATTGTGTTTGAAATGGATCCTTTTCCATGCACTTAGTTGAGTTGGTTATCACATTTTATGGGAAAGTTTATCTAGAATGTCACAAGTCTATCTTAAATATTTACAAGTTCATTAACACCTTTCATCAAAACATCAAATCTCTTTGTCTAAAAGTGTTTGCCAAAAAAATTACAAAGATCACTCTCCCCACACCATTCATCCTTTTCATCTCCCATTATCACCATTTCTCCAAAAAAAATTATAGCATCCCTTTTACCAAATTTTGATTCAACTAGAGAGTTTAATCATTACAAATCTCAACATAACTCTCCCATACATGACCCACAATTTTGGTAATGACAAGATCACAACACAAGACAATCATGGAAGAAGCCAAAGTTAAATTCACCACAAGGGATACCAATCCCCAATAATTTGATCCAATAAGTCATTCTACCCCCTCACAACAACCCCAGACCCCATCGGGACTGTATGAGATAGAAGACATCACGAAAAACCCGTTTGGACTTACTAAAGAAGAAATAATTGAGTACAAACAAGAACATCAAGCCTTAGAAAAAGTGGCTCAAATTCCCCCATCTTTTGTTGTGCAAACCTCAACACTAGGCTTAACTTCATATACCATTTAATCAACTCCATCACTATGGCTAAGTTAAACAAAAACTCCTAGTCTTGCAACTATTTTTGCTAAGGACTTTGGCCACACTCCCCGTTTGGAAAGCAACACACTTGTGGGTACTCTAAACACCAATCATCTATAAACTACCACTTGGCCACAAACCTTTGGTCCTCCTCCAATTCCTAAGCATCCCATACATCCACATAAACAACTTATAGTGCATCACTCCATGACAACCTTGAAGTGTCGAGCACAACCATCTCCATCAATCCACACAAGTAGCACAATTATGCCCAATTCCACACAAGGTAGTGTGGACCAAGTGTCACAAGTAGACCAACAAGGGAAACTTAATACCCTTAACCAAAATTATCCCTTAGCACAACAAGGGACATTTTCATCTAATCCCCAAATGGGATTATCAAACCCTTCGATTGCAAAAAATACATCTATCCCCTCCATCACCAACCACCATCAAAATGACACCTTGGTCAAAAACCCCATCAACCAAGGTAATACCTTTGTCCCACCTTAAATACAACAAGGGAATCCCCTACCCATCACTCAAGGGAACCCTTTAAATCAATTTCAAGGTCCTAATATACCATTACCATCACAATACCAAATGGCATCATCATCATCTTTACCATTGGTCCCCCACGTCATGCAAAATCAAATGGGAACTCAGACTTACATTCCTCCATCCCAATCTACCATTCTGTAAGGAATGTTAAACCAAGGCAACACCAACCTCTTGTCATCAATCCACAACTCACTCAAACCATTAACACCCAAAACCCATCATAGATGTCCCAACAATAAAGTGATCCTACATTGCAAGCACATGCTCTAGCTTTGTAGCAAGCATAATAGGCTTATCAACAAGTCATGCAACAACACCAAGCCCAACAAGCATCCTCAGTGGCACAAAAACTATAGCAACTCCAACAAGAAACCTTAGCAACACAACAACAACAATCCCAACAAACAACCTTCATCGTGCAACAACAAGATCAACAAAAAAATCCCAACAAGAAGCATTACTTGCTCAAAAGTATGCCCAACACCAACAAGTGCTTGCACAAAAACAACAAAAACAATAGGGTTTATACTATAATCCTCAAAACATCATCAATACAAACACGTTGGGAGCATATAAACCTCCACCACCTTCACCTTCACAATATCCCACACCACCTTACACACCATATAACACCCTATCATACCGAAAATCCCACTTACAATTCAATCCACCATCCCACAATATCCAACATATGTTCCCCCACCAAACCCACAAGATGATGTCACAACTCAAGGCACTAACACAACAAATGTAGGATATCCAAATGGGAAAAATGAAGAAACCCTATACACAAAAAACCTATGTCCATATCCATTTGATCAAAATATTAAAATGGTACCTTTCCCTTCTAGTTTTGAGTTTCCTAAATTTGATAAATACAAAGGGAGAGGAAATCCCATGGATCACTTCAAGGAATTCAACGTCATGTGTATGGAGGTTTCCTACAATGATTCCTACTTTATGCACCTCTTTCCATAGAGCTTGATGGGCCCAACCATCGATTGGTTTTCATAGTTTCCTCTAGGTATCAATACCTTCCAACATATCATCGATAAATTCACAGATCACTTCTCCTTCAATTTGGACATGGATGTGAGCTTGGAAGAGTTGTACACTCTCAAGAAAAATAAAGGAGAATCCTTCACTAATTTAATCCAAAGATGGAGACAAAGAGCTAGTAAGAGCAAGTGGCCCATTCCCGATGACCAAAAAGTGGGCATTATCATTGCAAATGTTTTATCCAAATCTATCCTTGCACTTAAATATTTAATGCATCACCACTTATGATGAGCTTTTCCCTAGGGCCCTCAACATCGAGAGAGCCCTGATATAATAGGGAAATACATGAGCATACAATGATAAGCCTCGTGTCTAGGTTAAAAACAAGAAGGTGATGAATGATGGCATGGTGGATGCTAAGGTGGTCATAATTGCTCATAGGAAAAACACCAATCAAATGACTAATGCTCAACAAAATACACCATCACAAAATAATCAAATCAATAACACCAAAACACAACAAAGATGAATTCCTAACAAGAATAACTATCCAAAACACAAATACGCATAGTTGGTGGAACCTATTCAAACTATCATGAAGAAATTAGTAGAGTCAAACTTGATAACGCTTCCCAATTTCCAAAAATACCAGGAGCCACAAGATAAACTGCCTTGGAACAATGAAAAAGATCTTTGTGAATTTCACAAAATTAAGGTACACCAAACATCGAATTGTATGAGGCTCAAAAGTGTTATCCAAGATCTTATAGAGAATGGAGACATATCTGATGAAGTACTAGCCGATAACTAGGACCTCAAGATATATAAGAACCATATTCCATATCACAACAAAGGGAATGACAATGGAAAAGGGAAAACTTACAATAACATTCAACAAGTCTATTCCAATGTAGTTTCCTCTTGTGAAAATTTCATCACTATTGTTACCATCAAAGGACCTAGTGTGGAGTGTGGAGTCACCACATGATGTGGAAAGGTTACCATCCAAGCACCCTCATCTCAGCCTAGGGTAAAACCCACATTACCAACATCAAACCCTAGTAATGATAGTCTACACGATCAATTAAAGAAGACCCCCGTGCAAATATTTATTCTGGAATTATTGAAGCTATCCACCTCACATAGGGAGATCTTAGAAAAAGATTTATCCACATCATCCTTCCCTAAGGATATTGATACAAAGTAGTTTCAAGCTATAGTAGGGCATATCACCATCACTCATCTTCTCACCTTCTCCGAACAAGACCTACCATCGTAGCCATCAAATAACTATGCTTTACACCTTGAGGTCATTGTTCATTAGAAAAAGGTTAAAAGAGTCTTAGTAGATGGAGGTGTTGGTCTAAACATTTACACCCTTTAGTTGGTCAAGAACTTGGGTTATTTAGAGAATGCTATTGAGAAAACAAAAAGGAAAACCATCAGAGCATATGATGATCAAGAATGGGTATCGCAAGGCATCATCACACTGCCAATCCAAGTAGGACCCATCATTGTTGAGACCACATGCCAAGTGTTAGACCTTGATCTCCCTACAAAATTTTGCTTGGTTGACCATGGATTCATGCCCTGAAAGTTGTAGCTTCAACCTATCACCAATGTGTAAATTTTCCTTTTGAGGACAAAGAAGTTACCATCCATGGAGATCCTGAGCCTTTTTACTATTGTAAGAATCTTGAGGCCAAGTTTTACAAAATACCCCAAATCCCTAAAAATGATGAAGGGCCCACATCCTCCTCATTTTTTAACACATCATCCCTTGCATCTACCTTAGAAACAAAAACACCCATTGTGCAGAACATTCCCAAAATCAAAGAAATGATCAAGGATGATGGTTGTGGAGATTGTAAACTATATAGGACACTTTTGTGTTAGGATAGCTACCTCTTTCAACAAAATCTCATGGGAAATCCGCACCTATGAAAAAAGAGGCTAAAACATTAAAGGTTGCATCTACCACCTTCACCAAGTGGGGGGATTTGAACAAAGAAGATGTCAATGAGGAAGATGTCTCTAAACTACTCTATCAAGATGACCACCCCATGCATGTTGACTAAATAAATAAATAAATGACTAATTTGGTTGTTGACTAAAAATTATTTAGTCACACAAATAAAAATGACTAAATAGTTAATCATTTATTTAGTAACAATCCATTTGAATAAATCAGTTTAAGGAATCAAAAATATAGCCCACCAAAATACTCTAAAACTTTAATAAACATACCCTGATTTTTTTGTTGAAATCTTATTTTCAGGAATAGCCCACCAAAATGGAGTTTTCATTTTAATAAACATACTCTAAAACCTTCGTCGAAACATTTTTTTTAGGCGTATCCCGCCAAAATGGAGAAGTGTTTAGTTAAGAATGACAAAGAATAGTAAGGAGATGTGCATGATAGGAGGCATATAATTCATTGCTACTTATCTCATTCCTGCTCTACTCAACAAAGGTTACATTGTTCCCGCTACTATCTGTAATCCAGGTATTTAATTGACATATATTTGCATAATCTAAAATTCCTTCAGATACTTTTGAAGTATCAATGTATCCTATATAGGGTTTAGAATGATTTTTTTGAATTTAAAAAATAAATAAATGATGTATTTTCCTGTAATTAGATAATGTGGAGATCTCCTAAATCTGCCCCAACACATTGTCCTCTTTGGCACTATATTCATTACTCCAACTACTAGGGTTTTGCATGTGACATCTTTAATATCTTCATGAGCATGGCTTTTAAATAGATATCAGTCTTTGCTTTAATCCTTATCATGGTAACCTTTGAGTTCCATAATCCACCTTCAATCTTTTCTAAGAACATTGTCTTAAGCTAGATTGCATAGTATACATATAAAAGAAAGTCCTTCATACCTGCCATTGTTCCAAACCACCACTCACTGGCTTGCTTAAAATGCTACCTCCATAAGCACAATAGCATGTTTTAAAATCATGGTTGCTAGTGATTGACCATTAAGGTCACTACATTCATCAAGATACAAAGATATTTTTGTCTTCAAACTCAAGGCATTATGCAATATAACATTGTGAATTGTTTGTTGTGTATGATTTGATTTTCTTGCAAATTTATTAAGTTTTACTAACTTTCTTTAAGACTAGATATTGCATCCTTAGTTGCAATCTCAAACAACTCACTCATTATCACTTGAAGATTCCTTTCATGAGCATCCTTCTATAAAATCAAACTATCCCCTTTAGACTGCCTACTTACTTCCTATAGGGGACTCATTGTTTCATGGTATTGTGGGTCTTAAGATCCTTAAACCTTATTGTCACTACTTCACAATCCACAAGGTATTATTCACTATTCTCCCATCTTTGATGAGTCTCAAGACATTGCTCAAACATGCAATCCACTATCTCCATTATACAATGGATAAGAAGAAACATTGAACCTATTATTACCATTGTTTCTTCATTTAGACAGTCATTCCCTGATTGCATTTTCCTTGTCTAACACTGCCAAAAGCATTTGGAAAACCCTTAAGGTCAGGAAGGGGGTAAGGAAACTCACTGTTAAAATTTCCACTTTATTATGCAAGGTTTGAGCTTTATTATCTTGTCACTACTAAGCCTCTTTTTGAATGTCACACCTCAAGTGACTGACATTCTTCTTACCATAGATTGCATTTACAAATTTCACTAAGCTACATTGTGTGCTTGTTATTAGCTACAATCTTTAGATTGCAATATTTTTTTATTGGCTACAATGTCTCAATCCTTCTGGTATTTCAACCTCACTAATCTACTAGAGTTATTGTTTATGTTTCTACGAAGGCCTAGGGTTTGCAACCTAGTCATGCTCTTACCAATGCTTTTGTTGGTATTATAAAACAACCCTAAATCTTGGGTCAAAAAATTAGCTGTCTTGACAGGGTTGTGGTATGGTCTTGGATTGTATCCTATAGTGTGTGGGAAGCTTTTGTTTGATCATTAAGGTATGTAAACATGATCAGGAAAATGTATCCTATATAGCATGGGTCTTGCTTTAATACTTTCCATAATGGTTATTAGCAAATCACATTATTAAAGTTTGTGGTAACCCAAGATTGCATTCAAGTATGTAACAAACTTGGTTTGTAGTTTAAGTTGTAAACTTTTAAGTAACATTCACAAGGTTTAAAAAATATTGATCACTCTCTAGAATAGCCCATTAAACATGGGTAGTGGTTAATGCACTACATAATTGATATAACATAACCACTCTACATATCAACTAGAGTTATAGGCTCTTTATTGCAACAAGAGGTAATCGCTCTTGGATCATACTATCATTACATCATAACCTGTTAAAATTGAGTCAACCTGAATGCACGCAATGATGATTACCACCTAATTGTGATGACAATTATTTGTACATGAATTGTTATCATATGAGTGCCTCCATTTCTATCACAACATAGCCACATTAAACTTGGGTCACACATGAATGCATTCTATATTTGTTATAGAACAACTGTACCACATGACCAATAGAGTTATGGATCACATAATTACAATCACAAGAATTTATTCCTTAGTTGTGCTCTTATGGTGATTCCATTATCGTTACAACATAACCCTTTGGACTTATATTTATCAAATCCTTACATTGCTTATTTTCTCTCTGGATGGATTGCTTCATGGATTTTCTATAATTTATATAGCTTTTTTTTTTATAGTAAATGACATTGGATTCTTTTTGAAGCTGAAATGATTTATTAATTATGGTTTTATGATGATTTTTGAGTTTTATTTAGAAGGGGTTAATATGTGGCATTTTTATGTGTAGGAAGAATAGATTGTCATGCAATGTTCGGGTATGGATGGTTAAGGAAAAATTGGATTGCTATCCGTGTCATAACTAGGTTGGAGAGTACCGTGAGCCAGTGTGAAACACTTTCAGGTGTTTTCGGTTGGAAGAAGAACCTAACTATAGGAATTTATGAATATTTGATAGAGGAAGTTCCTTTATTCTAAAGATAAATCATAAATCTATTGGTCCAATTGGAGATCCAACTTGAGATCTTTAATATTTGATAGAGAAAATTTGTACATTGTAAAGATAAAATCATAAATCTATTGGATCAATTTCAAATCCAATTTGAGGTAGTGAAGCTTTGATAGAGGAAGTTCCTACATTTTAAAGATAAAATAATAAATTTTATCAGTCCAATTTGAGATCCAATTTGAGGTCGTGAATCTCTGATAGAGAAAGTTCCTAAATTGTAAAGATAAAATCATAAATCTACTTGGTCCAATTTGAGGTCCAATTGTAAGGATTTGTCTTTTTCATTATACTTTCTGATATTTGGCTTGATACAAATTGTTACTTTAGAATTATGGTATTGCTTTTCTTCTAATGTTTTGAACCCTCATTTCAGGGGAGAGCTCCAAATATATTCCTTCAGATGGAGACTACACTTTTTTGTTGTAGGTTTCATCTAGAAACACCATAAGTTTAGGTACTTTCATACTTAGGTATAATAGAGTTTGAGGTGAATTGCACTTAGTATTTTATGCTGAAATGGATATGTTCTAGCCTGTAGTTAATTTTTTTGGCATAATAGATAGGCTAAATAGTTAAATTATATATATTAAGGAATATTAGCTTTAAATTGGTTCAGGAATTATAATCAATATTAAATCTATACATTTCATATGGTTTTGACGTATACTGTGTAAGAGATTCTCTCGATAGTAAAATTTTTATTCCAGATGACTATTCGTATCTTTCCTATCATATAATGAACAGCATTAGTCATATCACCTGCAGAGCATGAAATTTTTAATTCTTCTTTCTCTCATTTTTCATTCATGACAGATCTACATAACTTTGTCATAAGTTGAGGATAGCTTCATGTTTTTACCCAAGGAACAATCGACAAAATTTGGCCTTACTAGATCAAAAATCTTGTAAGATTGAATTTTGTCAATTGTTGTTTGGGTAAAAAATTGAAGCTATCCTCGACACCTAGTAAAGTTATGGCTAACAGTAGGATCTACAGGCCGAGGAAGTTCTTCATGGATGAAATTGGGAATAAAATTCAAAATGGAAAAGAGAGTGGAAAAGTAGAATTTGATGAAACTCTAGCAAAGTTCAAGTTAATGATTGATGCTTTTGTTCATTGTTATGATGGGAAAGATTTTGAAGTCATCCCAGAATAAATGATTTTACTGTGATTTTGAGAGAATCTTCTATACAGTAGGTTTTCTTAGATCAAATAAATGAATCAAACAATTGTGAAAGATTAAACAATTTTGAATTTAAAACAATGGTGTCTTATGTATAGAATCCCCCTGTGATTTGCTCCTAGAATAAGGTATAGAAATTTAGAATTTGAAACAATGGTATATGAACAAATATTTAGCCTATTTGTTATGCTACAACAATTAACTATAGGTTAGAACATATCCATATCAACATAAAATAGCAAGTGTAATTCACTTCAAACTCTATTGTGGTAATTGCTTTGTAAGGAAGATTGCACTCCATGAACATTCTTTGTGCACATCTTGGTATGTCAGTTATTATCTCGATCTCCTTTGTGATCAAAAGAATAGTGAAGTTCATTGCGTAAATGATGACCATTTTGCAATGTTATGATCTAGTACTCTTTTACTTCTTAATCACTATGTTTTGTGATCAAAAGAATAGTGAAGCTCATTACATAACTCATGACCATTTTGTAGTGCTATGATCCAGTGCTCTTTTACTTCTTACTCACTATGTTCTCAATCACCATGTGCAAATAACTTAGAGGATAGATCTTTGTCACCATTTGACAATAACTTTCATTTTTTTTGGACTGTTTGTTGTGATTCAATCACTGTTTGATAGTGTTCTTCCTTTCTTAGTCCTATAGGACAAAGGACAATTCACAGTATGCAACTCTCTAACAATGGTAAATAGATACAATAGAGATATTTAAAATTTTAGAAGTGGAATTGTTTTTTAATTGCTAAAGCCTATTTATCAGTTTTATAACTTAAATTATTTATGCTATTTCAATAGCTAAACTTCATATTATAAATCTTTAAAGTACAATAGAATCAGGTATTTAAAATGATTATAGAGAAGTTGAATGAAAATTAGTAAATTACTACCAATTTAGCTTTTCCTTTTGTGTGTTTATAGGGTTATTTCTTCCAGCATTTGTTAGGCCTATTTTGGATTCTATGGAAATAGCAAAGGCAGCTCCACATCTAGGTCTAAATGAGGCGATGAACCATCCTTCTATGATGAAGTTTGCAGGATACACCCAAGAATAGATCTAAAAATATCAGATTTTTAAACCTTAAAATCTTTGAGATCGTTGTAGATTTGATTTGATTTTTGTATAGCTGGATGGATCTAAAAAAATGTTGCTTGAAAATGATGTAAATGAAAATGCTATTTTTTAGAATAATCTAAGGGTGTTATTTTTTACTTGCACAATTTTTTTTGTCCACCTTAAGATAACCGTTGAAATTATCATTTTGTTAATTATAATATTTCATTGTATATTTGTATTTTGTTAGATTGTATTGGATAGTTAATGGTTAAGTTTCAAAAAAATAAAAATTCAACATAATATACTTTCCATGTACTTCTTTTCATCACTTGTAAATCTAAATTTTTGTTACTTTTTGTTACTTTTTCTAATCATAAAAAATAGAGATGATTTTAGTCTCTATGAAATATTTTCATGCATGTTTGAGATCTCTACAAGGTGATGAAAAAGTCCCTAGGGTTTGGTAGGGTTTTGAGTATCCTTACTATTTTGATGGTAATGTTGTCACTAAGTTCTCTCCTTGCCCAAATATAGTCACCTGAGAAATTTCCATGATGCTCTTGACTGTAAATTACTTTGTTCTCCCTAGCTTCTCACTACAGGTCTGATTCTTCAACTCTACCAACTTCCCTTCCATCTCATTTTCCTTTCATGCTCTTTCATATTATCTCTAATGAATTTTTTCTTATGACTCTGAAAGCTATCACTAGGTCTATTATGACTTTTAGGTAATTGAGGGTATATGATTTTCTACTACAAAATCTTAGATTTTCATACTTTTGATGAAAATTCTCCAAGGATGTTTGCTCACTGACTTAACTCTCTGTATATTCTCTATTATGCATTGAAAATTCATGGTTTATAGTTAACTATTTTTTGGTGTAACCATTGCCATGTTTCTTGGGATTGTCATCCCTATAGGATTGTTTCCTTATAGATCTGAATGTAATTTAAAAGGTGCCCATAAATATTGAAAAGTTTCATATGACCGTTGTGTCAAGGTAGTAGATGGTCATGACAAGTTTCATAATATCGCCATACCACAAGAGCCAAGAAGGCACGGTGTGATGTAGCAGTGACATCCCACATTACCATGAAGGTCGAGCAATAAATGTGCAGTATGGTGATAACTCAAAATACTTATCCTGCATCCCCGCAAGAGCGAAGAAGGCATGGTGTGGTGTAGCAGTAACATCCCGCATTATCGCAAAGGTCAAGTAATAACGATGCAATGTAGCGGTAATATCCCACATTACTGCAAAGGCTGAGCAATAATGGTGCAGTGTAGCAGTAACATCTTACATCATCACAAGGGTCATGTCAAAACAGTGCAATATCATGGTTAAACTATAAAAATAAATATCACATTTCTTTGAGGCATTTTTTTGAAACAATTTTCTTGCCTTGTGTATATTGCTTCCACATTTTCATGTATGTCTAGCAGGGCACTTGTAACTACAACATATGACAAAAAAAAAACTTGTTTTTATGCTTTGATGGATATCCCTTCATTATTACTGGATATATGATGTAGTGCACATTATTATAGTGTAAGCCAATTTTTTAGATTGTTTCATTTAGCATCACCAATATTCTCCACAAGAACATTGTCCCTATTTAAAATGATGGAAATGGTTCACACCTCTTAGAACAATTTCTCTTACAACAATCTTGGAGATGAATTTAGATGTAGTGTGAAAATAAGAACATACTCAAAGGTTCTTAAAAACTCTAATAGTTGTACCAAGGGCCATGTTTAACAAAACCAAATGCAATTTCTAACTTTTCACTATGGTGGCAGATAAATAATTCTTTTTTCTTCTATTCCATAATATTGAGTAAAAGTATTGAATCTAGAAATACCCTGTTGCCTTCATTTTCCAAGCCAATTTCTCCAATTTTGCATAGATCTCCCAAGTTTGTGGATGTGATCTATCTCCTACACAAAAATCATGTACCCATTTATGCCCTTCAATCCAACTACATACAGGTATATTTTTAATTCATCTATCTTTCATCAATCTCCTTACTATTTGAACCTCACCACACCTAGCTGCTTCTACACAGATGTTTTAGAGAACATAAGTTGTAGCATTTTTAGGATCCAACTAAAAAAGCAACGTTGTTGGAATACTCAACCTATATTCATATATGATCCACAGGAACCAAAGGTTTAACTGGTATCTCAGTAATAATGTTTAGGGTGTCCTCGAGATAGCCAGTATGGGCACAAAGGTCAACCATGCACACCTAATGATAAACCATACATGTAATGCAATAAGGGTTACTGACGTGTGAAGTATGTGCAACCCTCATCCACTAAACTTGTATGACTTCATGAATCTAGAACATAAGCAAAGCTTACAATTTCGGTGTTCCATAATACTTCATTAATTCAAAGATTTTGAGAGCTTCCTTGCAAAATCAATTTTGTGCACATTCTACAATCATATCATTTCATTCCATGAGATGACATCTCTTTGAGGTATTATGTCAAACAATTCATTTTGTACTACATTTTGGTGTCAAATCTTTGGTAATTATGGTTAATTTCATTACATTCAAATTCTAAATTCTGGGAAATTATATATAGTAAATAGATTGATGGTTGTTTGGATAGTGAAATTAGTTCTCTTAGAAATTAATTGAAATATCTAGAAGGATTATTTTAATTAAAGAGGATTTTGTGGTTATGTTTGTAACAATGATTTTACAGTGTAGCTAGCTTGCTATTTTCATTCAAGATACAAGTCATCAAAGCCAAGCACATACCAAGAAGATGGTACTCTACTTCAAACCCTTAGCCTCACTTAGTTTAGTCTGATTACATGGGGATATTAAGGAAGTTGGTAAAAAAATAATATATATCTGTTTTTGTTTGTGAAGGAGAATCTTGTGAGATTCAATATGGCAGTGGATCAATATCTGGTTTCTTAGGTAAAGATGATGTTACAGTTGGGAAACTTGTTGTGAAACATCAGGTTAGTATTTTTTGGATGTTAAGGCTTCCCAGTTGGATATGAAAGATCTTTTCTCATCAACTTAATTTGGAATTTATGTATAAATTGATTCTTCCATGGTGTAGGTCTTTACTTAAACAACACATGAATTGAGGTTGAGATTTTTGTTGTCTAATTAAGTCTAATGGCATTCTTGGGCTTGGTTTCCAGGAAACTTATGTTGATAATGTTGTTCCAGTCTAGTTAGTGTTGATAGCCTTCATTCTATAATGTCAACTTCATTCTATAATATGAGCATATCACCTTTCTTAAACTTTGAACAAGGTTCTGAAATCAAGGGCTCAATATGCATATTTCAGGCCTATGTTGAACACTCTATTTAAGGAATTTGTTGACAAGGCTACAATTTTTTAATTGATTTATCTTTTTGTTGTGTTTGGACTTTCTTTTGTAAACGTGCAATATACAATGCACTTTTATTCTTTCTGAATTGAGACTAATATTAATTTTGTTGGTTGTATTGAGTCACAACTTCATTCATGGCAAAAAAGGTGGCACCATGTTGCTCATATCAAATGGCACATTGCATATAAAGGAGGAAATATTCTAGTTGGGTTATTGTTGACTGCGTTGAAGGAGAGAGCTTCGTATAAGGGACACAATCAACACTCTCCTTGGATTCTACATGTTACATCTTGCTCCAGGAATATTTCCCATGTTGTAGAAGTTTTAAGAGATGAAAGGGGAATGTGCTCGCATTTAAGGGCTTCAAGCATGTGTTTCCATCATTGCAAAAGTCTTTTGGAAAAGTTTCTTTCTTGCAGTCATTTCTCTACAATATTGTAACTCAAATTTTTAGTCTTCTAACTAAAAATAACAATTGTAATACTCTATTTGTAAGCTGTAACTAGAACACCTTTCTTTTATTAATAAAGTTCACCAATTTTTCCTTCTCAATGGTTGTCTTATTGTGTGAAATTGACGATTGATGTGTATTTCTGTGTTTTATGCTTAAATCCTTAAACATCAATTAATTAAAATGACTAAATATACTACTAATTGACATCAATTAATAATTAAATTGACTAAATATACTACCAATTGACAAAAAATAGTGAATAGTGAATAAATATGACTAGATATATGACTAGTAAAATTAGTGAATAAAAATGACTAAATATATTACCAAATTACAACAATCAATGACTAAATCAACATCTAAATAAGTGACCAGTTAAATATATCAGTGAATAAAAAATGACTAAATAAGTGACCAGATTACAACAATCAATGACTAAATATATTAGTGGAAAAAAGTGACTAAACAAGTGACTAGATCACATCAATGAATGACTAAATCGATGACTAAATATACTACCAAATTGATTAATCAAAAAAACCAATAAATGACTAAAAATAGTTTAGTCATCAATCTGGTCATGCTATATATGACTAGCAATAAACTACTAGTGGTCACGTGACCAAGTATAGTCATTTATAAGCAGTTTGTAGTAGTTTTTTTAGTAGTTTATTGTTGTTTTTGTACTAGTGTGATGATGTGCAAATAACATGGAGATCTTTGAGTAAAAACCACAGTATGGAACTTTTTTATCCTAAAATAGTAAAAAAGGGCACATTCGAGGGTGAAAACCTCTTTGAGGTGCCCAAGGATGATAGATTCAATATCCCCCTTAGTGCAATGAATAAAAAAAAATCAGCAGTGCTAGCGAAAAAGGTCAGGACGATGAATGTAGGAAGAGAGGAGACACCCAAGATTACCTTTTATTCTAAATCATTGTTAGATGAAGAACATAAAAACTTAGCAATGTTCTTGAAAGAAAGAAGAGAAATTTTTTCCTAGTCATACATAGATATTTCAGGAATCAATCTTGAAGTGGTGGTGCATCATTTAGTAGTATATCCTGAATCCAAACCAATGAAACTAAAATTGAGAAAGATGCACCCTCAGATTGCACTCTTGGTTAAACAAGAGCTATGAAAGCTTCTTAGCATTGGATTTATCCGATTGATTAACTATCCTGAGTAAGTTTCCAACCTGGTACCAGTCTCCAAACCCACTGGGGGAAACATAATATGCACATATTTTAGGGATTTGAACAAAGCATGTCCAAAGGACGATTTCCCTCTTCCCAACATTGACATTATTATCGATCTAACCATTGGACATGAAATGCTATCACTCATGGATAGTTTTCAGGCTCTAATCAAATCATGATCACTAAGGAGGATCAACACAAAACTACATTCACTTGTCCATGGGGAACATATTGTTGGGACATGATGCCATTTGGGATGAAGAATGTAGGAGCTACCTATCAAAGAACAATGACCCTCATCTTTCATGATATGATACAAAAAATAGTCAAAGACTATGTGGATGATATTTTGGCCATGTCAAAGAAAAGGAATGAGAACATAGAGGTATTGGGACCCATCTTTGACAAGCTCAAAGAGTATAAAGTATGACTGAACCCAAAAAAGTGTGTCTTTGGAGTTACATTAGGGAAGCATCTTGGCTACATTATGTCACAAAGAAGGATAGAAATTGATCAAGCAAAGGTAAAAGAAATATTAGACATGGAACCTCGACAAACACTAAAATGGATGAGAGGATTACAAGGAAGATTGTAATCCATTAGATGATTCATAGCCCAATTATCAGAAAAGATCCACCTATTTTTGCACCTTCTCCATAAGGGAATAGCGTAAAAGTGGGATGAGAAGTGTGATAAATCCTTCCAACAGATCAAGGACTACCTATTGAAACCTCTAGTGCTCATGTCGTCGGTACCAAAAAGATCATTAATCTTGTATTTCTCAACATCAACAACACTAGATGGAATTTTAGCCCAACATAATGAAATGGGAAAGGAAAGAGCCATCTATTACATCAACAAGACCTTGGTAGGTTATGAAATGAATTAATCATCTACTAAGAAAGCATGCTTAGTGGTAATTTTTTCTTCACAAAAGTTCAAACATTACATGTTGTCACACCAAATCAAGCTTATTGCAAAGATCGACCCATTGAAATATTTGTTATCTAAAGAAACTCTCATAGGGTGAATGGCTAAATGGGTAATGATCTTGACTAAATTTGACATAGAATATGTGGAGTGTAAGGCAAGCAAAGGACAAGTGATCACAAATGAACTGGAAGAAGTAGCTATCTATGTAGAGAATAATTTGATATTTAAAGTTTGTGATGAATCAGTGTTCCTTGTCAATACGTTAGATCAGTGGAAAATGTAATTTGATGGATCATTTACCCAACATGGATTAGGGGCAGGTATTATTTTTATCACCCCTCAAGGTGATTGCATTCCAAAGTCATACTGGCTATCGTTTCCATGTACTAATAATATTGTTGAGTATGAAGCTCTAATAACGGGGTTAAGGATAGCCGTCTAATGGTAGATACAAGAGTTAAATGTCTATGAAGACTCACAACGGATTGACAACCAATTCAATAACAACTACCAAACTAAGGATGACAAACTCACTCCTTATAAAAAGATGGTAGAAAGTATTAAAGAATTTTTCTTTGACATAACCTTTGAGTAGATACCATGCATGAACAACCAAGCATTAGAGGCCATGGAGACAATTGGATCATTGCTAGACATGATGCATAACATCCTTCAATGTGAATTCTTGGAAGAACAACTTCTTGTACCAGCTTTTGAAATATCTGAATTTGAATTTTTGTGTGTCATCATTGGTCTTGGTTCCCCATGGTATCGTGATATATTCACCTATCTTAGTAGAGGTCGTCTCCCATCCAATATCACCTCCAATATTAAGAACTTTGTTAAAAAGGAATCCCGATTCATGATCCTAGGTGATACCTTATACCGTAGAAGCATCAAGGGGACATTACTATGATGTCTTAACCAAGAGGAAGCCTTGACGGCCTTAACATAAATACATGATGGAATCTATGGTTCCCATTCTAGTGGTATGACTTTAGCTAAGATATTTTTGAGGATTGGATATTATTGGCCAACCATGGAAAGATAAGCTCATCAGTATGTGTAGAAGTGTGTCCAGTGTTAACAACATGGAGATATTATTCATGCTCCAACTCAAGAGTTACAACCAATAGTCACACCTTGGCCTTTCTCATAGTGGGGGCCAACCTCATAGGGAAAATTACTCCCACCTCATCTAATGGCCACAAGTTCATTATAACGACCACTGAATACTTTTCCAAGTGGGTTAAATCCATCCCTATGACTTACATAACGAAAAATAAAATCTCCAAGTTTATCTTGAATTACCTTATCTGTCGTTATGGTGTTTTGTAGACCCTTATCTTAGATAATAGAACACCCTTTAAAAATTAGGATGTACAAGATATATGCAACCAATTTAACATCCAACATCGATTCTCTACCCTGTATTACCCCTAGGGAAATAGTCAAGTTGAGGCTACAAACAAGACCATTCTAAAAATCCTAAAGAAAATGGTCAATGAAGCTTTCCATGGTGGAAATCTGTAATTAAATCCTAACCTATGGGCCTATCGAAATAACATCTATACACCAACAGGTGTAACCCCTTTCTCTTTGGTGTATGGATCATAAGCCATCCTACCTATTGAGGTCGGGCTACCTTCACTACGAGTGTCACTAATGAAGAGTATAGGGTATCTTGACTGAATGAGTTAGAATTCTTGTATGAGTGTCATCTTGATTCCCTTAATCATTTGCAAGCATTCCAAAACCAACTAAAATGGAGCTATAACAAGAAGATCATGAGTTGGTATTTTTAGGTAAGGGATCTTGTTCTCAAGAAGAATCAGAAGAATGTTCAAGACCAAGACAGTAAAGGAAAGTTTGAGCCTAACTAGTTAGGTCCATTTGTTATCATAGAAAGCTATTGATCAAGAGCTTACCAACGATGAATGCTAAAGGTGAACCCTTTTAGGAGCCAATCAATAGTCAACATCTTAAAAATATTTATTCCTAGGTTTGAAGGGTGTAAATCTCAAAAAAAAAAAAGATATAAAATCTGAAAAAGTAAGAAAAAGGATTGAAAACAGTAAAGAAAAAAACTATCCTCTAGTGAAAACCACTTCAGTGGCACTTTGGGCAAGTACCTTGATGAAAACCTGGCAAACAGGGGCCTTCTATAAATAAAACACCTCCATCCATCTTTGGCTCTTTACCTTATCATTCTTGGCATCGCATTCATCCATCCCATCATTCATCCTATTTATTTCATCACCCATCCATGTCCATATCATAGCTTGATATTGTGAAGTATTGTATTCCCCTTTAGTACTACTTGGCATATTTCGAAGGTCAATTTTTCCTACCTATATCGAGGTAGTCTATTGCATAACACTGGGGGAAATTCATTATGGATCAGACCAGGTTCTTATATATCTTAAGGTTATTGGAAATCTCATCGAAAATCCCAAAAAAATTTATAAAATCTCATCAAAATCCAAAAACACTTGTAAAAACTAAAAAATCCAAAAACATTCAAAATCTTGTACAACTAAAATCCAAAAATATTAAAAATTTGTAAATTCAAAATCCAAAACATCCAAAACACATCAAAACTCCCTAAACATGTCAAAACATCAAAAATCCAAAAAAAGAACCATATCAAACTATGTTGTCTCTAATCTTTAACGTAGGAAAGGGCATCACTGATGTGCCATTGAGACACCCTAGGTTAGTCCTTTAGGAGTTCATTATAATAAACTAACAATCCATCAAGTGTGCACATCTCATCATCAATAATTGAAATTCAGTTGAACTATGTGGTCTCCACATGTATAATGTAGGGAAGACTCATTTTTTATAAGCCCTCGAGGCCCCTAGAATAGTCTATTAGGTTAGGTTTTTGGTCAAATCTCAGAAAAATCCAAAAACATTTGAAAACTTAGAAAGAAACAAAAACATTTGAAAACTTAGAAAAACACAAAAACATTTGAAAAAATAGAAAAAAACAAAAATAATTGAAAATGAAACCCCAAAACATTGGAAAACTTGGAAACCTAAACAACCTCAAATAATAAAAAACTGAAACATTCACTTAAACTATCAAAAAGACCAAAAAAAGCCTCAAAACATTTTCAAAACACCAAAAACATTAAAATATTCCAAAATTCCAAAATCACCCATCCCATTTTGCTTTCACTCACAATAAACTTCCATCCATGTAATAAATCAATCATACTCACCCTTTGGTAACACAAACAGAAAACAAGTACATCAATCAACAAAAGTAGAACCTTTAAACTTAAAAAGAAAATTCTTGATCATTATCAAACATGTCGATCAAACTTTATATCAACAACCTTTCAAACAACCTATCAACACTCCAACATCTGATAACACATCCTAGGATGTATCCTTCTTACAATGGGAATTATCATTGGCAATCACTTTGGATATTTATCCTCAAAACACATCTTTTGGCAAGAGATATAGATAACATTGACTGTTTGTTTTGATCTTGTCTTATGATTTATCTTGTTGACCCATTCGAAGGACCTCTCGATGATGTGTATCAAAATGATTTAGAGAGAAAGGAATGGTGCATCGATCATTATCTTTTGTTTGCTCTACTTTTGGGATATATTCTTGTAAAATAATTTTGGCACATACTTGCTTAGTTGTGTGTAGGGAGGTCGTTTGGAGTAGATTGTTGACTATTGTGTATGCTTTGGTCGAAAATATTCTAAACTTATAAACTACATTCCAACAAGGTTTTCATATGTCAAGGTGTGAACAAGGATTATCCTATCTATTTGCAGAGTCAAAGTCCATCACACTAGATACAACACCATCTTGGTTTTCAATACCGTGATGCATCATGTCTATGTGTTATATCAAAAATAAGGAATGAAAGATAATCCCAATCCCAGATATGATCAAATCATCACTCTTATCACCATACTAATATATTCTCGAAGAATCATGGAATTGTTGAAATTCTAAACCAATGTTGACATCAATGGTCAATCCATCCATCTTATTCTTCCATCCATCCTATTCTTCCCATTCTATCTTTACTCAAATTTCTATCCAAGTATCAAGTTGTGTGATATATCAAAATATACATGAGGCTACCCATGGCTGATGACTATCTATACATCATCATATCTATCTACATCAGACATTTGAGCTTTCTAGTCCTCTTTGAGATAAACTGATCTTGAATCTTTGTCGCAAAATCAACCCAAAATTCAAAATTTCCACCTAAACTCTCGAGGGGGAAAGGTACAAATCAATTCCTTCCACTGGGGAAATAGTGGGGCATCTAAAAAATAAAATGAAAATTAAAAAATTGATTTGAGTAGCAATTTTAATTTGAAAAGTGTCAGTTGTGAAACCAATGTAACAGGTACCTCGCTTCAAAGAGGGGAAAAATGTAGACACTTAAAAATGTCTTGAATTATATACACACTTGAATTCGATATACTAACACCATTTCATCCTAAAACCCATCCTCTTTTCACTTGTTTGATTACATTAGCCTAGCTATTTAATTAAATGCCTCATTATCACCTATTAATCTAATTGGGTTAATTCAACCCCTCTCGCACTAATCTTCTACCTTGTTTAATTGAATAAATTATTTTATTTAAAATTAAATCTTATTTCATCTTGTATACACCTAAAATCGGTCAAGGAATTTAATTAATTAAATACTAGTTATTTAATTAATATTTCATCTACATATAAATAAATTCTCAATTTATTTAAAAATAGTTCATATCTTCTAATTCTCCAAATATAAAATCACATTTGACCTCTAATTTAATTAAATAAATAAATTTCTAAAGTTTTATTTATTTAATTAATTTTTACTAATCCAAAATTTGGAATTCAAGCACATGTCTACAACTTTTCATGCCACCTCACCAAGGTCACATGAAATTAAATATTTTTTTATTTTTAATTAGAATTATCTTCAACAAACTTTCAAACGCATGGTCTTTTTCTCACACAATTTATTCCTCCTTTCATTTGGCATGTTGTCTTTGGTCAAGGGATTCCTTCATCCATTTGGCATGTTGTCTTTGGTCAAGGGAACATTCTTCTTGATTCTCTCCATCTCCACCGTTCATCCCTCTTGTTTGAATCTCGACCGTCGATCGCTGCCACATCACAAGATGCTTGGAAAATCCTATAAATACAACCCTTTGCCATAGTATTTTTCATCCCACATTTGAGTAGAGTTATTATGTAGGAATATATTTTGAAGCATTGGAGCATTTGGAGTCTTATAGCATTGTTTAAAATTTTAACAAAGTTTGCATTGTAGAATCATGTTAACTTAGAACCATGTTTTGCTTTATAGTTGCATTTTATATCATGCTTTTCTTTATAGTTGCATTTTAGTTTATCATATTCATAGTTTATATTTGAGCATATGCAAAATCATCCTAACTTCATACCATAGCATTAACATTGTATAATCTAACATCATTATTCATTTGTCAAATTTCACCATTACCACTTACATCATGCAATATCATGTAGGAACTAAGATTTCTTGCATTTAGAACAACATCTCATTTATCAAGTTATCATTTTAACAACCATAGTGCATAGACAAAATCTGAGAGCCAATATGGTTTAATAAATCCTTGAGAATAGAGAACAATGGAATGTTTTTAGGAATTTAATCTTGTTTCAATTTGATTTAGTTTTATTGATTAAATCTCTAATATAATACATCTCATTGTTGTTTGTGTTGATTTACTAACTCTCCCACATTTCAGACACACATAAATTGGCACCCACCGTGGGGCTAGACCCCATTTTTAACAATTTTCTAGAAAAGTTTTTTTTAACAGGATGGACATGATGTTTTAGCACAACCGTGAGTTCTTTTAGCGCATACGATCAATCTTTCAACGCATGCGACTTCTATTTCAGCACATACGACAACTCTTTTAGTGCATCCACCATCTGTTGTGGCACATACGACAACTCTTTCAATGCATTTGGGGTCTATTTCAGTGCATACAACATTTCTTTCGACGGATCCAACAAATGTTTTAGTGCATTCAGGGAGTCTTTCAACACTTTTAGTCAATATTTTAGTGCATTCATTACTTCTTTTAGCGCTTTCATCAATTCTTTCAGCTCATACATGAGTTATTTTAGCACATGGAGTATCTATTTTAGCACATTAGGATGATATTTTAGCACATTGGATGACTATTTTAGCGCATCAGGTTAAATTTACAAAATTTGAGAACTAATTGGTGTTTTCTGCTTGCAGGTACTTTTATACACTGGTCAAAGACAATCTTATCAAACTACTGATGATTTATGCAGGGGCTAGAGTTATTTAATGATTTCTTTTGATTAAGATTGGCATATAGCTTAATTAGAAGGTTAAAGAATGCCATGTCTTATGTGATTGATGAATGGTAGGCATATGCTCTCCCCTTAACTGGGTGACCAAAAAGCCATACCCATTCACTTTTATTTTGTTTTATCCATAGAGGTACTGCCTTGTGGGAAAAAGTAATCACCCAAGGGAACAACCCAACTGATAACACACTAAAACCAAGCGACTTCCAACTAGGATATAAATGTGGGTACTTGAGGAAAGTTCAAGTATCATGAGGATTGTTCTGAAAAGAAGGGCAACAATGGTCTCTTTTCGTATGGATGCTACCCCATGAAAAAAATGCCTATACTAGAACCTCTTATTTAGAAGGCCAAAATCCTTATTCTATTTACTAGTGCAAGAACGGTTGTTCTAAAGTTGTCCCACATTTTTGTGGCTTTTAGTAGAGATGAGAAGTATCCCATGGGAGATTCATGGGTATTGATGTTTGGCTGCCCTGAGAAGTGAGTGTTGTGGAGGGGAGCCAGTGGGGCCAAGCATCTAATCATCCGTTAAAAGTAGGCGCAACTGGAGTAAAATCCAAGTGGGTATCCAGTGAATATTGTCCTACACAGCCTTGGGTTGCACATGTTTGATGTGTTTTACCAATGTGTTTTCAAACAAAACATCACACAATGGAAGTGAAAACCTTGATTCAAAAATCATCCATTTGAACACTTGATTCTTGCAACTTACAAGCTAGAAACCAAGAAAAATCCATTGTTCAATAAATTACACCTTGGTAACATTCAGATTCACGGATCAAAAACAAGACAAACTGCTAAAAACATTGAAATTTTCTAGAATAGCACATTTTTCCTTTGTTCCAGCGCATCTAGTTAGTTTTATAGCGTGTCTGTGTAGTATTTTTAACACATAGAACCTTTATTTTAGTGCATGTAGTCAATCTTATAACTCATCTATGCAATCTTACAGTGCATCCATCTTCTATTATAGTGCATACAAGCATTTTTATAGCACATCTATGCAATCTTCCATCACATTCACTCTCTGTTATAGTGCATCCACTGCATATTTTAGCACATCAACCCTCTGTCCTAGCGCATCCAAGTAATCTTATAGCACATCCATCCTCTATTTTAATGCATCTGTCAAATCTTCTAGCATATTTAGGCTCTGTTTTAGCGCATCCATTAAATGTAAAAACCGAGAGTTAAATTTATCCCCTATTTTGCAGTTTGAGCCAAAATTTAGAATCTTTTTCAATCCAGAATCATTCCTTAGATACCACAAAGTCTAAACTTGTTAAAATTGGCCTCTACAAGTGGAATTCTCCAATCTAAACATCTCAAAGTGCCTAAATCATCAAACTTATCATATCTTTGATTGTTAAGCCTAGTTTCATCATCGAGATTTATCATCCTTTCATCACGAAACGAAGACGTACAATCAAATTAAACTTAGTCTCATCAATAGAATTTGTCATTCTATTAGACTTAGTTGTAATCCTTGGTACTATTCCAAACAAAGATCAAAGTCTAGTCAAAGTATAACACTTGTATGCCCGTCCAAACAAGATTACAAAAGTAGAAACTCAAGGAAAAAGAATTGGAAACAAAAAAACATTGAAAAATGGAAAACATTGGGACTCAAAGCGTCGAAACTCCAAACATCGAGACTCAAAATAGTGAAACAAAAAAAACTATGGATGAAGCTGAAGAAAATCCTTTCCATGGAATCCACAACAATGAAGGGGAGGAGATAACTGAGGAGGATATCCAACATGCTGAACAAGATCTGAATTTCCACAAGTGCTTAGAAAATATTTTCAAAAGAAATGGGGAAAAATACTTCCTTATGCTAGCTATACAAGGTGTCAAATTGTCTAATGATTTTGATGTGAATCAATTGAAAGCACCTCCCAAACAGCCTGAAAAAGAAATATAATGAGTGGTTTCCCTAACTCATCAAATGAAAAACCTTCAACAACAAATTATTGACATGCAAAGGGGAACCTCAAAATGATACTTGATCCAAGACATTTTTCCATATCCTTTTGATCAAGATATCCACAAAATTCCTTTTCCCAAACATTGTGAATTCCCAAAGTATAACAAATACAATGGGAAAAAAAATCCAATTGATCATGTAAGGGAATTTAGAATTGTGAGTCTTGAATTTCCTCATGAAGAAACTTATTTGATGAGGTTGTTCCCAAGAAGTCTAGGTGGAAAATGACTTGAATGGTTTTCCAAACTCGCACCACCAATCAAAACCTTTGAAGAATTGGTTAAAAAATTCATCACTCAGTATTCTTATAACATTCAACATGACATAATGATGAAGGACCTTTGCAACTTGAAATAGAAAGAGGGTGAATCATTCCTTGTGTTTTTGCAAAAATGGAGAAGGTTATTCACAAGATATTCTCATCCTGTACCTAAAAAAGAAAAGATGAAAATATTTATTGATAACCTAAATGACTAGATGAGCTACATATTGGAATTGCAATGTCCACCGACATTTGAAAAATTGATTGAAAATTGGATTAAAAAAGAAGAAGCTTTGGTCAAAAGAGGAGTCATAAAACTTGACAATGACAACAACACATCAAAATCCTCTAACAACTACAACAACGGTGACAAACCAAAGTTTTGGCAATGCAACAAGAATGTGGGTAATAATGATGGCATAGTTGAAAACCAAAATACAAAACTTGTATTCAACTTGACAAAAACGGTCACCAAAACTAATCAAAACAATAATCCACCCAACAACCAAAATGTCAACCAAAGTAACAATCAAGGTAATACTGGATCAAGAACACCATCATATAGCACATCCTCCAATCGAAGAAGGTTCACACCTTTGGGACAATCATCAAAATCAACATTAAAGGAACTTCTTGAAGCTAAAGTCATAACATTACTAGAGGCAAGAAATTGGGAGCCACAAGTTAAACATCCATGGTGGAATGATGCACATTTCTGCGACTTTCATCAAAACAAAGGGCATAAAACCAATGACTGCATACAATTGAAACACTTGATAACAGACTTGATTGATAAAAAGACCATATTTGTAGAAGGAATCCAAACAAACAATGATCATGGAGTGTTCAAGAACCCTCTACCAAACTATGAAAAAGGAGAGTCCTCATCATCAAAAACCAAAGGAAAAAAAGTGAACTATGTTTATGAAACCACTATTCTCCATATTGAGGTGGTTGATGATCAAACCCATGAAAAACTAGATCTTACTACAATTGATGACCCAATAAACAACATCATTGAACATGAAAAAAAAATCATTACAACTAAAAATCATCACCACGATATCGACACCACCTCACATCAAATCAATGACCTTGTGCCAATAGATCTGATCACCAATATCATTGCAAATGACAATCAAATCAATGCCATCAAAATCAAAGAGAAACAAGAAAACCCACCAATCAATGCAATCACAAGAGGACAAGCCAAGGTAACATTGAAAGGAGATACCCTTCCATGTCCAAAGCAACTACTATTGTCCCTACAACTCAATATAACATTGTTGATTAGTTGTAGAAGATACCCGCTCAAATATCCATATTAGAGCTTCTCAAGATTTCACCTGCTCACAAGGAAATCTTAGAACAAGCTCTAGTGGTCACCACAGTACCAAAAAACTTGGAAGTTTTCCAATTTTAGACTATGGTGGGACATTTGACGTCACCACACTACTTATCATTTTCCAAACACGATGATGTATCTATCACCCATTCTCACAATGTTGCTGTCCACATCAAGGTATTAATCCACAAACACTATGTAAAACATGTTATAATAGATGGAGGAGCTAGCTTAAATGTCTACACTCTAAAACTTGTTCGTGCACTTAGATATTCTGAAAATGCTATCGATCCTAGAAGGAAAATCACAATAAAAGCATATGATGATGAATAAAGATCCCCCAAAGGATTAGTTGTCCTACCAATTCAAGTAGGACCAGTTATTAAAGATATAGTATGCCAAGTGTTGGACAAAGAATTGACATAGAGCATATTCTTGGGACATCCATGGATCCATGAGATGCAAGTTGTACCATCTACATATCACCAGTGTTTGAAATTTCCTTTTAATAGACAAGAGATCCCTATTGATGTTGATTCCAACAACCCCCAATACTGTAACACACTCAGAACAACCCAAGACACTTTTTTGCTACACAACAAGGAAGCTACAACCCCTAGTTCATCCAACAGTGAAAAACAACTAAATGCCTTGTCAAAGTGGGTGGAGAAAAAGGACCAATCAAAAGATGAGGGTATTAGTGAGTCTACTCCATCAAATCACTAAAGTCAACTCAATGCCTTATCAAAACAGGTTGAAAAGATCCAATTGAAAGATAAAGGAATGGGGGAATACTCATTTGAGAAATCCTTGTGTTTATCACAACTCTCATCTTCTCCTAAGTCATATGGACAACTATCAACATCAAGACAACAATCATCACAACCAACCACACTATTTGATGGAAAATTTGTAAGAGCATTCACTTTAGTGGACGAATCAGAAGACAAGGAGGTCTTGAATTGGTTGTATAAGGATGAAGAGAAATCACAAGCATCCACTTCAAATGTACTAATAGAGCAGTATGGAAAAGGAAAGACAATGCTTTAAAAGATGGGATATGAGAGAAAAGGTCCTATTGGTAAAAGGAAAGACGACATCATAGAACCGATACAACCCATCATAATGAATTCTAAGGACAAGATGGGACTAGGGTACATGGAAGAAGCAAAAGAAGAAACTAGACAACAAGTTGTCGAGAGAATCCTTCAATTGAGAGATAGTTCCAAAATAGACTCCAATGAATATGAATGGGATTCCCTCTCTGAAGAGTCTTGTCACGATAAGGAGATTGATGTGGTACAAAAGTATACACTGAAATGTATAGAGGGACAAAGCTCAAGTTATTGACCACTTGAAATTGGATCACAGAATAACAATGACTCAAGTGAAGATGATCATTCTTCTAGCGAGATAGATACTTCAGAAGAGAGTAACATCTTCGACCTCGATATTTCCATTGGAAATTCTGATGAAATTTCCATCATGATTCTTACTCCTTCTAACCTCATCCAATCTGACGATTCCATGCCATTACTACACCCTGAATTGATTGACTAAGACCAATCTGAGTTGTTTGATCTACACACCTTTCTGAATGATGACGCCATCATTAACTTCCTCTATTCTGATAACCTTGAAACATGTTCCATCATTGAATATCATAACAGAACTTCAAATAAGGGGAGTGCAAAATCTTCCAGCTATAGAATGAATACCAAAAGTAGATCTAATGGTGAAAACCATTTAATGGCACTATTAGATCCAAAAAAAGTAAAAACAAAGAGCGTATCTCAAGGTGAAAACCTCTTTGAGGCACTGAGAAATGGAAGATTTGAAACTCTCCCCAAACACTATTAGGAGAGATCATCAGTGTTGATTGAGCCTACATAGTCTATCAATATTGGCACAAATGAAACAATGAAGACCCTACACCTCATGACATCCATGATAGAGGAGAAAAAACCTAGTTTTACTAAATTCTTTGAAGAGAGTAGATTAAATTTTCTTGGTATTATGCTAACATGCTAGGCATAGATCCAAAACTCATCATGCATCATTTATCACTAGCACCTGGCATAAAACTAGTAAAGCAAAAGTTGAGAAAAATCCACCCTCATATCACCCTCTTGATAAAATCCAAATTAAAGAAGCTATTGGACGTGGGATTTATCAGACCTATTGACTATGCTGAGCGGATATCAAATTTGTGCCAATCTCAAAACCAAAAAAAAGCATCAGAATATGTACAAACTTCAGGGATCTTAACAAAGCTTGCCCAAAAGATGATTTTCCTCTACCTAACATTGACATCATAGTAGACTTGATTGTTGGACACAAAATGTTATCACTTATGGATGGATTTTTAGGGTATAATCAGATAAAGATGGCACCTGAAGATCAAGACAAAACAACCTTCACATGCCCTTGGGGCACTTTTTCCTGGAATGTAATGCCTTTTGGGTTGAAAAATGTTGGAGCCACATATCAGAGAGCAATGAACACCATCTTCCATGACATGATGCACACTTTTATGGAAGACTATGTAGATGACTTATTGGTGAAATCATTCACTGGAGAGGGACATTTAGAAATTTTAGACAAGATCTTCACTAGACTGGAAAAATTCAATGTGAGGTTGAACCCCAAGAAATGTGTATTCGGCGTAACATCAGCCAAGCTTTTGGGGTATATTATATTACCTAAAGGTATTGAGGCGGATCTTGCAAATTTTAAAGCCATCATGGAGATGCCTCCTCCTAAAAGCATCAATCAACTTAGATCTTTGCAAGGAATATTTCAATCCATCAAGAGGTTCATTGTGCAACTGGCTGACAAAACTCACCCTTTCAACCACATACTACACAAGAATATCTCTTTCAAGTGGGATGAGAAATGTGAAGAATCCTTCAATAAACTCAAGAAATATATGATGTCACCACCAATACTAGTAACACCAACCAAAGGAAAGCCTTTGATACTCTACATTGCAACAACTGAGATATCTTTGGGAGCTTTATTGGCACAGGAAGATTCTGCAGGAAAGGAAAGGGAAATTTATTATATTAGAAGGACCTTGAATGTTTATGATATCAATTACACCTTCATTGAGAAATCATGTTTGGTGGTAGTAATTTCTACCCAACAACTCAAACATTACATGCTGATTCACACCATCAAACTCATTGCTAAAATTGATCCATTAAAGTACTTACTCAACAAAGCTTCCCTTATAGGAAGACTAGCCAAGTAGTTCATGATATTGAGTTAGTTTGACATCCAGTATGTGGAAAAGAAAGCCATCAAGGGTCAAGCCATAGCAGATCAACTAGTTGAAGCACCATTTCAAGACAATCATCCAATGAATATTAAATTTCCAGATGCTGATTTCCTTACAATATCTACACAACAATGGATGTTGTACTTTGATGGCTCTTATACATAGCATGGATTAGGCACAAGAATCTTGTTTATCTCACCACAAGGACATACCATTCCAAAATCCTACAAATTGATGTTTCCTTGCACCAATAACGCAACCAAATACGAAGCATTGATCATTGGAATCAAAGTAGTAGTCGAGTGGAAGATCACAGAGTTACATGTCTATGGTGATTCTCAGCTAGTCATTAACCAGGTGAACAATGATTACCAAACAAAATATGACAAATTAATGTCGTACAAAAGAATGGTTGATGACTTCAAAAAGTACTTGTGGGGATAAAATTTGAGCAGATTCCTAGAGGCAACAACAAAGTTGTTGATGCCATGGATACAATTGATTCTCTCTTACAAATTCCTGAGAAACAAGCCCATTATGAGTTCATGGTGGAACAATTGTTCAACCCATCCTATGAAAACCCCAAAGCCCAATTCATCTACCATCTAGCGGAGGCTGATGCTTCTATCTACAAGAAAATATACACCTATCTGAAAGACAATACCCTCCCACTCGATTTATCCCAGAACCCAAAAAGAAATTTCATCCGACAAGCAGCTAAACACACCCTAATAGCCAATGTGCTTTATCAATGAGGTCTTAATGGTACTCTCCTTCAATTTCTAGAATGTCACGAAGTTGAAACTGCTTTACATGAGGTCTATGATGGTATTTGTGGAACATATTCAAGTGGCCTAACTTTAGCTAAGAAACTCTTGTGTTTAGGGTATTATTGGCCAAATATGGAGGAGTCATTCCAATATGTCAAAAGGTGAACAAAATGTCAAACCCATGGAAACTTGATACATGCACTAGCACAAGAGTTGCAACCTTTTGCATCAACATGGCCTTTTTGTCAATGGGGATTGGACCTCATAGGAAAGATTCATCTATATTCATCCAACAGACGCAAGTTTATCATCGCAACCACAAAATACTTCACAAAGTGGATTGAAGCGGTTCCCCTAATCACCATCACAGGAAATAAAATCTCATCATTCATCTTGAATTATATCATCTTCTGGTATGGCATCCCTCAATCCATTATCACAGACAATGCAGACCACTCAAAAATTAGGATGTCCAAGAACTCTGTGAGAGGTTCCACATACAACATCATTTTTCTACACCATACTATCCTCAAGGAAACGACCAAGCAGAGGCCTCAAACAAGACTATCCTAAAAATATTAAAGGAAATCGTCAACGAGGCTGGACGTGATTGGCATGTTCAATTGAACCCTTTTTTATGGGCTTATAGAACTAGTATCTTTACCCCCATAGGAGCAACACCATATTCCCTAGTCTATGGATCAAAGGCTATTCTACCTATTGAGGTTGAGCTACCATCACTCTAAGTGTCACTAAAGGGGATCATTTTAGATGAGGGTTACTAATTGTCTAGGTTATAGGAATTGGAACTATTGGATGAGCATCGTCAACATGTAGTGGATCACCTGAAAGCCTATCAGCAAAGGATATCTAGAAGCTACAATCATAGAGTAAAGCCTAGAACATTTCAGGTGGGTGATTTAGTCCTGAAAGAGAGCCCTCGTAACTAACAAGATCGAGAGAAGAAGGGGAAATTTGAACCAAACTGACTAGGTCCCTTTGTTATTGTGTCAGTCTTTGAATCAGGAGCATATTAGTTGTCCACAGTGGAAGGGGATTTTTTTGATGAACCCCTCAACAACTTGCATCTCAAAAGGTTCTACACCTGAATCATCCAGTGCATTAGAAAATGTCTTGAAAAAATACAAAAACATAAAAAAAATGTCCTAAAAAAAATGGTTGCCTTGATGAAAACCTGGCAAATAGGCTTCTTGGTAAAAAAAAAGAGATAAAAAATCCAAAAATAAAAAAGAGAAAAATACAAAAAAAGAGAAAAATAAAAAAGTGCAATAAAAGAAAGTAGTGAAACCCTGGCATAGGCACTATTTGTGATAGGTTAACTTTTCTATCTATTTGAGCATGTCGATCATTCGCTTTCGCCATTCGCTTTCACCATTCGCTTTTTCCATCTATCTACCTATCAGTGGAAAGCTTCATATACATATCATGGCATCGCGGTCGTGTCTCACCCTAGACTAGGGGAAAAATCCTAAACTCACTAGGGGCAATAAAATTTGAGCTTGAACCAACAGAAAAACAACAGTAGTACAACACAACCCAAAACAATGATCATAGTGCAACTCAACATTGAACATCAATCATAGAAACATGAAAACATCAACCATCCATATCAAATAGCCAAATCAATAAAACCAAAGAACTCTTCAAATGGATGATTGTTCTTCTGAATCATGGATTTATCACTGTGGCATGAATGTTCAACCATTGAACATTGATTTTTGTTATCATATCTCTGGAGCAACTCGATGATGTATTGAACTAGAGAAGCCATGAAGGAGTATGATTTTTCTTTGTCTGTTGTCTGTGAGTTGATCATTATTACTATGCAAAGTGTCGCGGGACATGCTCTACAAAGTATCACTAATGACATTATGAATTTTCATAGGAAAAAGGATTAACTCTTCTCTATTTAGGCAAGCAATACTTAGGTCATCTTGGTTTAATTATACCTAGATGCTTGTGTTAACTTGCAATATCAAAAATCATGGAAGTAGTACTCAGGTCATCATGGTCTAAATATACCATCGATGTTTGTACTCACTTAAAACATTTTAAGGGCTCAATAATGATAAAAATCATGACAAATCAGCTGTTACGAATGACAACATCTGCATATTAGGTCTGCATGGTTAAGTTAGATTGCATCCATGTTAGCTTGCATCTGTATCTATAGGGTTTCCAAAGCTGCAACAATTTTACAATGATGTTATCTCTGAAACTAATGGATTGAGTACACTTGACATTACCAAAAACACATCATTCTCATATAGAAAACACATTAGTTGCATCATTATTTGCATACATTAGAAAATATTATCACATCATTCATCCATCCATGCATCACATCATAATATTTGCATCAGAAAACACAAAAAGACGTGCATTGCATCTCATTTACATGATCCAAATCATTTCATATAGTTGCATTAAGAAAGTGGTCCACTAAGCTTGAATGAGTGAGTCTCTTCAAATTTCCAAGAAAGTTGGGAAATATGTTAGGTTTTGTGAAGCTTAACTTAAAAAATAATCAACTGATGGCAACCTTCCCACAACTCTTGGAAGTTGGATAGATTCACTCATTTAAGCTTAAGACCCTAGAGGTTTTGAAGTCTTGCAAACTCAGTTAAGCATAATAATTTGCATCACATAATCATAATTCATCTTACAAAACATCATCCATATGTCATCCCATCATCATTACATCCATGATACATAATCAGTATAAACATCACATATCATCACACATCATTTACATAATCAAAATCCATCTCATATAGTATAGGAATCACCCATAAAGAATATAGAATCATTAATCATGCATACATCACATAATCATCATTGCATATATCCCATAATCATCATCACATAAGCATCATCACATAAGCATCATTATATAAACATCATAAACACATAGAACTATGCACCCTCATGCGATCTTTCCATACATACATTCATTGCATCATTTATTTGCATTAGAAAACAACAACAAAATAAAAAGCATCACATTTCATTGGCATAATAGGATCCATCACATACATCATATCAACATCATTCATAAAGCATCATAGAATCATAACACATTAGTTGCATCATCATTGGCATCCATAACATATCATATCATTATCATATAGAATATCACAAAGCATAAATAATCAAAATCAAATGTATCCATCACAATCATCATGATCCATCATCATCAAATAGAAATTAAATCCATCCATCATAATCATCATCATATAGAAACATAGATCATAATAATTTACGCATATCATATAACCTCAAAATTATAATTTGTCAAAGTGTATAAGGATATCCAAAGGTATAAAGAGATACATCAATATAAAAAATGGTAGTGTATCATAATGTTTGAAATTAAGAGGTACATCATCAATTCTCAAATACATTAGTATATACATGTCCAAAGAACATCAGAAAATTAGAAATCAGAGCTATGTCATGCTCCCTCCACACGATGTTGGCATCACATGACCAAGGCCTCCCCCACCAGATGGACCAATACCTCCTCCACCTGATAGACCTGCACCAAGATCTCTCCTATCTCCAGGAAGCAGCTGTGTAAAACCCATGCTAACAGTACAAGACTGGGACTTGCCTGACTGAGACTATGCAAAACTATCCCATCACTCGGGAGGAACCACATCATGATACCTAACTCTGTAGAACTTGGCCTCTTGAGCAGTACGACATACCTCTTTGAAATAGTCTAATGACTTGGTAGCCACTGCATCCTATTGTAGTCTCTTAGTAAGGACCTCAGCCTAGTCAACCCACTATCTCAGGGCATCCCTCTCCATAGTTAGGTGTTAATCTACCCCTACATCTATCCCTGTACTTGTCCTTGGGTAAGCTGGGCCAACACCCATTGTACCTATTGCCTAGCTACATCCCGCTCTATTGTTAACACAATGATTTTCCCTTGGGCCTGCACTAGTAGTGCATGTACCTACTCTAGCTAACCCTGCAACATCTAAACTTGCACTTGTAAAGCAACCATCTGTGTCTACTACCGCTGCAATGATAATCTAATCTCCACACGCTGCAGAGAGGGGGGAAACTAAGGATCTCCTCTTGTGAGGAACTCTCATCTCTGCAACATCCAGCCCTGGCCCTCCACCACCCTCATCTCCTCCCCCATCACTCTCATGAAAATCATCGTCATCACTGCTATCCTCATCCTCCTCCTCCTCCTCCTCCTCCTTCACCTCCTCTCTTCGCCAACTTCATGCATGACCTACTACCCTCCCCTCCTCCTCTAGCAATGGTGTTGTCTCATCTGGGATGGTGATCCATGGGAATGGATGCAGGAACATATATTGAGCATACTCCTCTGATATTAGAGTATTGGTGATATCTGGACAAACATCCCAAGGAATGACTTGTAAACCCTAGAAATGTTGAACTACTACATCATAGGACAAAACTAGTCCCCACTCTATAGCATCCTATTATCACAGGGAATAGTGGGCCACTCCCTGGGGAATCTCCTGCACTCTACCATACTATTTGAGTACCCGTAGCAACAAAAATATCTCAATAATAAATTGGGTCCTTCCAATCATATATATTGACTGACACAAAAATGACATATTTGTGTCGTCCTTGGGCCACTTCTCACAATCAACATAAGCCTGCCACACCACAGACTCAAGATCATCTAGTGCCCTCCTCTAGTACTCTAGTTTTCCCAACATAGGTTGAGCAAGTCGATTGACATAAAGGTGTACATATGGCCTCATCACAGGACGTTTCCTCTCTCGAACTGGTCGTGCAACTGATATATGCTCCTAGGCCTAGACTTGAAGCAATGTGACTCCTGCTAATAAACAAGCCCCTCAAAAGTAGACCACCTAGTGTAAGTCGTGATACAAGTGTGCAAGCATACAACAACCCCATTCATATCGAGTGCCATGAGCAATCATGCTCTCCAGAATCTGCCCCCATCCAACTGACAGTCCCTTTGACTTGCGATCAAGACAAAGGAACCCTCTAATAAATTTGGCAAGAACGGAAGGAAATGTGGCATACGCATCAACCATATCCCTCCAGGAAATCTCATAACCGCATATATGCTCATCCTCAAACACTTTGCGCAGTGCATTAGTTTTTCCCTTCTCCTGTGAATCATATAGTACAAGCTCTCCAACCACAGGTATCCTCATAATATGGTATACGTCCTCTAAAGTCACTGTGATCTCACCAGAGGGAAAATGGAAGGTGTTATGCTCACTATGCCACCTATCCATTAAAGTTGTCAGTAAACCCCTTTCAACCCTAATCTAGGGCATATCTATGAGAGAGGACAATCCACATCATGCAATAACTATTGTCTCAAGTGGCGTTAGGTGTGGAATAAAATCCCATGTCTTGGGAAAAACACTCTCTAATCTATAGACTAATCAATGACTCATATCATCACAAAATATTGCAAATGAGCTAATCAATCAAATCAAAATAAAACATCTTATTAATCTAATTAGCTCTGGTGAGACTTTGATCAAATCTTGTAAGCATCAATCTATCATTCAATCTCATCTATCATGAGGTTCATCAATCAATTTAACTTCGCCTATCATGAGGTTTATCAATCAATCAATCCAACCTCACTTATCATGAGGTTCATCAATCAATTCAACCTCGCTTATCATGAAATTCATCAATCAATTTAACCTCGCCTATCATGAGGTCATTTAATCAACCAAACTATAATTGATCCTCACCTATCATTGAATCTCACCTATCATGAGATCAATGGACATCCAACCTATCAACATCATCAATCATCATCAACACAAAGGATGACATGATCAAACATCATCAACATCACAGAGTCTAATCAAGAAAATTATCAATCTAGTATACAACTTCACAAATGTGCTAGAATATTCTTTCTATGTGCTGAAAAACCCTATGCGCCAGAAAAATTCATCAATGTGCTAGAACAAAGGTTCTATGCACCGAACTATCATATGCACCATTTCATTTGATCTATGCACCGGAACAGGATCCTGATGCGCCGATACATCCTATGCGCTAAATTGGTCATTCAATGTGCAAATCTAATTTCCCTAAGCGCTAATCTATTCTATGTGCCATCACAATTAATCAATGTGCTACTTTGGGCACCCTACGGGCTACATCTATCAATGCGCTAATTCATTAACCTTATGCACTAATTTTTTTTATCCTATATGCTAATATAGTCTATGCACTAGAATAGTCATTCTATACGCTACTGTAGGTTTTCAATGCACTGAAACAATAAAATCCGATTTAAAACATGGAAAAAGTAGGAAAAACAAATTGCAAAAAGTATGAGGCAGTTTTCAAGGGTACATACCGGAGGTTCGTATGCTGTCGGGAGGTTGTTCCATCGCATGTGCTCAAAATGATGAGTGTGGTAGGGGATCACCATTTTGCTCCAATTTTTCACAAATCACTCTCACTCTCAATTTTTCAAATCACAAATGCACAAATGAACTTTCTAAACCAACTTTTTAACCTTTTAAGGTTAATTAAGTGGCATTTTTATGGGGATGCTTTATTTTCTTTTCAAAGGGGCTTTAATTCATCAAATCATCACCAGGTGACTTTAACATCATTTTTCGGGAGATAAATCATTTTTGAAGCACAAAATTTTGAGATCATTATCAAATCATCGAAAAATCATCAAAATTTTCAAAAATTCCAAAAAATCCTAAAAATTCAAAAATTCATCGATTTATCTCTCAAGGGGGCATATATTCGTCATCACCTGAAAATCAACATCTGGGGCATTGAAAAAAAAAATTCTCAGCATCAATATTGATTTTTTCTTTGAAGCAACATGTAAACGCATTACTTCAAAGAGGGGCAAAATGTATACACCTAAAATCGGTCAAGACATTTAATTAATTATTTATACTAGTTATTTAATTAATATTTCATCTACGTATAAATAAATTCTCAATTTATTTATATAGTTCATATCTTCTGATTCTCCAAATCTAAAATCACATTCCTCTAATTTAATTAAATAAACAAATTTCTAAAGTTTGTTTTATTTAATTAATTTTCACTAATCCCAAATTTGGAATTCAAGCACATGTCTACAACTTTTTGTGCCACCTCACCAAGGTCACATGAAATTAAATAATTCTAATTTTTAATTAGAATTATCTTCAACAAAATTTCAAGCATATGGTCTTTTTCTCACACACTTTATTCCTCCATCCATTTGGCATGTTGTCTTTGGTCAAGAGAACATTCTTCTTGATTCTCTCCATCTCCACCGTTTATCCCTCTTGTTTGAATCTAGACCGTCGATCACTGCCACATCACAATATGCTTGGAAAATCCTATAAATACAACCCTTTTGCTTAGTATTTTGCATCCCACATTTGAGTAGAGTTATTATGTAGGAATATCTTTTGAAGCATTGGAGAATTTGGAGTCTTATAGCATTGTTTAGCATTTTAACAAAGTTTGCATTGTAGCATCATGTTAACTTAGAACCATGTTTTGCTTTATAGTTGCATTTTATATCATGCTTTTCTTTATAGTTACATTTTAGTTTATCATATTCATATTTTATATTTGAGCATATGCAGAATCATCCCAACTTCATACCATAGCATTAACATTGTATAATCTAACATCATTATCCATTTGTCAAATATCACCATTACCACTTACATCATGCAATATCATGTAGGAACTTAGATTTCTTGCATTTAGAATAGCATCTTGTTTCTCAAGTTGTAATTTTAACAACTATAGTGCATATACAAAATCTGAGAGCCAATATGGTTTAATAAATCCTTGAGAATAGAGAACAATTGAATGTTTTTAGGAATTTAATCTTGTTTCAATTTGATTCAGTTTTATTGATTATATCTCTAATATAATACGTCTCATTGGTGTTTGTGTTGATTTACTAACTCTTCCATATTTCACACACACAAATATCATTTCATTAAATAATCTTTATTATTTAATTAAATGTCAATTTGCATCTCCCTTTTCATTAAAATCAATAAATTAATGAATATAAATTTTTTCTCCATCTTGCACATTCAAATTTAGTTTTAATTATTAAAGTGTTAATTTTCCCTCCAAATCCACTTGCATAGGGAATATTCCAAATGAATATTCTCCTATTTGGCTCCAAAAAAGGAATGATTTCTTTCAAACAAACTTTGTATCAAACTTTGAAAGTTGTTACAAAGTGTGTTTGTTTGAATCATTCTTATCCCTTGATCTTTTCTTGATCCATGTGATCATTGATGAAAATCCTTGATCCATATTTCATCCTCTTTCTTCATATTGACCATTGATTGACCAAATCAATCTGATCCCTTGATTTTTCATTTGCTTTGTTATAAATAGTTCACTATTTTGAGAGAAATGGATCCATCTTTTTAAAGTAAAACTTATTATGTTAAAAATCACACTCATTTGCATCCATGTTTCATGTTTAATAGCATTTTAGATTATTTTTCATACATAGTTAGCTTAAGCATCCATTAATGGCTTCCATGGTAACTTAGTTTACATCTATTTAGTATATTTTTGTATCTATGACTTGCATCTTTGAATCTTCTACATATTTAGCATAGGTTTGCACTCACTTACATCAAACATCTTAGCATTTATCATGTTTTGTTCATCTCTCATCGGTTTCATCAATTTTGTTCAATAAAACTGATTGAAACTAGCTCATTATCCAAGGGATTAGGAAAGGGACACCATTCCACATCAATGTGACACCACTCCCCCAATAGGATAAGATGCAATGTCTTAGAATAGATGTTTGTATTTCTTTCATGTTTTAGCATGTTAGTTTTAATGGCTTCTTCCTTTTGTTGATATTGCATATCTTATTGGGATCATGACTTAGGTAATTAAATAGGCTTTTAATTCATTTGAATCTAGCATATTTAGTTAACACTATGATTATGGTCACACAATCAACATAATTTAAATAAGACAAAGGTAAACTTGACTAGACAAATATAGCATGTAAGTGTTACAAATCAAGGATTGGTAAGGAAATGTTGGCATTTATGTACCCCAAGTCAAAGTGAACACATACTTCTAGCCCTCTCCATTAGTGTTTTGTTCATCCTCTCTGTAACTCCATTTTGTTGTGGAGTATAGGGAGTAGTTTTATGTCTTGCAACCCCATGCTCTTTACAGAACTTGGAAAAATCTCCTGAAAAAAACTCCCCACCATTATCAATCCTCAAACACTTAATATTTCTACTAGTTTGATTTTCTATCAAGGCCTAAACTCCTTAAACTGACTAAATACTTCAGCTTTACATTTGAGGAAATAAATGAATGTCCTACTGTAATCATCTAGGAAATAAACAAAATACATAGATTTTGATAATGAAGTAGCATTTACAAGACCAAAAACATTTGAATGAACATAGTCCAAAACCTAAGAAGACTTGTGAGAACTAGAGTAAAAGGAAACACATTGTTTTTTTCCATACACACAATGTTCACAAAATTCAAACTCAAGATTACAATCATCAAGGCCTTTAACAAGGCTCTTTTTTTTAGGGTTCTAAGACCCTTCTCACCAATGTGACCAAATTTTTGGTGCCATAACATTATCTTCTCTAAAGGAAGCTTCATTTCCATGTAATGAACACCCTTAAGTACCCAAAATGCACGAGCATTAGATGTAGCTACAACATGCTTCTTCTCTACATGATTTGATGGTGAGGATGAAGAATCCAAAGATCTCTTCTTTGGTACATCAGAAGAGCTATTGCACTATACAATGCATGCATCAAGCTGTTCAACAAAGTGCCAATACGAACTCCCTTAGCTAACACCATAACCCCTCTAGTCATCTTACATCCTCCATTAGAGAAAACAACTTGCACTCCTAAATCATTTGGTTTACTTATAAAAAGCAGGTTTTGGGCCAAACCTAGAATAGGCAAGACACCATCAATCCCCTTTACTCTTCCATTAGGAACTTTGATTTTGACTCTTCCACGACCAACAATCTTGAAGTGAGATTCATCACCCAGGCACACCTCTCCACCATTGTACTCCTCATACTTTGAGAATGAATCTCTATGAGAAATCATGTAAAAGAATGCTCCTGCATCTATCAACCACACATCATCCAATGCATGGGATTCCAAGGTTGCAATAAATGCTTCTCCATCATCTTGGGATGATTTCTCAAATTTAGAATCAGAGAAAGTCTTGTTTTTCTTCTTATTCTCCTTCTTGCAATCTTTCTAAATGTGACCAATTTCACCACAATTCCAACATTTTTCCTTGGACTTCTTACCAAGAGACTTAGATCTCCCTAGAGACTTTGACTTAGTTTTCTTGTCTTTCTTTTTGCCTCTCTCCTTTGGTCTACCACAAATTGCAAGGGCCTCCTTGGCCATCTTAAAATACTTCCTTCACATCTCTTTAGATGAGGCAACAACCTCATCCATCTTGAAGGTGGAAGTAGTGCTTCCAATAGTCATTACTAGGTGATCCCAAGAGTCGCACAACAGACACAAAAGGAGAATGCAATGGTCATTTTCATCAATCTTGTCTCCAATAGAACCTAGTTGTGCAACCAACATGTTAAAAGAGTTTAGATGATTTTCCACAAATCCTCCATCTTCCATTTTTAGAGAATACGTCTTCTTTCTCATGAAAATCTTGTTTACCAAGGATTTAGCCTAATAGACATCACCAAGCTTCTTCCATAGAGAATAAGAAGTTTTGGGTATGTGCAGGATCATCATGGAAAAAATAGGCCCTTAAGTGGCAAAAAATTTAGATAAATCAGAGTTAGGCAACTTGATGTAAAAATTTGAATAAGTTATCTATATTATTTAAAAAATATGTAAGAATAGAATTCATAGCAAATTGAATGTAGTTTCTAAACTACTAGGTTTATTTTTTATTTTTAAAATCTATTTGGTGAAAATTTGAAATTTCAATGCAGTAGTACTTCAATTTCAGGGAAAAAATAAGAAGTAGGTGTTTGTCTGACCACCCTAACCACAATAAAATGATAATATTTTTTATAATATTTTAGATATAAGTAGAGGACTCATGTCGATGTGATGCATATTTTTGTAATTTTTTCCAAGTAAATAATTAATTATGATTTTTATTACAACTTTTTAAAAAATATAAAAACTTGTGCGTCTAACCACCTTGGTCAAAACTTCATGAAATTCATTTTTTTTTTATAACTATATTATACGAAGCATAGAATGTGACGCATGTTTTAGATTCAAAAAATGTGATACTGTCTGAAAGCTATAGATGTTTTTCAATCAGCCTGTCAATCAGGACTTTACTCATAATTTAAATAGAAAATGAATAATAATTATTTATTAAATTCAAAGTAAAACATAATTTATATTGGTGGAAAGTTGAGAATATCCTTTAAAAACCCTTTTCATTTCATTAATTTTGGGTAAAAAAAAGTCGTCAACCACATACCCTACAAATACCCATCATATCGCCACGTTTTGGCCCATCATGATCCTGCACATACCCTTTTCTCTTCATAGACATTAAGGAGGATGAAATTAGCCAAACAAAGTCTAATAACACCCTTGGATTTCCTACTCATGAGATCCCAATCCTCTTGTTTCATGCCTGATGACATGGTTCTAGAAACTACAAGCCATAGATCATGGTCCAAAAGCATGTCTTCCATTTTGAGCTTCCAAAGTTCAAAATTACCGTTGTTAAATTTCTCCATCTCAATCCTCCCAGATGTTCCTGCAACAAGCTAATGGAATACACACTTCAGCTAAACTCCCACTGAAACAAAGATCAACTCAAAATACCCTTCTAACCCAAGAAAGAAACCACGGCTGGCTAGGCTCTAATACCAACTAAAAGTAAGTTGGGTGAGCAAAAATAACTTCATACACTAATCTAAATAGGGGAGAGTTACAAAAAAAATCATTCAACACCTTATACAGTTACAGTAATGAGAAATGCATATATAGGAGTAATAGAATAGAATAAAAAGTACAAAAAAATAAGATACACCAGATATATGTGGGGAAAACCCTTTCGAGTAAAAAAACCCATGGGCTCCAAAAGAACAGTACTTCTATATTACTTCAAATAGGAGTTACAATACAACCCAAGTACAAAGCTTTTAAACAAATTCTTTGTCGCAAACACTTGTTCTGGAGTTAACCCGACAATACTTTGTTACTTGCAAACAAACTATATATTCTACAATCCAAGGCACTCAATATATAGAGAGACAAGCTTCAAGAAGCATCTAGAAAGAGGGGCATCAAAATCCACATGGAAAAACATCTCATGCCATAGACATGCATTTGGACACATGTACAACATCCCTTACATCCCTTACAATTGTCAAACATTCAAATATTCCTTCCTCAAGCTTGGGTGCCTAGAATATGCTAAAAATAGGCTATGATAGATGCCTTACACATCTTACAACTGTCATAAAATCTTTCATAACTATCAACACTTATAGTTGTAAGAGAATCTATCATAACTAACCAAGAATACCTTATTCTCTTACAGTTTTTCATAAGCCAACTTGGGCACAAACTTTCTCCCATGCAATCAAAGATGCCTTATGATGCGTCATAGAATCTTTCATAGGTCAAAGATTCCAAAGTGGGACACTTATGTCCACTTGGGATGATTATGTGTCATCCAATCACCTCTAACATGGATGCCACCTAGCCAGTGGGTCCCAATTTGTGACATGACACCATAGGCATTTAAATAATACAAATAAATACATTAATACATAAAATTAAATCAATATTAGGACTCTAAGGTTGAGACACTTTAATCCCAACACTTTGTGTGTTTGTGATCCTACCTAGAAGACCCATGCTACTATTGCAGCTGCTTGGATACATGCATAAAAAAATTGTTGTCCACTTCTTTTATTTGTATCATCATTCTTTTATGTGTCATGAAATTTCTTTTTGATAGTTGGGATGATGTAAAGCATTGGGGGCATTTAGGCCTTCTTCCATGTTGTCCCAATTTTTATTTTTAATTTATCTTCATGTGTCATTCTTCATGTTTTGATAACTTTGGGGATTGATGACCATTCATTCATATACTATATTATATTCATTTGTATCTATGAATAGATATGATCTCAAATTCTCAAATCCCCATGTCTCTTGATTTCTTTGTTTCTATCTTCTTCTTGATGTTGTGGTTCTTATGTGTTGTCCCTCACATGTGTGACAACATGCCACAAATATATTTGTCATGTGTTGCATGCCACATCTTTGCCTCTCCTTTCTCTCTCCTTAGGATGTCATATGCTCGTTTATGTAGCACACACTATCCTAAGGTGGGGCTACAATGTTCTAGTTTTCAATAAGGTGAATCCTTTCAAAAGGATTCCTTGGAGTCAATCTTTTTTTTAAATGAATTTGTTGACGAAAGAACCCCTTATTGAAATCCTTAATTATCAAAAATGTTATATTCTCTCAAGATTCCTATATGAAATCTTCTTTCGAAAAGGATCTCACACATGTGAAATATTTTGAAAACATTCCTTTGAAAAAGGAGCACTTTTTCTAAAATGAAAGAATCTAAAAACTTGCCTTTGATAAGGAGGATTCTTTCCAACAAATTCCTTGATGAAAAATATTTCAAAAGGATTCTTTGATGATAGAATAACTTGAAGAAAATGTGGTGTCTTTTAATTGGAGTGTTCCTTTGAATGGGTCCCTTGGTGTTTTGAAGGGTTCCCTGTCGAAGGAACCCTCATGGAAAGGTTTCTCCTCGAATGAATTCTTTGGTGTATTGCAATGTATGTTTTTTATCTGATATAAATGATGTCGCATGTCTTGGTGTTAGACATCTTATACCTTAGCACCTAGCTTGTGGGTAGCCTAACTAGACCTTCCTTTTTTTGTGACTTTCCTGTAATGTAGCTTGCAATAGTTGTAGGCCTATCTATCTAATTAGTATGTGTCTTGTGTTCATCTGATCAGTTTGTGTCTTATCATGTTAGTTTGTGTGTTCTTGTGTCTTATGAATGAGTTTCTTATGATTGGATTTTTTTTTCCTAACATGTTTTGTTTACAACCTAACATGTTTTTGGTGAGATTGTAGCTAGCTTTGTAGGACCGAGAACTTGTGGGGCTCCATCTTTCACGTCCAGGTATGTTGTATTGAAGATCTAATTCTTCGATGTTATTGGTACATTCTCTTGAACATCTTTCTACTTTAGCTCACATACGCACTAACACGTATGCTCACTAAAGTCAAGGAAAAATGTAATGGCATAAATTTGCAACCTAGGAAAATTTCCCATTTATTTACCCTTACTTTAGAACTACAAGTATGATGATGCATAAACCAAACGCCGTCTCCCAAATCTTCCCATGTGTCCCTATCTTTTTGTGTCAGTGTATAGGAATATTTGTCAAGGACATGCACATGTCATGTAGACATCTGCATGTCGTGATACTATCACAATAGAAATTCCTACCTCTGGGATTCATAGAAGCATTATATTTCCTAGTTGGTCATGAATGTAGCATCCTCTACTGGGTATTGACTAATGAAAACTGACTCCTTGCCTCCATTCTACCCATTCAAACTCATTCTTTCATTCTCTTATATTATCTAACTCACTCTCATGTTGCTTCTTTGATTTTCAAGTTCTCTCTCTCTCTCACTTCTTAATCATTCTTGCTCTATCTTGGGTGATCCCATAATAGTGGTTTACAATTTTTGGCCAAACTGGACACTGAAATTATTATTTTTAACTAAATCTTCACATTCGGGCACCTATAGCGGCTAAACCGTGAGGAATTTGAAGATGGTGCAAACTAGAGTCTCATCAAATTTTGTTTGTAGATTCTAAAAATATTTTTTTCAAAATTTTTGGAATCAAATTGCATTTATTTTTCCATCTCCCATGAATTTTTTATTTTTTTCAGAAAACAACATTTTTAAAAAGTGAGGCACACTGTATAACGCATAACTTTTTCTCCATGAAGGATAAAATTCTAATTCTTTCAAATTTAGATTTGTGACTTTGATATCTAGTGCTTCCACTTAGTTAGATAGTTTTTATTGAATTTTTTTCCTTAATCAAGTTTCAAAGTCAAACAGATTACAATTCGCAAATGTAATCGTATAATGCGTAACTTTTTGTATATGTCAAAATTTAATTTAATTTTTTTGTTGGATCAAGGACTTCAATATCTGGTGCACTCATTTTTATTTATTTTTATTTTGATAATCTTCTATTTTTCCACATGTGAAGAACAAAGAAATTCATTTTCGATGAAAACCTATGTTTAATAAAACTTAAAAAACAAATACATAACAAAACCAAAACATATTAAAATTATATTCATTGGATAGTTTGTTCTGAGGAATACCATAATCATTTGAAATAAATTTTAAATGAATTCATTTGATCCCCCAAAAGCTAAATCAAAAGTGATTTTTTATCAACATTTTGAGAGGTGTAAAGGAGACGCATTTATAGCTATGGTTTAAAACTAGCGAGGTTCTATCCAAGGGGGTTTGATCTAAGGTGATTTGATCAAACTCTCTTCAATTGGAATCCTTAAAATGGAACTTTTTAAGGCTTAAAACATTATATTTTCTAAAAACATGTGATTTCAGCTAAAATTCATTCCTCTTAGGAATTGTAAACCACTATTGTGATAGCACCCTCTTGCTGGTACTAGCCTTCTACTTGTGTCTCTTCACTTCAACACCATAATCATTGTAGGTTTATGAAGTTCTATCTCCTTGGTTTGGTGGTGTTGTTCTCTTCTTTCTGTTGGAAAATGTGCCTCAATCTCACAGGCTGAATCCTCTGAGAAAGCATGGTCACTGTGACATTCATGGTGTCTGGCCGACTAACAGTTCAGTAATCTTGTGTTTTTCTCATGTTGCTGTGACTTTGCTTCTGTCTTGCCGAATAGACCTATCACTGTGACTTGGTGCATTCGTTGTAACTCTTTACCGAGTGGGAATGTCACGGCGACAGAAGGGTTTGTTATTGGGTGCCTAGTGGATGTCGGTGTGACCTATGGCGAATGGAGTCATCAGTGTAACCCGTTTGCTTCAATATGATGTCTCGACGATGATAGCAAGTCTTGCCGATATCGGCATGACCTTTGGTCTGTCTGGCCGATGTGGAAATTGGCATGACTTGCTCCTATCGGCATGTAGTCTTGGCGACCGGGAGATGTCTCGGCGAATAGAGTCATCAGTATGACTTGAAGTCTTCGCTATGTAGTCTTGGCGATGGGCATTTGTCTCACTAATGGTGTGGGATGCGTTCAGCATGACTCTTGGTGAAAGATAGGCTCAGGGTAACCTGGAGACTTCGGCGTGAAGTCTTGGTGATAGGTGTTGGTCTCGCTGACGGGGATGCAACTGAAGTGATCAGTGTCGCTCTCAGCACCCGGTGAAAGGTCTTGGTGAAGTCAAATGTCTTGCCGACTTGGCAAGACATGAGCGCTTGGTATGTGGTCTCGGCGAAAGACATAAGTCTTGCCGACTGATGAATGCAGTGCTCGGTGTGACTTAAGGCTTCGGTATGAAGTCTTGGCGAAAGCGATAAGTCTGGCCGATGGGATAGACTCGGAGTAACTTGGAACCTGCGAGGTGATGTCTTGGCAAAAGGTGTGTGTCTTGCCGATGGGAATCCTGATGTCGGTATAACTCTTGGCATTTGTTCCAGAGTTTGGCATAACATGAAGCTCGGTGTGATGTGTTGGCGAAAGATAAATGTCTTGCCGACTCGGTATGACATGTTTGCTCGATGAGAGGTCTTGGTGAAAGATGAATGTCTTGCCAACTGTCAGGTGCTTTGGTGAAACTTGAGGAGATTCTTGCCGATAGATGGATGCCGATAGGTTTCGGTATGACTTAAAGGCTCGATATGATCTCTTGGCAAAGAGCGATTGTCTTGCCGATGGGAAACCTGATATCGGTATGACTCTTGGCGACATGGCGAAGTCTTAGCGATAGCTCTCTGGACTCGATGTAACCTCTTGCCGATGGAGACGACTCTTGGCGACAATGTGTAATCAGGTCTTGTGGCACCGGGGAGACACTTCTAGTGTCTCACCGAAATGTGACACAAAGTTGATCGCTATTGACCGGGTGAAGTTTGTCCTACGTGGTATGACTTGGACCAATCAGAGCAAGTGAAATTCAAACGGTTGGTGGTTGGATTTTTTGCATCTATTAGAACTAAACAATTTGCAAGGAAAAATCTACACAAGAGTGGAAACATATGCGACGATAAGGATGTTGAATTGGAGATTGCTGAAGTGTGATCTTGAACCGATTCATAGAGATCCTATTGAGAATGAATGCATATATGTATGCATTGGACGTTCTGTAGATAGAGTTGGTTGATCAGGTTGACAAGCCGAGAAGCTGAAGAGCTGAGAGCCAGAGAGAGATTGATAGAGAAAGGCTGAGTGGCTGGCTGAAAGGCCGGAGCCATGAGGTCGAGGCAGATAGTGAGAGAGGTAGGGTTATGCTGGAATCTCTCCTAAACATGAATGTCATGGTTGATCTCTCTCGGGGTGTTTGCTACCAGTTGTATCCAGATGAACAAGATGTAATCTCTGAAAAGGCTAAGAGCCTGCAATTGTATTGTAAATGTTGTTGCTGAATAATACAATGGCTCAAACTTTGGAGAGTGGGGTTTTTTACTCGAAAGGGTTTTCCCTACGTAAAATCTTTGTGTTCTATTTTTTGTAGTGTCTTTCATCTGTGTTGTTGATTACTGTTGAATCTACATATGTTTCTCTCAGATGGATCAATGTAGGAAATAAACTGTGTCTGTTCTGCATTTGGACATAGTTGTCCGTGTCTTTGAGGTAACCTAATCGAAATGAAAGTTACCGAAGGCACTACTGTATGGAGTTTTCACTAAATACGCTCCAAATTTCCTTACACTTTCCTCTATTAGCCTTGAGTGCTTATAGCATGGAAGGTAACATTATGCCTTCATTTTCTCAAACATCTATCATCTTGTAGAGTAGCATTTAATTTGTCATTTCTCTCTACCTTATTATATATTTTTTATTCTCTCTTCTTTATCACTTTTTATATATCGTTGCATATCTAGTTGTTCATGGAGGTGGAAACACTGAAATGAGGTCTGACTGAGGCATACCTCAAATCATAGCCCAACATTTTTCTAATTTGTGTGTGTGTAGGTGCAGGTTCGTCCACCCAAAGCTAGCTAGAAAATTGGACTACACATGAAAGGTATCTTTTCCTACTCTTCCCTTATCATTTTTCCACTACAATAATCCTTTCCAGTATTCTTCTTGTCATACAACATATTTTTGCATTTTCATATTAAACTATCAAACTATAAAACTCTATTATCCAAGTTGTAAGTAGACCTTGAGTGTCTTTGATTTTCATCTGACTTGTTGTTTTTATAGGATGCCAATGCATCCTTGAGACTCTAGTGTGCCATATTGAAGTCTAGTTCCCTTGTTGTCATCCCTAGACAAAGAGTTGTCTGAGTTACAGTTTGAGACCCTTGTAGTCTACTCACTTGATTTTCAAAACACCTATCATTAGTAGAAGGGAAACAAAGTTTTGTTTTCCCTTCCTTTTCAACCCATTTTCCCTTCTCTTAATTCATTAATCATCCTAAGGTAGTTTAGGGCAGCTCATTCCTTGAGGCTCTCTTGTGACCCGGAGCCTTGGGGGTGATGAATCTCCCTACTCTATTGTACGATATTTTTTATTAACTAAAAAATGTTTAATATTTATATGTTGCATTTATTTTGGTTGCTGGTTGTTGCACTTGGTCACACAGGCCTACGAAGTGCTTGGTTCCTGCCAATAGAAGGGGGCTAAGCCATGGGTAGTGTGGCTTAGGCTCACTTTGCCCAAACCATTGAGCCACCTCTTGCACACCACTCTACTAGTGGTGGGGTCATGGCGCATCTTGTAAACCATGGTGCATCACTAATCATGCACCTAGGGGGAATTTTTGGCCCCTAATGCCCAAAGTGAGTATTTTTTCAGATTTTCATATTTTTTTTCCATGATGTCAAAAATAAAAAAACGAGATATCTTTAGAAATTTCTAGATTTTTCTCTTTGGTGCTAGTATTTTCTATTTGAAGTCAAATCTTAGTTTTTGGATCTTGAGCTCATAACTTTTTTCCATATGGTTTTCATGATTCTTGTGGCATTGGAAAGGTATTGAGGAGATTTATCAAACCATACATGCACTTTTTTAGGTTTATCCTGAGGTATCCTTTATTTAGATTTATGCATTTTCACATTTTGGTCAAGATCACTTGGACATATTGGCACTTTGGAAGGTGCAATTGTGATCCTTGCATTTCATTTCTGTTGTAGAACAATGGTGTATATTTTGTTGCTTCATTCAAATTACAAGTTTTTTCCATATAGAGAGTGTTCCAATGTTCCTTAGCATTAGTACTATTGTTGCTTTATAATGAATCTAGAGTTCCTCCAACAATTAAGAGATTCCAATTTTTCTAGCATTATTATCATCTTGTCCTTTGTTGCTTAGATTAAGGTTCTAGTGTTACTCCACTAGTGTGCTTCCAGTGTTTCTTTGCAGCAGGTTATCTCATTGAGGGGGGATGAATGGTCTCTCTTCATATCTCTTATGGGGATTCTTTTTCCTCACATTGAATTTTATCCTCTCATTTTTCATGAAGAGTATTATTGAATCTTTTATCTCTTTTGGAGAGGAGTTTTTTCCCACTTGGTTTTTTTTTTCTCATTTATGAGAGATTTCATTTGCATTTGTACATGAGTACCTAACATGGCCTTATAGTCAAAACCCATATTTGCATCATGTGCATAATAATCATATCCCTAAGTTGCACTTAAGGAGGTTGGTATTGTAAATAGGTAATTTTCTAATTAGTTTTTAGTGGGGTCCTATTTACATGTTAAGTCCACTTAGGTCCTTGTTTTTCTAGAAGCCTTAGTTGTCTAGATAATAGCTTATCTTATCTTATCTAGTTGGCTTTTATTGAATACTTGTATCTTAAGTCATTTAATATTTTTGAGGTAGTTTTCTCATTGTACAAGATTAAGACACATGTTATGATCTTGTCTAATCTTATCTCACAACTTGTATTTATAAGCAAGGCATCATATGTACATCATATATTCATTCATAATCATAGTAGGATAATTTTTCCATGTCTATCTTGTGGGAGTTATTTTTGTCTTATAGGTGATCCTTTGTGTTGGGAGTTCACCATTAACATATAGATTTTCTTTGGATTTTTTATGGAGGCATGGCATAATTTTATATTTTGGTCTCCTTTGAACCATAACTTCCTTGATTTATGCTTCCAATAAATCTCTTCTCTTTGAAGTAATTCATGAATTTGTGCTAATAATAGTTTGTCTTCTTAAAAGTCCTATTTTTCATACTCATTTTTATAACTTTATCATTTAATTTTGATAGTTGAGCATCTACAATCACTTTTTCAAAAAGGATATTCTTGAAATGAAGTATATTCCATACCATGACATTATTTTTAATGAACTTAATATTATGACAAAACTAAAGCATTTTGGATCTTGGAATGAAAGGAGTTGTTTGCCACTAAAGTTTTAAAGAGGAGAAAAGTTAAGGATCTTTAAACCACATTTCCTCAAATGTAAAAGGGATATATTCTCGGATATCTATCTTTGAAAAGGAATAAAGAGATTGGAAATTAATTAGAACTTGTTTCTAGGAGAATTGAAGAGGAAAAATCTTTTTTTTTGGATAACCAATGATTAGATAGAAGAAATTGATCTAGTCTTTCTTCTATTTGGAAGAATTCCATACTTCTATTAGCCCATGTAAATGTTTTGTTATATGGAGGGAAGTCAAATAGCAATTCTTTTGAGATGAGATCTTTGAAATATTCCATAAATCTATGTGGAGGAAAGTTGCCTCCCATTTTCTCTAAAGAACATAAAATGGCATTAAAATCTCCTCCAATTATGACTAGTTCTCTTTGAATAGGATGTATTAGAGAACTAAGATGATTCCAAAGACATTTTTTTGAAATGTGTGTAAAGGACCGTAGATATTGAAAAGACAAAAGGACTATGAAGAAGAGAGGTATTGAATAAATACCAACATCCAATTAAGCCCAAGGGAAATTGTACTTATAGAAATTGAATTTTTAATCCCAAAGAATAGTTGAGCCTCCTAATATGTCATTTGCAGCACATGAGAGAAAGTTGCACCTTGACCAAAAGAAAGAAGTGGGATGAGCTAGCATGCACACACATGTGTTCAAGCATAAAGTGGATTTAAGGGATACATGAAGGAATGAGAATGGATGGGATTTTAATTCATAAATATACACACACATTTTTATATACATATATATACATACATATACATACACATCTGCATATGTACACACATATGCTTATGCATACACATACACATACACACACCCACACACACACATACATATACATATATATAGAGTTGAAATGAGATAACTTCATGAAAAATATGTCTAAAAGGAAATTGATCAAACTTATTGTCTTCCACATGCCCTACTCCTTTAGTAAGTGCAACATTAACAAGCTAACATAATCAACCATATTTTTGTTAAAAATTTCATTGTCATAAATAATTTTACATCCATATTCTTGCATTTTCATACCAATAACTTAATTAAATACATTATATAAATATTTTTCAATAAAATATAATTTTACTTCATATATATTACATACATATCAAAAAATAAAAGTTTGTTTATAATCTCTGATATGAAAAATTATATGTTCTAATATTTATCACATAACTAACAGTTGCACAATATTCAATGAACTACAGAATAGCCGATAGACACAGACCAATTTTGTTTTGCTGTAAAGTTCTCCCCGTCGGCGCCAACGTCAGACTGGAGGGGATCCCGATAGGATTCCCCACGTATAATAGCCTATGGACTAATTACTTAAATTTATTATGAGTGAATATTGTCATTAGTGTCACTTGCTTTTACCAAATATTGCAATAATTCGTAAAAAGCATCTACAACTCTCTTTTCCTCACCCATCGCTATCATTCCCCTGTCTACACAATCAACTTTGGACATTCCATTATGCAGGGAGGTGGATGTCCACAGTTCGAAGTGGACTTCCCCTCCCCCAGGGGAACATTGGGTGAAAACCCCTGTCCATATCCATTTTCCTTCTTTCACCTTCGTACGAGCGCAGAGTCCACAATCCGTCGGCAAAGTAGGATGGATGATATCGGAAGCGGAATTTATGCCAAAGCATACGATGGCCGCCTCGTTGGAGGAACGCGTCTGCGAAAAGGTATAGGTCTTCTCCCGTCCGCACGAGTCAACAAAAGTGAGACCAGGAAAGGTACAAGACTTCAAAATTGACTCCAGGCCAGGCGCTGTCCACGTTATAAATTCGGATGAACATTTCTACAATAAGCATACAATATACATATAATCAACCAATAAACACTCATTACATAATAATAAGTTCAACTAGCTAAAAATTATTATTACATTCTGGTGGTAAGGTTCAAATCCTGATACGTGGAATACTGTTGAGAACGTCACTCTCCTCAAACTCTCCTTATGCTTCAGACTTTGTATGGCTGGCAACGTCCTCCAAGTATTTGCAATCATCATCTCCGCTGACCTGCTATTTTCTAATCCTATATTCTTGAGATCCCCACAATCCCACATAAACAGTTGCCTTAGCTTTACAAGAACACAATTACTGCTTATGCTTTTCAGCCTTGGACAACTGACCAAATGTAAGCTTTCGACTGATATTGGCAAGCTGTCGATCTCTGTTAAGTGGGGATTGCGGACAAGAGTTAGATTTTCCAGGCTTGTACAACATTGATGAGAGATTGATATCCTGGACACGGGACAACCCCATATTTCTAAATATCCGAGGCTGCTCAATGAAGAAGAACAGCATTCCGACTGGATAACCAATTCTGTGAGGGCGCAGCGGTCAATCTTCAGATATTGAAGGTTAGTAAGCTGCACAAGTGTTTCTGACAGGAAGGTGAGCTCCGAGCATTCTATGAAATATAGGCCCTGCAGATTTGTCAAATTGCCGAACTTTCTAGGCAGGAATTTTAGCTTATAACATCCATTTAACTCGAGGTGCTGCAGCGATTGGAGACTGCAAAACTCTTCTGGTAGACCTTCGATCCCACTGCATTCTGTCAAATATAGATGCCGCAGATTTGTCAAATCGCCGAACTTGTTAGGCAGGGATTTTAACTTGTGACATCCACTTAACTGGAGGTATTCCAGCGATTGGAGTTGACAGAACTCTTCTGGTAGACCTTCGATAGGAGCTCCATTGGAGTCAAATGATATCTTTTTCAAATGCTTTAGAAATCCTATGGACCTTGGAAATCTCTGGAAACTTCCGGCATGAATGATTTTCAGCTCTCTCAACTGAACAGGAGGCTGCAGCCACGTTCCTTTTTTATTAGGCAAGACCGTTCAACTACTATAAGAGATTTAACGTCTTGCTGCACAAATAACGGTAAAGCAAAGGAAGATACTTACGTTGGAAGTCTCGCTCCATAGTTGTTCTAATTTAGAAGCCTCACGAAGCTCTAAAAATCTCAACTTCTTCAACGAAGTCCATGACTGAAGAGCTGTATGCGGAAAGTTGACCCATCGCAGCCAGATAAGGCCTGCTGCTAGTGTTGCTAATTCTTCCGTAAAATAATTGTTTGCAACATCCAGGATTTCTAAACCCCGCTTAAACCTTCTACCTGATACTCTCACAAGCTCCAGACACTCTTCATAAAACTCATCTGTTTCCGCTTTAATTCCCCGAATCAGCACGCTTTCCTCTATGGAAAAATAAATAAAAAACAGCGAGCTCATAAAAATAATTAGCGTAAGAACATTCTTTCCTTATTGAAATATTGCATAGCATATAAAGCATGATATTAAACTCACCTGCCCCTGTGTCTCAATGTGCTTAATTTGCTGCGGTGACCAAAGGCGGTACGGTGACCAAGTCTTTGAAATTTCCTTACCCAGATCCCTCAGCTGATCATGCATTATTATGCAGTTTCTCCCATCTACCTCAACCAAACACTTATTCACAAGTGTTATCAAACTACACACCCCACTCCATCCGGACCCATCCCACAACGCGATGGCCGAATATGTTTCTGTTCCTATAAAGAAACAAGATATATCCAAAAAAATCTCTTTGTCTTCCTCATTTAGTGCATCAAAGCTCACTTAAGATGTTCAAATTCAATTATGGGAGAAGGCTGTAGGAAAGCATGCCAGGAAAACAGTTCTATGGCATGTTCATGTTTTAATTTTTTCATCTTGTAAATTGAACCAGAAGAGATTCTCCAGGATGTAAGAATGCTAAAATCACGACTTGTGATTACAATCACACTTTCTTGTTTAAGATTGTCTTTTATTGGCAATAGAGAATGTAATTGATTTGGATGATCTACATCATCCAAGATAATAAATACCTGAACATTTTTCAAATGTTCTGCTAGGATCATTTTTCCTTCTTCTACATTATCAAAAGATACATCTCTTGAGCCACCAAGATCTTGAAACATTTTTTTTTGTGTTTCATACAAATTCTTAGTTACTGCATCCCTCACATTCCAAACAAAACTAGATCTATAAAAGAGTGCATTTTCTTGTTGTAGTATTCTTTTGCCAATGTAGTTTTTCCACACCCACCCATACCAATGATCCCCACAATTTTTACACTTTTTGAAGATTCTAGTACACTTCGTTCCAAGTCTTGTAAGGTTTCATCAAGACCCACAGGATGTTCAGCCACCACTAATGAAATCTTTTTAGGATGTTTCAATAGGTAATTTATAATATTCTTCAACACTCCTTCATAACTGTAGGGAAAAGTAATTTTATAAAAAAGTGACCCAAATTAATTATCTAAAATAAATCTTAAACTTAAGTTAATAAAATTTAATTAACATGCTTTTTTTCTAGAAAAATATCAATTATTCATATAAAGTAAAAGGATGTGATAAAAAATATAAACAATGATATGTTTTACATAAAACTAATATTTAATTCCATTTAAAATAAAATTAGAAAAGATAAGGTAAAGAAATAAAAACCTTTTATATTTTAAGAAGAGACTTCACAAAATTCAAATAATTTCTTAAAACTATTTAAAAAAATATGTATTTATAATAGTGAAATTAACATATTATACTATTTTGTATAGTTTTATATTTTTTTGAGAAGAAATATTTAATAACATAGCAAGTGACACAATCCTATGTTAGTTTTGTCCATGTTCTTATTTCACTCCCATGTGTACTCACTACTAAATATTCATTCACCCACTCTCAATTCATTCATTAATTTTTATAGATTAGTTATGTGGGTTATGGGTTTGACCAAGGTCTATCTTGAGCTTCATTTTCAATCATTGAAATTGAATTCCAATACTCTTACCCCCTTTCACTAGTCATTTAGAGTCGACTCAATACATATTTGCAAGAGGTTATGGAATGGTTTTAAAGACATCCATTACACATTTAATTTTATGTCATGTGAGAGAAAATAAAAATCATTCGAGTAGAATTCATTTGGGAATTAAGAAAGTGTCTAAATTTACATCATCATCCTAGGTTGTCTATATATTTGCATATGATTTATTTGATCATTCTCATTACCAATGAATATGCATGTCAAGGATTTAAATATTAAATAATTTGATCCATGTGAGTCAACAAGTTACTTAATGGTGTTTATAAACACTATCTTGGCTATTCCAAGACCATACAAGATTGAGCCACATAGATTTTAAGAGTCATTATTGTTCCATTTAATCAATTTTGTATATTTGAGATTACATCCACAAGAGTAGTCATTTTTAGGTAGCTTAGGGTCAATCTCAAGCCATACAGGATCAACCCACTACCTTTCTCTATGATAGTATTTATTTTGAAATTTTCATACTGATGATAATGAAATTTCAAAAGGTCGCAATTCAATTCTAGATGACATAAACATTATTATTTTAATATTGGTTTTAGAACTAACCCACTCTATCTTCCAATTCTATTTTTACATTTGTTTTAGTATCATTTATTTTTTAGTAACACAAGTGGCTATCCTTTTTGGAGTGTGGATTTTTTCTCCCAAAATGGTTTTCCCATGTAAACCCTCATCTTATGGTATATTTATTTATGTTGTGATATTTATTGTATATGATTCCTTTTATTATAATTGTAAAGATTATAAAATTTGCATAATACTCTCCTCATCGGTTTGTTTAGGAAATGCTTTTGCATAGTATTCTTCCTTTCAAGATACCTACAACTTGTTTGAGAGTGGGAATAAAGGAAAAAATTACAAGATATGATTTGGCCAAGCCAAGAGTTAGAAGAGGTGAAGTAAGAGGAATGATTTTCTTTTCAGGTGTCGAGCTATCAAATGATAGGGCATAGTGTAGCTTGTGATATAATCTAATGAGTGGTTCTACCACTCATCCCTTATTAGTAGCACCATGCTTAAAAAATCTTGGGTGAACCCACAATAATGAGTCCCACTCGTGGTACATCACATTTTTGAACTCAAATGGAGGTAAAAATTTTAAAAACCTTTGCTTGGAGGTATTTATTTGAGCAAAGGTACTTTAATTCGAAGGTGCATCAAAAAGTACCTTCATTCAAAGGTGTACTTTCATTTGAAGGTTTGAAATGTAAAAAAATCCTTTGAACCAAGGTAATTTCCAAAAATGAAAAAAAGAGACCTTCATTTGAAGGTTCCTTTTTATTCCTTTTATGAAAATCGCCATAAAGGAATAAAAAGAGACCTTTGAACAAAGTTCTATTTTTTCATTTTTGGAAAATACCTTTGTATAAAGATTTTTTTCTTTTATTTTTTTGGTGTAAATGACATACCTTCAAATGAATGTCCTTGAATACCTTTGAGCAAAGACTCTAAAAGTGACAAATTTCTACCTTAGGCATCAATTTTTCCTCATTTTTTTGTTTTCAACCTTGTGTTGTACCAAAAAATGGTTCATGAATATGAAAAGATAATTTTCAATAAATTGTAGCACTCAAAGTAAGATTTCCAACAAGTATAATATTGAATATAATTAGTTTGATTATTATATTTATTTTTTATTTTCTAGTGAAGATATTTTTTTAGCAATTATGAAGGTCTTTTTCCACACACATGGAAAAATTATAAAATAGATTAAAAATTAAAAATAACTATCTTATAGGTATTAATGTTCTTATTCCAACAAAAGAAATTTTTTAATTCAAGCAAAAAAAAATAAAAATGTGATATTGAATGAACCTATGTCTTAATTATAGCTAATCTCACTTCAAAAAGTTATAAAAATTAAATTATGAAACAAAAAGTTATGAAAAAATATTCATTCCCTAGATATTTGTGTTACAAATCTATAAATAACATTTTATAATTTATCCTTCCTAGATATAAAGTTATGCTATTCCAAATACATGTCACTTTTTAAAAATATTGTTAACTATTAAAAAAGTTATTAAAAGTTACATAAAAAACTCAAAAACTATTTCTTATTTTTTTTAAAAGGTATATTTATAATCTATGAAAGAAATCTCAAAAATCACTTGTTCACACCATCTCCAAATTCTTACTGTTTAGTTGCTATAGGTGTCAGAAAGTGAAAATTTAACTAGAAAGTGGGACACACTATTGTGGGATCAAGAGTTTCTCCTTGAAAACCCAATATTTTAGCCTATAAATCAACATACACAAGAATAATCTACACTCATCCAATAGATGCTAAAAAGGATGTATCTTTATATTCTTTAATCTTTATATTTGAGCTTCCTAGAAATCTATAAGCATAGAGGAAATCCATGCTCCATCTTGAAACCTATTGATCCACTCTCTGGAAGAATAATACATAATTTAATTATAAATCATTAAATGTATTATTTCTCCTCCAAAATAATGCATCTTTAATTCCAATAACTTTCATTTGCAAAAAATATTTCTTGGTAGTTACAACGCTAAAAAAAATGGTGCCCAAGTTTGCATGCAAGTGAAATTTATTCATGTAATGTATTCTCTTACAATATATAAAAGTATTCTAATTTGAGTGGCCTTATATATGCAAGATTATTGTTTTATTAATGATTCTCTTCGATACGTGCCCCACATAATGAGGTGTCATAATAACCCCTTTCATAATGCTACATCATAAACTCTCTTACAACAAGTTAAGAATAATATAAATACAATATTCTTTTACCAAGTCTAAGTGTGGCATCCCATTACAATTAAATGATATTTTAATAAATTTTTAAAATTATATGTATTATATTCAATCCCAAGGGGTTACATGATTAATTAATTGAAAATTATTTCAATGTTGATTGCTCAAACCCTAAGATGATCCTATGTCAAACACCCCAATTAAGTAAATCAAAATTTTCCTTTAGTTGTGATGTTGTTTATGCATATCGATTTGTAAATGTCAATTGTTATACCTCTAAGGAGAAACTAGTTGAAATTTCTCACAAAACATGTGTACAATGTTCCAATCTCTTTTTAATTTAAAATCTCATGGTATGGAATTGAAACCTGAATATTGTGATCTGTTATTGATGTGTTTCTATTCTCAAATTTTCAAATGCAAATTTGTGTTTTCCCAAGTTATTTTTTTATTGGGAGTTTGTAAGAAGTTACAAGTGTTGTTTTGATGTTATTGTAAGGAAAAGGATGTCATTAATTTAGCCACTTATCCTCAAAAAAATTACACAAGATATAAAAATATGAAATATCTAAACATATTTTAATTTTTAAAATTGTAATAACTACTATATATAACTATATATATATATATTTTTTTGTAAAATATTAATTAGTGTTTTGAAGTTATCCATATTTTCTATAGTGAACATGTTTATCGTTGCGATTTTTTAAATTTTTATTATAAATATTCTTACCTATTATATGTGAGAATAAGGTAAGATTTATTTTAATAATTAAAACATAGTATTTAAAAATTTAAATAGTATTATAATGATAAAAATTGTAGTCTTATGCCCTTTTTAACTTATTTTTTGAGCCCACCTCTATTATATCTTTATGCAATGATAAGTTTAAAAGGACATAGTCTTGTGTTAATTTGGATCATGATATTATCGTCTCTAAGTTCCATTATACCAAATTTATCATTTTCCACACCAAGTCAAATCCATGAGTTCATAATTGATCCATGTCATCTCTAGAGTTGTGGACCCAACCCTCCAAATTTTAAATTTTAAGTTGTCTCAAGTCACATTATTCCACTACTTATTGTGTGTTGAAATAGCATAATTCAATGTGGATTTATGTGCTAAGATGTATTTAAGGACATTCATCCATTCATTTTGAGATCACTTAGAAAATAACGAGGAACACTTATAGATCATTAAGATAATGATAAAGAGAATTAATGAGAGAATAGTAAAAAATATTTTGAGATAATTTACATCAACAACATAATTTTGAGTCCACTACATGGTCATATGTTTTCAACCCCTATTTTATACTATTAAATTAATCTCTCTATGAGTTTTACTAAAGAGAACATAATTCTCACAAGTCAACAAATTCCTCAAAGTTTTTTATAAATATTATCAATTCATAAAACAAATTCAAATAATGAGAAACCAACACAGACAACTTTTAGAAGTTTGCATAATCCCAAAATAAATATGAAAGCATGAACTTAGATTAACGTGCTAGAAAATTTTCACTCATGAAGACTAGTACAATGGTCATGGACCTAACCCAATCAATAAGGCAATTAATCTAAATTGAGTTCCACCTAATTGTGAAAATATGTTCTATCAAGTCTTAAAAATTGGATGATTAGATGAATACATTATTTACACTTATGAAACCATTTCCCTATGACCAATTATCAAACTAATTATTACACTCAATTAATTTGTTTCTAACATTTAATTTTAATTATTTCAACTTAAATCATAACTCCTTTATCTAAATAATTTTGTTTTGATTTGATTAAGATTGGAAGGGCCAACACCCATTAAAAAACAACCATGGAGGAAAATGAGGGGATCATGAGAAGTGAGGTGCCTAACAAACAAAAGAAAAATCTTAAAACTTAAATAATTCTACTAGTAAAAAGAAACAAAGACAACACATAGACAAAAGACCAGCACGAGACCACCAAACATCTACAGGTCTCTGAACAACTTGATACCATTGATAGCTTTCCACTCTTGAGCTGAAATATCTAAATGGTGAGAGTGGTTTTCTTCACGGTCTCCTTACTATAATCAATAATAACCTAGAGGCACTATGTGGTTTTTTCTTGGTTCCTATGAATATCATCAATCTCCATTTGTAAATTATTTTTATCCTCCTTTGTGCCAATGATATCTCTCAACTCAAGTCCATTTCCTTATCCCAATTAGCCCAGTGCTCAAATGAATTAGCTAGGGAGGCTATCATATCCCAATGATCACTAACCTCCACCTCCCATGACCATGGGACCTATTGTTGCAGCACGTTGCTCTCTAGAATCTGAATTCTCTCTTTGGCAATACAAGATAACCTAGGAGCCACTTGAGGATGTCATTCTGAACATTCACCATATTCAAAATTCATTGATTTTATTGCAAAGGGGCCCACAAAAGGATATGAAAATCACGGCAAAACCTATCCTGGGAATTGGACATTCCAGCAGGCGACTAATATCTTTTCATGGTCATTCATTTACTTGTCAAACCAGGGAACGTATACTTGAAATGGAGCGGCACTGTATGTGCACTAAGAACCAGTTTCAGTCACAGCCTATCAAAAATAAATACTTGGAAAGAATTCTACCTACGTTACAGGAAGGTAATGCAAAGTTCTTTTAACTCAACCATAATTTAACCAAAGCATAAATCATAACAGCTACAACTGAGAAACAAACTATGAACTGGCCTTATGCTATAGGAACAGACATAGGGATGGATTCCCGATGCTATAGGAACAATAGAAGACTGAGTTTGCACAGAAACTTCAAGAATGAAATCTAACTTATGATCAATAGAAAATGAACGACTAAATAACTAACTACATATACTTACTAAGTGGGCCCCCTTAGCAAGCATCAACTAATTATGCTAGTATTGAACTCAGAACTTCATTGGCTTTTATTCATAAATTCAGAATGGTATACATTGTTCTGCCCATATGAAAACTAACACAAAACTCTATATCTTATTATCATACTAACTCTTACATGATATCCTTTATATCTCGTTATGCTTGCTCCCTCGCGCAGGAGGAACACTTATTTAAATCAAGAAAAAAACTAACTAACCCTAACAGAGAAAGATGTGGATGTAAATGTATCCTAGAATCGAGGAACAGACTAAATAAATGAACTTATCTGCTCAACACGATTCAGAGAGAATTCAACATTCCACTCTTTCCAAATTAATTGACATTTACATTTCTTCCTAACAATTTCGGTCAAAGAGTCTTTGCTAGAATAACTTCCTCGAATTCGTGCAGGAAATGGACTTCACTGCAAGGCCGAGATCAGCTACGCTTGACTCATTCTTACTTTCTTCAACAACCTGTGAAACACCAAGCAACAGAAAACATGCATGGCAACTACACGATATTCATTTATTAATCACATATCAAATTTACTTCATTATTCAAAAACTACATGCATTATACCAGTCATTTGGGAAGTCAAACAGGGTAATAAATATAGACATATCAACATGATAGGCTGCAGGAATATAAAAGTGTATTGCTACATGATATCCCCCAATAAAAGGTTTCTAAAGAGTTAAACAACCATGAACAACACAAGTAAGGGTATTAAAAGTACACCATGATACCCAAATTATGAGCATATTTTGGGCTCATCATTTACCCCCTACTTAACCTAATGCTGGTCCTCCAACATTAAAATTTTTGGTGGTCTCTCTGAAATCAGTGGTTGAGGCATGACCCTGAAATGAAGTTTCGAATTTATAATAAAAACCTCTAAAACTCTGCCACCTTTCATACCTACGAGCTTTTGTATATTCATGAATATTTGTAGCTCGGTAGGGATAAAGAGGCCACATCAGCACAGGTGGTCTAAATTTCAAGGGCAACCACAATTCAAACCTCTCTTGATGGCCCAACTGTATGTATCTGTTTGATCTTCTAAGAGATGTCATAAAATTTAGGGGACTATGAGGCTCAGACCTTATTAACCCAATAGTCAATCTCTCCCATCTCTTCTCAATTCTAGAGTATGACAACTTCCAAAACGAGTATGTCTGTTCTTGAAACTCATCATACACCTATTTTCTGAGATCAAATATTTTCATCCTGATTGTACTATTATTGAGGCCATATGCCACAGTAAGCTAGGTTTTCAACATTGTATAGGGGTCTGAACTCTCAGGGCATAATGGAATAGGCTCATCCCTTTTGGCTTCTTCATATGCTTCCAATTACCTGCCATAATTAGCTTTGTTTGCCACCCAAGACATGAGTGATCTTAAATGAATGTCGCCAATGTACAAAAGTGGATTCCACTATGTTTCAAAGGAAATTATAAAGCCATGTAAATAAAATTCGCACAAAGAATTCCTTAGCCAATTAGGAGCCACCTGGTATGCATCATAGAATTCTTTAGCAGTGTGAATAGCAGGATCTAGATTCCTGAAAATTCTCATTAACTGGAACCACTAAAATTGTTCCTTGAGACACAGAGCATAAACTCTAGGCGGTGGTCTACACTCCATAATCTTACCAGCTATTGTCATTATTTCATTCATTTTCTCCTTTAACTCCTGAATTTCCTATTTCTTCCTTTCAATGTTTCTTTTCAGTTCCTTCTTTTCTTCCTCCCAAAGACTTTGTTGCATTTCAGCCTTGGCTAGGTGGCGGAAACTCAAGGTCTGCAATGTGACCGGTCTCCACGTGTTTCTAAGATATTCCAAGAATTCAATCAAAAATGTCTTTTCGTAGACAACCATGGCTTGACAATTTTCAGGGGGTAATGAAGCTTCATTGGCCACTTCCAATTGTTCAGGCTATTCTTCTTCTTGCTGCAGGATGAATTCCTATTGTTGTAGTGGAGAAAACTATGCTTCCTCTGAAATCTGCATAGCCGTAGCAGCCAAGTCATCGAGACTTGGTACCCCCCTTTCATTATGCTCAACTTCCCTTATCTCAATTTGTTCTTCTTCAGGAATAACAAATGGACTCTGTGCAGTATTCTTAGATACATCCTGAGAGACATTATGTTCAAAACCTACAGATTCCTCTGAAATTATGATAACTTCAGGTTGAGGTGAAGTAGGGGAGACTTTACATTATTTTCTTTTTAAAACTCTTCTTGGCAATGTTGCAGCTGCCGGAGGTGCTCTCGTAACTTTCCTCTTTCTGAATTTCCTAGAAGGCTCTGCCTTATCGGAAGATGATGGTGAACTTGTGGTGGCAACAGGCATTGCTGTAGGAGAAATTGTTGCAAGAGAAGATGCTGCAGGAGTAGAGCGTTTCCTTTTTTGAGGATGAGGGTTAGATTCTGGGGTTTGTTCCGCCCTAGATGACTCTCCTGCCTTTGTTTTTCCTTTTTCTCTCCTACTGGCAGACCTAGTTTGCACCTGGGCAGAGGACTCTGGTGTGAAGGCTGCAAGACTAGGTGCTGCAGGAGCAGATGACCCTTGCCCTGCTTTCCTACTGGTAGATGCTATTTTCTCTTTCTTTTTCTTAGGCCATGGAGCAAGTGCCCTAGGGGTAACTCGAAGTTGCATGCTCTTTTGGGCAACAAATTCTTGCCAGGAAAGAGGTGACACATCCCTCAAAGAGTGTTTAATCAATAGTTTAATAAGGACATGGTGGGCAATAGATTTATCCTTCCCCTTCTAGGTTTCATGGGCACATTGTTCCAAAATTTTTAACAAAATGTTTGGGACATTAATAGCTAACCCATGCCTCATATGACTTAGCAATTTAAAATGGTAGGAATGTAGGTAAGAAAAACAACTTTCACATGTTAAGTACCTGATTATAAAAGTAGCATATTCTAGATACGTGGGAGGCAATGACACTTGCTTGCATCCTTGCTTAGAGACCTCCAAGGGTCCATCAGTTGGTACTGTAAATTCTACCCTAGCAGAAACAACATCTGAAGAAAAATTCTCTCCTACAGCTAGAAGCCCGATTACCTCTACATTTCGTTCCTCAGTTACAGCTACTGTTAAACCCCATACTGTAGCCTCTCCTTCAGAAAGGGTTCTTAAAAGTTTTCCTGTGGCTTCCTCATTGAAAGTATCTAACCTCAAAAAGTAGTTCAACCAACCACAAAGGCTGAATGCTTGAACTATTTGAGGATTTTGTGTCAATATCCCATGATCTATAGGCTCATGTCTTACCAGTTGACCACCCATATTCACAATTGTCTCAGTTGAAACTTAAACTCTTTTTTGAAAATCCAAAGAAAACTTTTTACTTTTCTGCTCTACTTTTTCTGCCCTACTGTCACTTTCTCTTCTTTTCCAAGAATGAACCCAAAAGATATTTGCATGTATTGATTGTTACAAGTACTTAAACAAGCAGTTTTAATTGTGATTTAGGATGAAACATGCAGTCATATTTGGAAAGTACAAGAAAATAATAAAGACAAATATCTGAACAGTTGTGACAACAGCATAAGTGAAATGGATTATCCTACCCCCTACTTAAAATATGACATGTGTCCACACATGTACTAAAGAATAGGTGGAGATTGGGCAATAATGACTGATATAAACATAGTAGTAAATGAATAAAATGAAATGAATCAATGATGCGACAATAAAAGATATCGCGTACCTTTCAATTAATGTGTGTACGTGCTGAGAAAGATGACAGCTTTAGCTTGAAATGATAGTTGGGAATGAAATCATAATTAAGGGTGGTGCAGATGAATGAGGTGGATGGGTGACATGGACGGATCAAATGTATGGATGGAATGGATGGATGGGATGGAAGATAAGGAAGTGAGATGTGGCGATGAGTGGGAACGAAGAAAAAGGGTTTCCTTAAAAAGGAAACATTTATTATGAGCATGCATTGTAACATTATGGTGAAGTTGCAGGAGAAAGGCTAAAGCCTTTTACTGCAGGAAGATTAGTGGCAGGATCCTAAACAAATTGTTGCATAAATTCTTCTTTTGAGACTGGCTTACGATACAACTGAAGACGGTGTCCATTAACTAGTAGCTTGAATCGAACAGGATCAATTGTGACTAATTGAACTGAACCATTATCAAATACATTCTCAATTTCATATGGGCCAAACCATCAGGTGGTGAGTTTACCTTGATTTTCTTTATACCTCGAGTCATAGAGCAGTGCCCAATCACCGACAGAGAATTACTTAGTTTTGATATGTCAGTCATGCCACTTTTTCCTTTGCTACTATATGATTTCAGTATGCTGCAAGGCTGCTTTTTTGATTTTGTCTAACACATTCAGCTGCAGGAGTCATTCCTTTTGGGCTTTGGAAATGTCAATATTAAGCTCTAAAGTAGTCCTCAAGTTATTGTGCTCAAATTCTATTGGCAACATGACAGTCTTTCCATAGAGTAATTCAAAAGGAGTAAACCCTCTAGTTGTCTTCCAAGTTGTCCTATAGGCTCAGATGCTTCAGGAAGTCAATTGCTCCAATCTTTCTTGTGTAGTTGAACTATCTTTGTAAGTATCGCCTCAATTTCTCTGTTGGTGACTTCTGCCTAACCATTGGCTTGAGGGTGATAGGGGCTAGAATTCCTGTGTTGGATCTTGTAATCATTCATTAGTGCATTGATTAAATTGGATGTAAATTGAGCTCCTTGATTTGTGACAAGTTCCCTTGGGACTCCAAACCGAGTAAAGATCTGCTCATATAGGAATTCAGCAACCTTGTTGTCACGGGCATAAGTCATTGCTTTCACTTCCACCCATTTTGTTACATAATCAGTACAAACTAAAATATATGATTTCCCATTAGATGGAGGATCAATGGGTCCAACAAAATTCATGCCCCATTTATCAAAGGGACTGACTACCACTTGAGGATATAGGGGCATTTCATCAGACCTTGTTGGTCTTCCCATGCATTAACAGCTATCACATTTCCTGGTATAGGCTGCAGCATCTCTGTGTAGTGTAGGCCAATAGTATCCAGTAGTAAGCACCTTCATAGATGTTCTTTTGGCTGCAAAGTGCCCAATGCATGGCTCATCATGACAAGTATGTAGTATGTCATAGGTTTCATCTTCCCTTACACATCTTCTCATGACTCGGTCAGGTCCTGTGTAGAATAAACAATCTGCAATCCATGAAAAGTTAAAAATTTTCTCCACCAACAATTATTTTTCTTTTGGGGAAAAATGGGTTGGAATCTGGTTGACTGCCAAGTAATTTACAATATCTGCATACCATGGGGTGCGAGCAACAATGAAAAATAGATGTTCATCAGGAAATCTATCATCAATTACCTCTAGTGTGCCAGGTGGAGTTGTTTGAAGCCTTGATAAGAAATCAACCACTACATTAGCCCGTCCTAGTTTATCAATGATTGTGATATCAAATTCCTACAACAATAGGAGTCATCTTGCTAATCTACCAGATATGGCAGGCTTATTCATGAGGTACCTTATTGCTGCATGGTATGTATGAATAAATACTTGGTAACCAGTGACATAGTGTCGGAACTTGTTTAAAGCATACACAACTGCTAACAATTCTTTTTCTGTGACACTATAATTTAATTCAGGACCTTGCAAGCTTTTGCTAATAAAATATGTAGCATGCTTAATAGAATTCTCTTTTTTTCCTAAAACTGCCCCTATTGCATAATCAGAAGCATTTGTATGTATATGGAAAGGAAAACTCCACTTCGGTCCTTGAAGAACAGGTGCCTGAGTAAGCAAGTTCTTATGCTGCAAGAAAGATTTGTCACAAGCTTTAGTCCAACTAAATTCAGAATCCTTAGTCAACAAGGCATATAATGGACTGGCTATCTTGCTAAATTTTTGATGAATCTTCTATAATATCTAGCATATCCTAGGAAGCTTCTAACATCCTTTTGTTTTGTAGGTGTTGATAAAGTTAGAATAACTTCTATTTTTGCAAGATCAACTTGAATTCCTACTTGAGAGATATGATGGCCTAAAACAATTCCCTCTTGCATCATCATGAAGCATTTCTCACTATTCAAAGACAAATTCTACTCCTAACATCTTCTCAACACTTTTTCCAAATTGGCTAATGCTTCTTCATAAGTAACTCCATAGGTAGTGAAGTCATCCATGTAGATTTCCATAGAATCATGAGAAATATTAGCAAAAATACTAATGACTACCCTTTGAAATGCTGCAAGTGCATTACACAGCCCAAAAGGTAAGATAGAGTAGGAAAAAGTACCCCATGGACTAGTAAAAGTTGTTTTATCTTGATCTTCAGGGGTGATTCTTATTTTATTATAGCCACTATAGCCATCCAAAAAGGAGAAATACTTTTTCCTAGACAATAAGTCTAGTACTTGGTCAACAAATGGAAGTGGAAAATGATTATTTTTAGTTGTTGTGTTCAGCTCCCTGTAGTCTACACAAACTCTCCATTTTCCACCTTTTTTAGGGACAATCACCAATGGAGACACCCATTGACTATCTGAAATGGGGTATATAAAACCAACATCAAACAATTTTTGAAGCTCTATTTTAACTATTTTCCTAAGTGTTGAATTTATCCTTCTTTGAGGCTGCCTGACAGGTGAATAATCCTCCTTAATATAGATCCTATGAGTACAAAGTTGAGGTTCTATTCCCTTCATATCCCCATAGTCCCATGCAAAAGCTTTGTGTTGTTCTTGCAACATTGTGACTAGGGCAGCTTGTTGAGATTGAGGAAGCTTATTATTTATATTCAGACAACAGTTTGGAGACACTTCTACTTGCCTGATAAGATAATTCATGGAGGTTGCTGATAAAAGTGGTGTATGTATTTCATATGGAAGAAAATTATGATAAACTATAGGATATTCAGGTGTCAGGTCCTCAAGATTCAGTTGTTGTAGGAAACACTGCTGGACATAGCTATCTGCAGCAGATGGGCTACTTGGACCAGGGTTGGACTACAAAATATGTAAAAGCAGGTCATCCTCACTCTGAAGTTGTGAGAACGAATTAGTTTGCAACATCATTAGTTGAGCCAATGAATTGACTTCTTCAGTTTCCTCTCCTAAATTTGGCCAAATTGGTTGAGACAAGTCTGGCTGAGGCTGAGCAAGTGGGTATAAAGCAAATTTATTTCTTGACTGACCATCATAAATTGTCATGTATCTTGAGCGGCATCCTATAAAAGCATTAGCAGTGGCTAACCATGGTCTACCTAGGATAATAGGATATCCTCCCAAATTTTCTTTAGTGGACAATATGGTGAAGTCTGCTGGGTATTCCCAAGACTCAAGGATGACAATAACATCTTCTACCATTCCATCAGGCTTTACTGTGGAGCTATCAGCAAGTTGTAGGATGGTAGGTGTAGACCAAATATTTAAGATATTCAAATACGCCATTGTATTCTTGGTCATTACATTGATGGCTGCACCAAGGTCAATCAAAACATTCTTTACTATCTAGCCATTAATATCTATTTGTACCATAGGACTCGTAGGGTCAGTATATTTTGAATTTGACTACCTTCCCTAACATAATATCTACCAACTGTCCTAGAACATGGATAGTTTGGGGATCCTTTTTCTTTCTTCCTGGTTTCTTTAAACATGCTTCCTTAATGGCTTTTCCATAAATTGGAACATCCTTAATGGCTTGAAAAAGGGGTATTTGAATGTGTGCATTCTTCAACTAATCCAAAATATCAAAGGTAGGCTCTTCCATAGAATTTGATGTAGTAATTTGCAATCTCTGAGGAAAATGCAGTTTGGCCTGATGCTGCAGGCCAGACTCCTTAGAGATAGTATTTGATACAGGTATATGTTTTGTAGTATAAGTTAGTTGTTCATAGGCAGAGTTTGGAATCTCTATAATTATAGGTGGCTGTGGAGCAGGAAGTGTGGTTCCAGATCTGAGATGGATATCATGAATATTCAAGGCATAAGCTAGATACTGATTGACTTCTGCAAAATACATAGGTTGTTGTTGCTACTGCTGCTTATTATTAGGATTTAGCAATGGTTGAGCAAGCATAGGCGTTTGTTTTGGGGGGCCAGTATTTGCTGCAGGTATTGCAGGAGGTGGCATGAGGGCCTGAGGCTATGGCTGTTGAAATTGCAAAGAGGCAGGGGATTGGTTCTACCATTACTGTGGACTTCTCCATTAAGGGTTTTGCTACCAGTTACCTTGGGGTGGAGTCCATTGTCCTTGTGGCTACTACCAACCTCCTTGAGGAGATTTCCATTAAGGACTATGATAGTTAGGCCAATGTGATTGAGGGGTATTCCAAGGGGGTGATGGGCCATATGTAGGTTGCCATTGGTTATTATAATTAGAATAAGGATTACCAAAAGTCAAAGGGTCTTGAGTCATACCTTTTCTTTGAGCCCATGGTCGCCTTTGTGCGACAAAAAATACCTGGTCATCATCACTTTCTACCATCTTAAAGTCAGTAGGTAACTGCTTAGCCTCCAGGTTAGCCACCGGCTTACATCTACAGTCTCTTTTCTTCTGTCTACAATGTGGATAGAACTTCGCCAAGATTGCTTCAGCTTCCTCATGTTTCTTCCAAACTTGCATAGTATCCAATTGTGTAGCCATATTGTTTATGATATCTTGCTTGAAATCATATAGCAAATTTGTGATCTCCATCGATGAAACTCCATTGATAGAAGACTTTCCCACTGTGGCTTGATGACCTCTACCCTTCTTAACAATTGCTCGAGAGTAGTTGAGACATATTTTCTTGATATCATCCCAAGGCAGTTGGGTTATATCAGGTCCAGGGCATCCATACAGGTATCACTGATTCCCCTTAGAAAAAGTAGTTTCTGAGATTCTTCATTAAGAGTATGGTCTGAATTCTTTTTCAGTGAAAACAAGAATCTTGAGATATAGTCTTCCAGACTTTCATCCTCTTTTTGTTGAATTCGGAATATATCATCTCCCTTACTACCACTCTTACAATATTCTTTGTATTTCTCAAGAAATTTTATTTGCATGACTGCCCAACTATCGACAACATCCCTTCCCAGACTCATGAACCATCTAAGAGCTCCTTCCTTCAAAGTAGAAGGAAACAACTTTAACTTGTGAGCATCTGAAGTGTAATCATAGCTACGATAGAGGATGTCAAACTCGAACAAGAAAGTGTCTGGGTCCTCTTTAACTAGTCCATAGAACTTGGGGAGTAATGAAGAAGGAATATTTTTAAGGTTATCAGTATCTTGCTAAGCAATGATGGGAAACTCAAAAGCAGGAGGTTGATTAGGTGGATTTCGTGGCATATTTGCTTGATGGAGTATCAGAGCAAATGGATTTTCCTTAGGTTCTTCGTCAGCTGGGTCAAATGGCAATTCAACAAACAGGTTTTCAGCAAATGGATTGATATCTTGGTCTCCTTCTTCCTCAAATAGATTATAAGCTGGTTCAGGATTATGATCAATGAATGGAAGGTCAGGAAGGAATCTTCCTAGAGCGTCTCTTCTTCTATGCATGCAATAGAATGAATGGTGAATTGAAGGATTTTGAAAATGTTGAATAACAGACTAAACTACTGCTAAAAATAACTTTTGATAGGTTCTTAGCTTGACACCATCCCCGGAAATGGCACCAAAAATGGTCGCACCCACAAAAGGATATGAAAATCACAACAAAACCTATCCTGGGAATTGGACATTCTAGCAGGCGACTAATATCTTTTCATGGTTGTTCATTTACTTGTCAAACCAGGGAACGTATAGTTGAAATGGAGCGGCACTATATGTGCACTAAGAACCAGTTTTAGTCACAACCTATCAAAAATAAATACTTGGAAAGAATTCTACCTATGTTACAGGAAGGTAATGCAAAGTTCTTTTAACTCAACCATAATTTAACCAAAGCAGAAATCATAACAGCTACGACTGAGAAACAAACTATGAACTGGCCTTATGCTGCAGGAACAGACACATGGATGGATTCCTGATGCTGCAGGAACAATATAAGACTGAGTTTGCACAAAAACTTCAAGAATGAAATCTAACTTATGATCAACAAAAAATGAATGACTAACTAACTAACTACAGATACTTACTAAGTGGGCCCCCTTAGCAAGCATCAACTAATTATGCCAGTATTGAACTCAGAACTCCATCATCTTTTATTCATAAACTCAGAATGGTATACATTATTCTGCTCATATGAAAACTAACACAAAACTCTATCTCTTATTATCATCCTAACTCTTTCATGATATCCTTTCTATCTCGTTATGCTTGCTCCCTCGTGTAGGAGGAACACTTATTTAAATCAAGAAAACAACTAACTAACTAACCCTAACAAAGAAATACGTGGATGTAAATGTATCCTGGAATCGAGGAACAATCTAAATAAATGAACTTATCCACTCAACACGATTAAGAGAGAATTCAACATTCCACTCTTTCCAAATTAATTGACATTTAAATTCCTTCCCAACAATTTCGGTGAAAGAGTCTTTCCCAGAATAACTTCCTCGAAGTCGTGTAGGAAATGGACTTTACTGCAAGGCTGAGATCAGCTGCACTTGACTCATTCATACTTTCTTCAACAACCTGCGAAACACTAGGCAACAAAAAACATGCATGGAAACTACACGATATTCATTTATTAATCACATATCAAATTTACTTCATTATTCAAAAACTACATGCATTATACCAGTCATTTGGGAAGTCAAACATGGTAATAAATATAGACATATCAATATGATAGGTTGCAAGAATATAAAAGTGTATTGCTACAAGATATCCCCCAATAAAAGGTTTCTAAAGAGTTAAGCAACCATGAACAACAAAAGTAAGGGTATTAAAAGTACACCATGATACCCAAATTATGAGCATATTTTGGGCTCATCAAGGGGGTCATCGAAGGAATGAGTGTCAAAACCCACCTTGGGTTTAGCATGGGTCGACTCCAAATTAATACAAAAATTAGGGGATTTTTGAAGGCTATGGTTAATGACAAGGGGGTGTTGGGGACATCAGAACCCTCTAAATGAATAGGGAAGTGCATGGGAGAATTGGAAGGGGTGGGATTCCATGACTTGTCTTTTGAATTACCCGAATTAGTTGATCTAAGAGTAGGAATAGGAGTAGGCTCTGATAGAGGAACACATTTAATGGGGTTGGGTGGGGTTTCCTCATTAGTAGGGGTTTCACCATGGGCATGGGTAAAATGACGAGTAGTGGGTGGGCTTTCATCCAGGGTAATGGAGGGACTAGGGTATGCAAGGGGTTTGGTGGGGTGACGAATGACCAAGGTGTTCTTTTTAATAGTGGTAGGGGAGGGTAAAAAAGTGGTCTGGTAATGACAAAGATGAAAGATAAGACCCTGGTGGATAGGTAAATTCTTGCTTTTACCCTAGACATTTTTGATAGATTATTCAAGAGAGGAAAAGTCCAAAAGAAAAAGTTCATCTTTAAATTATAACAGATATGGTTAAGCATAAAAATGAATGATCATGAAAGTAATGAAACCAACCCTAGAGCATTACATATCTCATTAGGATTTTTGTAACCTTACTCCTAATGCCAAGGAGGTCAACTTGATTGAAGTCATTATGGAGCCTATTCACCTTTTCACCCTTTCAAAAAGAGGTCTATGTCTTTCTAATAATGGCCCTTAGGCTTACGGGGAATGCACACACCCTCCAATGGAAGCCCCATAACCTCAATAATAAGCTTTGTATTCACCAGGAAGGAGTACCCACAAATAGTGATAGTGACATTCACCCAGGAAGTAGTGAACTCCACAAAAATATTGGGGTCATTCCCTTGCATGCCTTCCACATGTGAGGAAATATTGCTCCTTTGAATAATGGGCCAAACTTCCTTGTTCTGTTTCCACATCTCACAATTGGTAGGTTCTTCCTGAACTAGTTCTCCCTATGGCAGAATTCACAAACTCCAAAGCAAAGAAACCCAGTTTGTAGAGATGACAAGACAAATATCAGAGCCACAAGTAAATGTGTGTATAAAAAGACTACTTAAAGGGATTAATTTTCCATAAGTGAAAATTATGGAAAATATCAAAGAGAGCTAATAGCAGATCCAATTGGATCTCAACTTGATAGTACTTTGGCATCATGATGAATTAATTTGCACACATGCCCAGGGATATGAAAAAATTATCCCACATAACTAAATTTGGGGTGAAGGCACCAATGTTAGTAACTGTGGCGACAACTTTATTTTGATTTCTAACAGATGATTAGCTCTACATTTTTCAAGGGAAATCATAAGCTACAAGTTGGTGACATGGGGTCCCGAAGTGACCAACAAGGATTAACCTTCCTAATCAATAGGAGAATAGTATTTTTGGAATCTCCCTTAATTCACCAAGTTGGAAAGCCAAGCTTGCATGGAAATCAATATGGAAAGAAAATCCAACACCACCTCAATAAAGTTAGATTATTGCACCTCCAAGTTCACCACATAGGCCAAAATTAATTTACCCTTATGATTAGGGATGAACCCACCCCCACTTGCTTGACCCGAGTTAGGTTTGGCTGAGCCATCAAAGTTAAGCTTTAGCCATCCAGGTTCAAGGGGGACTAGGAGGTACTACTCCTATCCAATGGAATGGGAGAACAAAGAGCATTAATAACCTTAGAAAGGTTCCAAACTAACACAATAGAAACCTCTAGGTTATTAAGGTTTTTTTTTGGATTGCAAGAGGTAATTGAAATATTCTTAACAACTTGGTTGATAATCTTCTTGGCCACCACCACCCAGGGGGATTTTTTGTCTCTAAAGACCCTATTATTGTGCTCCTTCTAGAGTACCCACCTAGTGAATAAAAGCTATTGGCACCAGATCTTAACCATCATTGGGTAAAAAATCAACAAGCACCAACTGTCCAAAATAGTTCATTAACATCCTTCTGCCAAACCCAATAGATGTGGAAAAGAGATTGGATTTTTTTCCTAACTTACCAAGAGTAGGAACAATGGAAAAGCAAGTGGGAAATGGAATTAGCTTCATTCTCACATAAGAAAGAACAGTTACTAAGATGTAAGCCTTTCTTTTGCAGATTATCTAGGGTGATAATTTTTTCATGATAGACAATCCACTAGAAGAATTTGAATTTAGGGGGGAATTTCATCACTAAATCTGCATCCAATAAAATAGGGAATCCTAGGTGCTATAAAGAATATTGTATCTGGTCTTAACATAGTAACTCCCATCCTTAGAATATGCATAGACCAAAGAGTCTGGAAAATTAGAATTAAAGAATGTGTGATTCTTAACTATTCTATGAAGCTCTTCAATAGCTAGATGGAGAGGTGGTCAAACCAATTAGGATCGATCTTCCATCTAGGAAAATCAATAGAAGTATCCAGATAATCACAAACCATAACCCTTAGTTAAGCACAAAGATCCATCTTTATAAGAAAAAAAAATCAGATGAAGACCAAGAGCCAACAAGGAAAGCTATCTGTCATCCCAGAAGGAAACCAAATTACTAGATCTAACCTACCAAGTGGAGCCTAAAGAAAGAAAATTCTTGGACTTTAAGAGGTTATTCTAGATAATAGATCCTTAAGGAAGAACATCGTTGTCTAGTAAAGAGAGGAAATCATGACCCTGTAGACACTTGTCCTTAAGGATAGAGATCCATTCCACCTGATTGTTTAGAAGCTTCCAAGATATTTTAGTTATAAGGGAAATTTTCATTTGTTTATCTTTTCTCAAGTCCAAGTCACCATAACATTTTCTAGAGAATATAGTGTCCCAATTTACTAGAGAGAAATGAATCCTCTCTTCGGTGCCCAAACAAAGGAATATTTGTTGGATTTGCTCAAGTTTTTTTGATCACACAATGGGCATAAAAAATAGAGACATTAGGGACACAACCAAACTTTGAAGGGTGGATTTGAGAAGGAGAAGCTTACCAACATTATTGAGAAGAGCCCCCTTCCAAGGAGCAAACTTTCTTTGAACTCTTTCCAGAAGAGTAGACCAAATAGAATTATCCACATAACCAATAGTAAGTGGCATGCCTAGATACGTCGATGGAAGGGGATGGATTTGTCAATTAAGGATTCTAAAAATCCTAGTTTGAAGAGCAGGGTCCACATTGAAAAAAAAATGACACTTTTTGTAAAATTGATGCACTGCCTAGAAGCCGTAGCATTTTTTTTAAGACATCAATCCATCCATTAGCCTCATCCATTGTGGCTTCCCCCAGCAAAATTGTATAATCAACAAATTGTTGATGAAAAATCAGTTGAGACACAGAGGAAGGGGTAAAACTGGCCAATGTACCATTCAACACTTTGCATTCAAAATTATGACTAAGAACTTCAACCATCATAATAAAGAGATAGGGAGACAAGGGGTCCCCTTGGTGGATTCGACTAGAAGCTGAGAAAAATCCCTATAGAGTATCATAGATAATCATAGAGAACCTAGGGGAGGTGACACAACCTTGAATGAGTTTCAAGAATTTACCAAAGAAGTCGAACTTGTGAAGAACTTCAAATAGAAAATTCCAGGACACTTTGTCATAGGCTTTGGAAATATCTTTCTTAAGAGCCATGCTTTCTTTTTTTCTTTTACCCATGGAGTGAATGGTTTCGTGCACCAATATAATAGCATTAGTAATTTGTCACCCTAGAATAAATCCTTTTTTAGTAGGATGGATCAGTTTGTTCAAAAAATGTTTAATACAATCGACTAGTAGCTTGGAGAAAATTTTATAGAACATGTTATAGAGAATGATCTAGGATAAAAATTAGACATTTTGTTGGCCCATGAATTCTTTGGGATGAGAACAATGAAAGTGTTATTGAATTCTTTGAGAATATTACTGGTAGTTGAAAGGAAGTCGGTGACAATAGTAGTGACATCCTGACCAATGATATCCTAAAAATTATGAAAGAAGGTTGGGCACCCATCGAGCCTAGGGGCCTTAAAAGGACTAAGGGAGAACATAACCTCTCAAATCTCATCATCTAAAGCACCCATTTCCATAAACAAAACCTCTTGTAGGGATAATGAAAGGGGAAAAACATCTAGGATGTTGCCTACCAGAAAATCTGTTGAGGGTGGGTTGAGAAGGCTATGGAAGAAAGAAACATTGGCATGAGATAAATCATCCTCAGAAGTCTACACGAAATCATCATCAAGGACCAACTCAGAAATAGTGTTTTGATTCTTATGTGTCAAAGTCGTCATGTGAAAGAAACTAGAGTTTAATCCCCCTCTTAAAGCTATTGATTCCTAGACCTCTATTTCCAGTAAACTTCTTCCTTTTCAATAATATTATGAAGTTCACTAAGAAAGGTCTTTTCTTTAACAACAAGATCAGCTAGAGTGTTGGATTTCATCTCTTTTTGAACCTATCTAAGATGATCTTTAAGAGACATTTTTTTCTCAAAATTTTTACGAAAATAGCTCTTTCTCCATTCCTTTAGATTGAGTTTGAGGTTTTTGAGTTTCAAAGCTAGATTGAACATAGCAAAGCCACTACCTTGACCATTCCACCAAGTGGTGAGAAGGTCCCTAGATTAAGGGTGGTACATCCACATCAGCTCAAACCAAAAAGGCCTCTTGGCCTTAGTGGGAGGGATATTCTAGCGTAGGAGAAGAGGGGAATGGTCAAAGCCAATCCTTAGAAGAGAAGATCAATGAAAGGGAAAAAATATCTCAATTGGTGAACACCAAGCAAAAATCAAGCCTAACCTAAATAATGTTGTCCCCTAAACATTTATTGGACCAAGTAAAAGAACTGCCCTCAAGGTGTAGATCAATCAAACCACCATCAAATAGGAAAGAGTTAAGGTCTAACATACTATCTAATAGATCTAGAATACCACCATGCTTCTTAGAGGGAAAAATATGGACCTATTGAAATTTCCCATCATCATCTAGTTACTATGCAATAAATTATTCCTACATCCCAATAGATCGATCTAGGAATTCTACCTTAGAACCACATTATTGGGCGAACAGAAATTGAATAACACCTAGTCATGAAGGCCAAAACTTTGAGAAAACATAATATTAAGAAAATAATTATCCTTAGAGATAAGGAAACCTTTGAGAAAGGGTTTCCACATCATGACCATCCGATTAGAGGCCCCAATCACATCCACTACCAAATATAGAGCATTTGGATAGATCAACTTGTTATATTTTTCAAACCCAACAATAATCATTCTATTTTATTGTAAGAGGAGAATGTCATGCTTGAACTATTTAATAAAATCTCTAACAATATGCTTCTTATGAAGGTTGTTGAGCCCTCAAACACTCCAAGAGAGGATCAATATTTCTTATTGCTTTTGGAGCCAACATGCTCCAAATTTGTCTAATTGCCATTCACAATATCTCTTGTTGTGTTCTTCTATCTGGTGACCTTTCTATGCTTCCTTTTGACCTTAGCAATAATCCCCACATCAGTTGAATTTCAAGGGCTAGTCAACTTATAAGGAATGAGCAAACCAAACTTACACGCAGCCACAGGTGGGAACAATGCAAGGGATAACTAAAGAAACCACCTCTTCAAGGATCTCACTAGGAGCAATCACTAACTGCAACACAGTGCCACCACTTAGAAATGGGATCATGTTTAGAGCTAGGAGGAGCACCTCTGAACTAGCATCCAACAAAGGGGAATCTACAAGGAAACTTTGGTTTACTGACAAAGACCAAGGGAATAATGGGGAAACCAAAAAAAGGGTAGAGAGATCAAGCTCAATATGCACAGGAACCACTAAAGGGGGGCCAACAAACCAGGAAGAGAAATCTCACAGGAAGCGGGGATGGGTAACACAGGGGACAATGGAGGAGTCTATGAGGATAACACTGGTGTTGGTTTGGTGCAACCAACAGCTGACCTAGAGGAGGGGGCACATACTTTGCTTTACCCAAAGGGGACTTAAACAAACCTTTGGGGAAAGCATTACACAAATGACCAATAGTAGAACATTTTTTATAATACAGAGAAGAGTTTTCATATTCAATGGCTTGAGACCACTTACCAAGCCTGGATTCTAGAATAACTGTGGTCAGGAGCACCTTATTTTGTTCAATGCTGATGCAAAACCAAGAAAACACCAACTAGTACATTCCTTCATGAAATAATCTAGAGAAAGGAAGTTTCCAAAGGAGTTAGCCACTCTCACTATAAATTTCTTCATTCAAAAACTCCAAAGGAAGGGTAGGCAACCTAACCCAGGTTGGGAGCACTACTGTCAAATGGGCAGAATGATCAAATCCTAGTATCCACTTGCACAGAGCAAGACTCTTTTTACCAAAGAATCAAGGGCATCTAGCTAGGGTAGACAAGCAGTCCTCATTGAACCATAGATTTTTTGCACCCTAGGACTTTCTAGCACTTCTAGGGTTTTTCACCTAGAAGGAGAAAGAAGGGAAAAATAATCTAGCTAGTTCATTCAAATTATGTAATGTATGATGTAATTAAGACTAAATGGAATGATATGAATTCAAATAAATGAACTTCCTGACTGATTATGAATGCAAAACCTAAGAACAATGCAATGTTGGAAAACAAAATGTGATATGCAAACAATGAACTATGAATCAATAAATGCGAAACAAAAAAGAAAAGGGTTGAATTAGAGTGCACCTGGGTAGAGATTGGAGAATCTAGAATTTTCTAAATACTATCTGAAATCTTAAAAATTCACCAGTGGGACTCATTCGCCATTGATGGAGAATCAATCCTGCTTATAAGGAAAATAGTCGGGAATAGGTTTCTGAGTGTCGGGATCCAGAATCTGACAAAACCTAGATTTCTAGCCTTAAGGTGGGACTCATTCGCCACTGATGATGAATCAATCCTCTCCTAAAATTTTGAGAAATTGGGGGACAATTCTGTAGCACTAGATCTGAGGTTGACTACTTGTCAGGTTGACGAAGTTAATCCTGTAGAAAATGGACAAAATGTCTTCTCTAAGCTTGAAAATAGGTAGTTGACTTGAAACACTTTGTTGACTTCTTCTCCACTTTTCAACACCTAAATTCTTGACAAATCTACATACACAACACATGCACTAAGGGGGAAAATGGTTAAGGGTTAGGGCAAAGGGATTTTCCTTGGTCAAATCCCACTTTGGTAATCAAACTCTTAATAAAATGATGAAATGAAAGAGAAAGATAAACTAATAACATGCAAATGCTATCAACTTACCAAACCCTTGTTGAAGAAAATCTGAAGATATGTCAATGGCTTCCTTTCAATGCTTGATTGATGCTTGATTAGATGATACAAAGTGCTCAAATACTAATTGAATGCTTAAATAAGTTATGAGATTGTATGAGATGTAAAATGAGGAGAAAAACACATATTTGTACACACTTGTGCCCTAGTAACCCGATGATACCTCATTATGGGCCGACATCAAGTAATTTTGAATAAAAACTCGAAAGAAAATTTTAAATATTTTGAAATTGGATCCAAGAGGGACTCATTCACCACCCATGGAAAATGGGTTCCACCTTGGATTTGAATGTGGGTGTCAGGTATGTGTAGGATCAGCATGGAAAAAATAGGCCCTTAAGTGGCAAACAAATTGGAAAAATCAGAGTTAGGTAACTTGACATAAAAGTTTCAATAAGTTATCTATATTATTTTAAAAATATGTAAGAATGGAATCTGTAGAAAATTGAATGTAATTTCTAAACTACTAGGTTTTTAAAAAAAAAAAAAATCTATTTGGTGAAAATTTGAAATTTCAATGCAATAGTACTTAAATTTTAGTTATAAAATAAGAAGTAGGTGTCTGTTTGACCACCCTAACCACAACAAAATGATAATATTTTTTTATAATATTTTAGATATAAGTAGAGGACTCATGTCTTGATATGATGCATATTTTTTTGTAATTTTTTTCCAAGTAAATAATTAATTATGAACTTTTTATTACAACTTTTAAAAAATATAAAAAACTCATATGTCTGACCACCTTAACTTGGTCAAATATTCATGAAATTCAATTTTTCTTTTTTTAATCCTATAGTATGTGACGCATGTTTTGGATTCAAACAATGTGATATTGTTTGAAAACTATAGATGTTTTTCAATTAGTCTATCAATTAGGACTTTAGTTGTAATTTGAATAGAAAATGAATAATAATTACTTATTAAATTCAAAGTAAAGCATAATTCATATTGGTGGAAAGTTGAGAATGTCCTTTAAAAATCCTTTTCATTTCATCAATTTTGGGTAAGAAAAAGGTTGTCAGCCACATACCCATCATATTGCCACTTTTTGGCCCATCATGATCTTGCACAAACCCTGACATCGGGAATTAAGTCACTTTTAATGTTGTTTTTCAGGTTTACATTCAAAAATACACTTAATTAATCCTTATAAGGGAATAAAGGGGTCAAATAAAGCATAAGAAAAGTGTAAATAGTGAAATTATACCTAGAAAAATGTGAAATATTGTTACAAGACTTTACAACACTTCAAAATAGGACTTGTTGATGAATAAAAAGGTGATTTTTAGGTCAATTGTAATGAACAGAGTCTAGAAAAGTATAGAATTTGTTTACAACACTTCACAACACCTTCACAAGATGCTATAATATGAATTTTAAGGACCTAATGTGAATGTTTAAGCCACATTGCAACATTAAATCAAAGAAAAGTTGACCAAGCATCAAGAGGAAAGGCCTAAAAGACCATGAAAATGATAAGGGGCCATTTTTGTATGGTGCATTTAGCCCCCCCTTTAGTCAGAGGATGAACTTGCTTCAAACTCACACTAAAGTAGCTATGGATATCGAGAAAGATGTTTCAATGTACTTACGTTAGCAAGATGGAATGGTGACAATCAAGAGGGATAGTCAAGCCCCCAAGATGAAGATCCCATGTAAAAATAATCATAAGAGCAAAGGAACACACATAATGATGAAAAAGGAATGAAAGCTTCGATCATCTGCCCAACTAGTTGTGGATTAGATCTAGCCTGATTGTTTGAAATAGAAAAATGCATACTCACTTTGGGGTGACAAAATTCATGGTGGTCCTTCAAGTGAGAAGACCCAAGAAGGTGAAGTACATACACTAACTTTGGCATGCACCCACAAACACATAGGTGGCTATGGGTAAATTCGTACCATTGAATGGGATTCCTGCTCAACTATATTAAAGTTATACCTCCTGATAAATTTAACAAGGCGCCACAAAGGAAAATGATGGTTCATGCTTCATGAGACAAGAAAAGCTTCGTATGCTTAATACTCATGAACAAAGAGCAAGGTACCACAGGAATGAAAATTGTGTTATGCAAGGTGGTAGAAATGTAAAATGCAAAAATGTAACATGTAAAATGTAAAAGGAAATTTAAAGTGTAAAAGCTATTCTAAGGAGTCATGTTAAGTTCACGCAAGGTCTATAACTTAGGGAACATTGTGTCTAATGTCTCTAAGAGATGACCAATTAAACAATAGAATATTCACAACCTAGGGGATGCAGTGCGTTGTATCAGGCTACTAAGAGGAATGTAATATACTATGATAGATCACATTTATGAAGGACATCACACCCAATGTCATCCACAAAGTGACAACCACATTGTATGAAACAAGAAGGCTACACTAAGGACCAAAAATGCAAATGAAATGATGCCAATGTATTTCCCCCACTTTAAAGAAATTGCTACACACTAGTTTAGGAGCAATTACTTTAAAATAGTGAAGGAAAGAAAATGCAAAAAGAAAACAAGAAATGAGAGCCAACTTGGAAAGCCCCTATGCCAAGTCACATGTTTCCGAGTAAAGGCTGCTTCATGTAAGTGAAAAGGAGAACAAAAGAAAAAGGGAGTTTCCCCCAAGAAAAAAACACACCAAACACATAAGGGATCTATAGATTTAGGGTCAGTATGTTCATTGCTGCAATGTTTTTATGAAAGAGCTTGGAACTATCATCATTCCCAAAAGTGCATAGAACTAGAAGAATGACATGAAGAGAGTGAAAAAAAAGAAAAAAAAATCCATTTTGAGTCAAAATGGAAGAGACATTGTGGTCTCAATGCTTTGCATTGTCCCCAGACGAAAAACACAAGCGGAAAAAAAATGAAAAGGAAAAAGAAAAGGAAAAGCTTTTGGGTCAACATGAAGGAGAAATTTTAGTCTCAATACCTTGCATCATCCCCAAAAGGAAAACACAAGAAAAAGGAAAAGGGATTGATTGGGTCAACATGAAAGAGACATAGGGCTTCTCAATGCTTTGCATCATCCCCAAAAGGAGAACACAAAACAAAAGCAAAAAAGGAAAGGACCTTTTGGGTCAACATGGCAGAGACAATATGGTCTCAACACTTTGTGTCGTCCCCAAAAGGAGAAACACAAAACAAAAGTGAAAATGCATGACATAGAGAATAATAGAGGTACAAATAGAAGAAGTGTACAAAGAGAGGGAACATAAAACACACATTAGGAGGGAACGCAATACTTACAAGCAAGAAAATCGAAAAAAAAAACTGTAAAAGGCTAGTAAGGTGAATGCAAGTCAACCATCTAACAAGTCATTTTCCTCCCAATCATGTTCAGTGTATTGTGAGGGTGGTTGATTGTCCAAAGGAAGAATTGAAAGGGTCAAACTAGGAGATGTGCCAGGTTCGTCACTTGGCTGAGAAGATTTATCATTTAAGCTCATGGTAGATGAAAATAATGAGTTTAGATCATTATGCACTTCATCTATCTTTGTGATCTCTTCATCATCATCAACATCAAGGTTGATTACAACAAGAGGATGAAGGGTTATTTCCAAGGAAGGATGTATCAAAAGTTGTGGTTGTTGGATTGGTTCATTTTGTTGTGAGGGATGGATTGTATTATCTTATGGCGGGTTAGGGGGAAGAGGTTGATCATCTATTTATTTTGTCATAGGTGGAGGTTGGATTTTATTGTTTTCTTCCATTCAAGACTAAAGAGCAAGGAGACGACGATGACACCTACGCTCCCTAGCACCACAGTTTTGTTTAATTTTATTTTGAACTTGTTGAGGTGTAAGAGTCAGTTGCTCCATCATAGGTTCCTTTTCTTTCAAAGGGGGAAGAATAGAAGAAACCAAAGATGATGTGTCAATCACTTTCTCTTTAGCTCTATACACTTATTTAATAGAGCAAGGCATGACAAGATTGGTTTCATTTTCTCTTGGTCATTTAAATGAGGAAGGGGAAGTTTTTATGTGTGGTTGTTCATGAGGTTGTGTGGTTTGTTCAATGTTGAACTCATGCTGAAGCATGGTTTCATCTAGGATAGGAGGAGTGGAAGTGGATGGGGACTGGTTATGAAGAGACAATTCATCTATGTGTTTGGCTTTGAAATTTTGATAGGCTATGAAGAAGAAATCCTTATGAGGGGTGATGGGCTCCATAGGTTCAGGCCAAAAGGCTTCTAGGGAAAAATTACCTTTGGAAGATAATGGGTTAAAGCCACTATGGTTGACAGTAAATATTTCATTGCCATGTGTAAACTTCAAACACTTATGAAAAACAAAAGGGACCGCTTTCATCGAGTGAAGCCAAGAGTGACCTAGCTTCAAATGAAATTGGTCTGATTGTGAAATAATAGAAAATGTTACCTCCAAAGTTTTAGGTCCCACTTGTAAGGGGAGTACAATTGATCCAATCGTAGGGAACACAAAACTAGTATGTGTTTTAATCCATGTAGTTGGTTTATTGTAATCATCTTGATACAACTCATGTAATACTAAAAATTCTTCTGTGATCACATTCTCAACACATGCAGGATCTATTAATATCCCATTAGTGGGCTTGTCATAGATTCAACCAGCTATGTAAAGAGGATCATCAAAAAGCTTTTTGAGTATATCTTTGGAAGAAAAGGTGATATCAATATTTTTGTTGGTTGGGCCCTTACAAGGAATAACGTCTATCGCACCCACAAGTTCATCCATAGGAGTAACTTGGGTATCATTCAGAGTTATATCAAGTTGTTCATTATTTGTATCAATGCTCATGACTTGAGGGTTTGAAGGTTCACTAGCCTTGAAAAAATGAAATATTGTGTTTAGGCATGGGGTTGGTGAAAATTTGTAAGTTCTGGTTAGGGGGTGCAACAAAAGTTTATTACCTTGATCATTTACACCCACAATGGACAAACAACCCAAATATGTGAGGTCTTGAACTAAGTTTTTTAGACACTTACATTGTTTTGTGTCATGGCCATTTTGGAAATGAAAATGGAAAATAAACATTTTGTTTAAATTTGGGTGGGAAAGGCTTGGTGGTATGAAGTGATTTAATGGTAGGCAACATGAGCATTTGTTGTTGGAGCAATTGGTTCATTGTATTGTGGAGGGTATCAGGTAAGGGAGTAAATTGTCTCTTCGGGTCCCCATAGGTATAGGGAACAACTACTTTAAGAGCGACCACTTGGCTTGGAACAGGTTGGGCTGGTTGTGGAGAAGGTAGATTGAATTGTAAGAAGCCTCAGTTTGGTTTTCTAAAGTTTGGTGCATTGTTGTGGTTATTTTGCTCATATTTCTTAGCTCGGTTAGAAGTGGACTTTGAATCACAACTAGAAACCGGGTTGTGATAATCACAAAGGGTTGTGCATAAATACATGAATGAAGGGAATTCCATCATTGTTAACTTATCTTAAAGGTGAGTGTGCAAGTTTTTGATAAACATCTTCTGCAAATGTGAATCAGGACTTGCTTGACATCAATTTGAGCATATGATGACTTGTAACGAGAAATGAAGTCAGTGAATTTTTCATCAGTATTTTGTTTATAGCACATTAAATCTACTATTGTTTTCTTAGGATTCATGTGAACTTGGAAATGACTAATAAAGGCATCAACAAGTTCATTGAATGATCCAATGGAGTGATTGGATAGGTTTGAAAACCACTCTAATGCAGTGTCTTTCAAGGTCCAAGGAAATTTTTTGGCTAACAACTTGTCATTGAGGACAAAGTCACTACACAAGGTTGTATAAGCATTGACATTGTTGGTAGGGTCTCCTTTATCCCCGTATTTCTCAAACCTAGCCATTTCAATTCCTTGTGGCATTTGTGTGCATAATATTTCTAAGGATAATGGACTACTACGAACATGGTATGTTGGTGGAGAGTTGTTGTTGCATGGATGAAATGATGCTAAAGAGTTGTATAATGATGGGATTGGTGTAAGGAGTATGAGGTGGAAGGGAAAATGGAGTTGGGGTGTATGTAATGTGAGGAGAGGTGAAAGGGACATTAAGAGGGGTGAAGGTGGAAGAAGGAATATTCAATGCCACAAAAGAACTGTGAATGTTGGTTGGAATTATGAAAGAAGGAGACACATAACCTATTGCATGGTTGTTGTAACCTGAGGATGGTATAAGTTGGTATAGATGCTATGGTTGAAGGGGGGGAATGTGAGGTCGTCCTTGACTTTCCACTATGTTTGTTTATTGGGAAGTATTAGGAGAATGTTTATTGTATATTTCAACAATTCTTTTCATGACTTGTAAGCCATCATCACTTTCAATTAAACGGTGAAGGTTTTCTATTGTAGGTATGGAAGTGGTGGAAATATTTTCAACAGACAAGTCTTGTTATAAATGTGCAAAATCTTCATGAATACTAATGACCTTGTCTTGAGGAAGGGAGTTCTTTTGTGTGTCATTATTCATTGGATGAAAAGGTGAAGGAATAGAAGTGGTATGATCAATGCCTAATGTACCATTTTCCATACTAGGAGTAGGAGCTCTTGAGATCCCAAGGTCCACAATGAGAGTGCTATCACAGGAAGCCATGAGTCTAGAACTTCGTCTCACTAAAGTATTATCAATGGGGCACCAAACACTCATGCAAGTATGACAAAGGACAAGGTGAATTATAATGCAATGTAATCTAGGAGTGCAAAATGAAAATAACATGAATTCTATAAATTGAAACAAAGAAATAACAACAGAGAACAAAAATGTAGGAAATGCCCAAAAAATGTCTAAAAATGCAATCTGAAATATGTAGGTGTACTAATTCACCCAAGGTGGCAAACGAGTCCCAGTATGAAATTTTTTTGATGTTTTTCAGAAAATTTAATGTGATTCTAATGTTTCTTAGATGCCAATGAAAGATGCAGATGCAATTTTTTTAGATTTTTTCAATGATATGCAAAAATGAAATCTAAATGAGTCTTTAACTAATCCAAGTTAAGAAACCCTAGGATGCAAAAACAAAACAATACCCTAATTGAATGTTGATGCAAATGAAGACTAAGATGCACAATACAATTGGAATCAGAAAGCTAATATGCTCAATGTGCAGGTTCACCAAAATGAACCATAGATTTTTGGTACCCTAGGACTTTCTAGAACTTCTAGGTTTTTCACCTAAAAGGAGAAAGAAGGGCCAAAGAATCTAGCTAGTTCACTCAAATTATGTAATGTATGATGTAATTAAGACTAAATACAATGATATGAATGAAACTAAATGAACTTTCTAACTGATTATGAATGCAAAACCTAAGAACAATGCAATGTTGGAAAACACAATGTGATATGCAAACAATGAACTATGAATGAATAAATACAAAATAAAAAAGAAAAGGGTTGAATCAGAGTGCACTTGGGAAAAGATTGGAGAATCTAGAATTTTTTTAATGTTGTTTGGAATCATAGAAAATCACTAGTGGGACTCATTTTCCACCGATGGCGAATCAATCCTGGTTCTAATGAAAACAATTGGGAATAGGTTTTTGAGTGTCAGGATTTGGAATATGGAAAAACCCATATTTCCAGCCTTAAGGTGGGACTGATTCACCACTGATGGAGAATCAATCCTCTCCCAAAATTCTAAGAAATCAGGGGACAATTTTGTAGCACCAAATCTGAGGTTGACTGCTTGTCGGGTTGACGAAGTTAATCCTGCAGAAAAAAAAAAAGAATGTCTTCTCCAAGATTGAAAATAGGAAGTAGTTGACTTGAAAAAGTTTGTTGACTTCTCCACTTTTCAACACCTAAATGCTTGACAAATCTACATACACAACACATGCACAAAGGGGAAAAATGGTTAAGGGTTAGGGCAAAGGTATTTTCCTTGGTCAAATCCCACTTTGGTAATCAAACCCATTAATAAAATGATGAAATGAAAGAGAAAGATAAACTAATAACATGCAAATACTATCAACTTACCAAACCCTTGTTGAAGAAAATCTGAAGATATGTCAATGGTTACCTTTGATTGTTTGATTGATGCTTGATTAGATGATACAAAGTACTCAAATCTAATTGAATGCTTCAATAAGTTATGAGATTGTAGGAGATGTAAAATGAGGAGGAAAACACATATTTATACACAATTGTGCCTTAGTAATTAGATGATACCTCATCAAAGGAAACATCAAGTAATTTTGAATAAAAACTCAAAATAAAATTTGAAATATTTTGAAATTGGAGCAAAGAGGGACTCATTTGACACCCATGGTGAATGGGTCCCACCTTGGACTTGAATGTGGATTCCGGGAATTAAGTCACATTTAATGTTGTTTGTTGGGTTTACATTCAAAATACACTTAATTAAGCCTTATAAGAAAAGTGTAAATAGTGAAATTATGCCTAGAAAAATGTGAAATTTTGTTACAAGACTTTACAACAATTCAAAATAGGACTTGTTGATGAATAAAAAGGTGATTTTTAGGTGAATTGTAATTAATAGAGTCTAGAAAAGTGTAGAAATGTTTTACAACACTTCACAACACCTTCATAAGATGCCATAATATGAATTTTAAGGACCTAATGTGAATGTTTAAGCCACATTGCAACATTAAATCAAAGAAAAATGGACCAAGCATTGAGAGGAAAGGCCTAAAAGACCATGAAAATGGCAAGGGGGCATTTTTCTATGATGCACTCATCAAGGGAGAATCTAAAGCAAAATAGACCTTTTAGAAGAGCCAAAGTCGTGAATGAGCCTTTGACTACCCACTAAGAAGAAACCCACTTATGAATAGACTCAATGTTAGGCTACTTTCCCACAAACCTGCCAATAAGAATTTTTTTCATTTTGGCTATAGAACAATCCAAAGAAAGGTCCTTTATTTTTATAATGGTACCCTCATCTAAATGTAGAATTTGGACTCCATTCCCAACCCCATCCCATCGCATAAAGTATTTATTTTTTTACAACTATGAATTAGCTCATAAAAAATATAATCCATAAGAATACAAAAAATAATGAAATGTTACCATAGGAAAAAAAACTAAATAGAATTTGATTTGATAAAAAAAATTCAATCTATCTTGAAAAGATTAGAGATTCTATTGTAGAAAAATTATGTTGCATTCTAAGATATAATATGTGATAACATGTGATAAAAGAGAAATAATCATGTTGACACAAGATCACATTCTAAAGGTTCTAAGAAAACTATAAGACTTAAATCTAATTATATTGACCTTTATATTGACACAACCTTCTTGCCTCATATTTTAAGGGGAAGGACAATATGCTGAAGTTTAAGCTAGAGTTGCTTATGGGGAGAGACAATATGCTCGGTTGACTAGGGGGTGCCTTGTTGATAAGGATGATTCTTAGGAAGGTGAAGACAATGTGAAGTTGGAGAACAATCTATTTGAGAATAAAGAAGGTTTTGAATCCTCCCTTGAGGATCCTAAGAACATTGTTTCTATTTCTCCTAATAATATTGCGAAGGAAGATGAGGATAATGAAGAACCTAAACGAGATAAATGAATCTTTTGGAGATGACAAAGGGACTTGAATGGTAATGAAAGTTTGATTCAAATGAAACGTAAGCTAGATGATGATATGAAACGTAAGCTAGATGATGATCTCTTTATAATGAGAAAGACAAAATTTGTGACACGTGCAATGAAAAATGAGAGAATATATTTGAGAGTGAAAATTAACTTATTGAAGAGGCTATATATAAAATCTGGTCAAAATAAGTGATATTATGATGAGAAGAGTTATTTCGAGGGTGGTCACTCTTAAAGGCTAAGTTAAGAAGCTTAAACTTATTTAGGAGGAAGAAAAAATGACTTCCAAGAAAATACTGAAAAAGAATGAACCACAGATCGACATGGGTGCTAGAGAGGGGGAGGAAAAATTCAATATTATGTGTAAAGATTGGGAAATTCTAGCTACTCATTACAGGGTGTAATTTTAGGGTATAATTTTTTGGTGTTTAGTTCTATTCTGACTGTTTTTCGTGCTATTTCTTGGTTGTCCTAGTGTTGTATATGTTTGGGTTGGTTTCTGGCTTGAGTTGGTCTTGTTAGCCATTGCTTCCTGTTAGTTGCTTTTTTTTTTTGGTTGTCTAAAGTTTTGTTCCTTGTTTATGAACTCTTTATGAGACTGGAGCCATTTTTCCCAGCTTATCTAATAAGAAAACATGTGATAAAAGGAAGAGAGCATTTTATACTTACTCCTGATTGACAACTGGGCCTTTAAAATATGAAACCTTTTCCAGCGCCATTTTCCAATCCTCGAGCGTTTCTGAAGCATATCTGGCCGTGGCTTCATGCAATAAAAAAGCTTTAGCATAGATTCCTTTTCCTTTACAAATCCAGTGGATATCACTAGGATCAACACCGTAAAAGACAGGAATAATTTTCTTGTCAGCTTTGAGGATAAAGGATAACTCGGCCAAACACCAAGTGGATTCTGCATATCTGGGTGAAAGTATAGCAATATGAAGGAAAGAAGTATTCATGGCGTCTTGTATTTCAGATGGTATAAAATCGCCGAGTTCAAGCTCTGATTCATCTAAGAAAACTTCAAGTCCCATGAGTTTGAGGGTACGGTAAATAGAGGTGGCCAGTGTTTGCTTGGTGTCGGGGCCACGATGGTTTATAAATACATCGTAGCGCACCTTTTTCGTTGAAGTTGAAGACGATGCAGATGCAAATGGCGGCAGAATTTTCCCAAAGGCATTGGTAATCTCATTTGCCCTTGCCATGGAATTAAACAGAAGAGGAAATGAAACAAGCGCAGGGGTAGAAAGGATAGAAGAGAATGGGAAGGCAATGAGCCAAGGGATGATGGTAGTGGACCGACTCCACGGGTAGAAGACCACATCAACGACTCAGTCCCATCAAAGACTCCGCCTTTTCGATATTTTAAGATATCAATGTTAAAACCATTTTTTAACGGAACAGTACCGGCACGTTCATATCAATGTTTAACCATTTTTAAACTGAAGAGCGCGGGCAGGTCCAAGTACAAGATGTAGATAATAAAAGGGACCTCAAAATATGTGACATGAAAGGGTAAGAAAACAACAAGAAGGTGAGCAAATAGAGAAAAACGATGGCAATAAAATTACAGAATCTGCTGCAGGATATTCTACAGATTCTTCGGCGATATATTTGAAAGATCAGCGAGCCGAGACAATAGTTAAGTGACAGCGGCGACAATATTCCGAGGAATTATTCAATGCTCACTTAAAACAAGTGGGGAATCTAAGACGGCAGCGGCATGTCGAATCGACGTCTTTTACCAGTTTTCCTTCATGGATGAATTTGACATACTGATACAGAACGGTCGTATAGTGTCCACCGTCTACCTAATACGCTAAATCTTTGTGTGGCAGGGATCATATATCATAAAAAGATATAAAGGGAAATATCAACTATAAGAGACAATGTAACACAACCTAAAGCATTAATTAGGAGGACTTTATTTTTCATTTTTAAAGAGACCCCAAAATGTGTCATTGAAAATGGTGTCCAAGGCATGATAGTCTTTAAGTAATTATTGGAAAAGATAATACATTGCATAGTAGGATCAAGAAGCACATCTGAGAATTTTCTTATTTCAAGTTAGTGATATATTTCATCGAAATGTATTTTATATAAATTTAATATTTAATTATCATTAATATGTTCTTTAATGATATGGAGTTTCTTGTGATTTATTGTTATTAGGTATATAATTTTGAAAGTGATTGGTAAAATTTTACAAATTTTAATTAGGAGGGGTCATCAAATAATTTTCATCATCATTGAGACTTTTCACAAATCATTATTATTTTGTAATCAATGAGATCTTAGATGTTATGTTTAAGGGACATAGATGATTGTATAGAATGTCCCTTCAGTTTATGAAAAGGAATCAAAATTCTTAGAAATGAGATGGTTATGATCTAATGAGTGAATAGGTTCTAAGATATTCATATTATATTCTACAAAACATTGAAGCATATTGTCCAAAATTTTGTCTAATTTTGTGAAAATTCAAGGACCATTTTTCTTAAAAGGAGGTTGAAAGGTATTAGTCACTTGATGTACTTCTTTCTTCTCATCTCTAAAAACTTGCAACCCTCCTTTCTCTTCTAAAATCTCTATAAACCAATTTCATTTCGGACCTTAGGTTTTCTATCAAGAACTTGGAACTTTATGGACCCCAAGTCCACATTTCCTCCCGGTTTGCTTTTCGACATGTGTTATCTATTCATTTTTTCATACTTCACACCCCAATTAGAAATTGGAACCTTAGGTTCTAATTTTAATTCCCTTTATACTCTCGACCTCTGTAGTATCAAGTGATCTTTAGAATCCAATTAGGACTAATGTTCCATCTTAAGATCTGATACATGTTAGTCCTTTGTATGTTCCAGGTCAATGTTCCTTCTTGAGATCTAATACCCACTAGTCCTTTGGAGGTTCCAAGTTCTTGTTTCAACCTAAAATGTGAGCCTAACATGTATACATTTGAGTTTCCATTTCTCATTTCCAACCTGACTCCTAGGCTAACCAAGGTCTTAAAATTGCATTTTTTCTAATGGAAAGATCTATTCTCTCAAATCAATAAGAACCTTTCCAAGTAAAATTTGGGCTTTATTTTGATCATATTTAGATACCTATTAGTCCTAGAAACTAAAATAATAGATAAATTATGTTGAGATATGAAGTTTATTAGGTTTCTTTATCAATATGCAAGATGATTAACAAAGTAGAAAAGATTGATAAACTTCCTACCACAGTGAAGTATGAATTTCAAGTAGTCCCTAAGGTATCCAAGATTTTATTCTATTTTCTAAGACATCACACAAATTGATTTGGGCTGCACTGACCTAAAATATTATCACAAAAGAACTTTTGGAGACTCTATGACTCTTAGATTGAGAATAATAGCTGACTCAAGAGTGGCTCACATGGCTACATTCTCTTCTATAGTACAAATCCTAGTGCTAAATATTTAATGTGCCCATACTTATATGATCCCAACACAAGGAAATCAAGAGACCTACGTGGGAATATTATTTTGGATATCTCCCTTGCACTTGTTTCTCGTGTCTTTTACCTTCCATTCAAGGAAATTCTAACAATCATCATAGAGGATAGTGACCTAAAGTAATATGAGAAGGATGAGGATGGTTTGTTAGGCATCCGAATAAGGATTGGTTGATGAAAAAAAGGAAATCAATAACCAAGAATCCTAAGAATATCAAAATGTTAGGATTACAGGAAGTGATTGGTGACATTTTCACCTTATTAAATAGAGTAAAGGGAAAGTCAAATTCTAGATTGTATCCTATATAGATGTATCAATGCATGTATATAAGTTTGAAAGATAAAGAATACATTGATTGGGCACAACTGATATGTGATAATGTACATCAACAACTCACCACTATCTTGAATACCAAGAATTTCAACATGGCATCTTTTGTTATCTACCTTTTAGAAAGACAAGCCTTATTTCTTGGATTGATTACAGAGGGAATTTTGGGAGCAGGAGATGAAAAAAAAGAGTTTGGGAACACTATCCCTAGTTATAATACAAGGGATCCTAGAAACACTTCAAAAGAGTCAACAAAGTTTTCATCTTTCCTATATTACATAAGTTGATTAGGAATGAGATGGTGAGAATCTCACTATAATTAAAATAATTGATAGTTAGCTAGGGGCATCGGTTCATCAAATTTCTCAAGTCTACATACATTAGAGTAGCTAGTTTTACTGAAGTCCCTTTCTTACTCCAAATATTTCACAATGATAATATTTTTTTTCTTGATTTATCTAGGAAAATCATTAAGGTACACAAGTTCACTAAAAACCATAATATAGGGGTACAATTTTCTTTTGTGTTGGGTTATTATACTCATGCTTTGTAGTATGTGCTAAGGAATCTAAGGAGGAATTATCTTCTTTAAACTTCAAATTATTTCATGCTCAAGCAAGCTATGATCCTTGAGGTAAAGTGGAGAGGGTGTTTGGATTTAAGTATGAGCACAAGGCCAATATAGAAGATTTTTGGGATTTTTCCAAAATGACCATGGTGCAAGAAAGAGGAACTTTCATTTCTTAACACTCAAACATATGAGAGATGTAAAAATTGGAGGGGAATCCCCAAGAACATGTTTGATGATGAAAATATGTTGAATCCCATCTATGATTTATAAAATATATATAATATGTCTTTACCACTTGTAAATTAGGTAGTGCCAGAAGAAAATTATTTGAAGACAATCAATCAAGTAGTGGAAATTTTTGGAATGTCTTGATTAAAGATAAGAATTGAACAATTTGAAAAAATAAAGGATAAGAAAAGGAAAATATGAAGTGATCCTTCATCTACTCCAAAGAAACAAAAGGTCAAGGAAAATGAATCTATGGAGAAACTGCAAGAAGCCTTTGAAAAGGTGAAAATAACAAAAGAGGTGGGAAAGGTAGGAGTAAAATCAAGGTTTGATCCTATGCATTTACAATAGGTTCATTAGCAATAAGCACAAGTGGTAGTTTCGAGGGTAATAGTCTTCAATGGGACCAGGATATTAGGAATTATTGAATTTAACTCATCTTCAGGACTCATAAGAATATTTTACTTGTCATATGATGACACCATTAGGAACACCCACTAACACTACACCATCAACTTTAAAAGAGAAGAAAGAGGATAAAGAAAAAATGGATGATATAATTGATAAGTTGGTCAAAGAGATTGAAAAACATCTACTGAAGGGAGAGAACAAATTACAACCTCACCAATCTCCTCCAAGTCAATCAAGACCCCAAATTAAAATAATATCTATTGAAGAAATGAAAGGATGGAATGTTAAAGTTGAGTACCAAAAAGAAGTACCCAACTATTTAAGCAAATATTTTTGAAGCCAAATTAAAGTTTTCTATTTTCAAGCAATATCTAGACATTTCAAATATTTAATTTATTCTTTTATAGTTTTTAGTCCAATAAGACTTGATGTAAATAGGTCCCACTTAATTTGTAAAGTGGATCCTATATTTTAGGCACATGGTATGTGTTAGTTTAAAATTATTCATGAATTTATATGATGTGGTGCATGGATTAATTATTGAAATATAAAGTTAGAGTTAATTTTAGGAGTAATGGTAGGAATTTTCGCATGAATTTTCTATCTATGAATTGTGCAAGAAATATATATTTTGAGCTCTTCTTTTTTCTTAATGGATGTGTCAAATATTGTAAAAGGGTTTATTCTTTTTCTATCTTTTAGAAAAATAGTAGTTGATAGTAGTACTTTATTTTAACATTAGTTAGAGGAAACATTCTAGAAAGGAAGATCTAATTTTGGTGTAGACGTTTTTCTGAAATTAATAAAGGTATCATATTTTTTGAGATTTATTTTTTCTATGGTAGAGTGTATTAACTAGTTCTTTTTCTATATATTCTATGGAATTCGAGAAAAATTGAGTTAAAAATTTGTTTGTTGAGTTGCTGAAGTTTTTTAAATTTGCATGTGATACAATAGTTTAATGCATGCACTTCTATTTCTTTAAAATCCTTTGGAGTTTGCACCTATTTTATTATTGATTGCACATAGTTGATCATGATATTGTAGGTTTCAAATTAGTTTATGATTTTTTTCGCATAAAGACTAGAATCTATAAAATTAAACCATTCATTTTGTTTCTCATAAAATTTAATATTTTTAATTTATTTGTTTTCTACAATCCTTAAGATTAGAATAGAATAGAAATATAAAATTAGAGAACAAAAAAGAGAAAGAAAAAAATCATAACAAAAATAATCCCTTAGAAAAGAAAAAAGGTTTTAAAGTTTGTGAAATATTAAAGGTCCTTTGAATAAATAGACCACAATTGACCATTGAGTGATCCAGCACAGTTGTAATCCAACTGTCCAAATTATGGAGATGACATAATACTTAGGAATAGTTATTTGTTTAGGAGAGGTAGTGTGACTTTATTCTACCTATGTTAAAACATGTCAATTGAACACTAACAATATACCTCTAATCACAAGTGTGCACCTTTCGACATTATTAGATGTGAAATCTTTAAGAACATATTTCTAACAATATAGGACTTCTTCTAATCAACTCCTAACCATATGTATCCTCTACAGATATTGAATTAGACCAGATCTCTCTACCCCTTTTACATTTATATCTCAATTCTCGCATTCAATTTACTTGATTTAAAATCTAAAAAATTATTATTATTATTAATAAAATTAAATCAATCAAATAAATAAATATAATTTAACATATACAAATAAAAACAATTTTCCCATAATAATTTATTTCAAGTATCAAAATAAAATTATCATGAACCTGCGTATCATTAAAAGAGGGAAAATCACAAATAATTCTACTATAAGCTTTATCTTTTCTTTAAAGTCGATTATTTAACAAATACACCAAACTAAAATTACAAATGAGAACAGATTGCTCGTACCGACTTTCCATTATAAAGTAAGTGATACAAATATTTAACTTTATCTTCCACCCACTTTCCAATATAAATAAGTGAGAAATATTTAACAATTAAATACATGAGATACTAAAGTGTGAGAAATATGAAATACAAAATGGTGCAAATTTGTTCCCAGCAGTTTGGAATGCACATTGCACATTTATGGAGGAAATTGATTAAAAAATAGGCACCTCGAGAAGGATATCCCTCAGTGTATTTATATATCCTTCTTGAGGCACTCATTGCACATTTATGTGAGAAATTGATTAAAAAATAGGTACCTCGAGAAGGATATTCGTTAGTGTATTTATATATATTATTAAATATATATATATATATGCTAGTAGCATTCACATCGCAACACATAAAACATTAAATAAATTATTAGAGTTAGGGTTAGAGAAAAAATAAAATTAGGGTTAGGGTAGGGTTAAGGTTAAGGTTAGGTTTAGGGTTAGGGTTTGATTCTAGGATAAAGGTTAGTGTTAGGGTTAGGGCTAATGTTCAATTATGGTTAGGTTTATAGATATAATTTTTTTATAAAGCTTAGGGTTTGGGCTTGGGTTTCAATTAGGGCTAGGACTAGGGTAGGGTTAGGGTTTAATAAAGGTTGAAATAGGATTAAGGTTATTATTAGTGTTTTATGATAAAGCTCAAGGTTTGGGTAAGGGTAGCGTTAGGGTTTAATCATGCCTAAACAATGTTTTTGGTTCTAAAATAAAGTTTAGGGTTAGGGTTAGGATTAGAGTTATGGTTAATTTAGGGTTAGGGTTAGGGTTTATTTAGAGTTAAATTAAGGTTTAGTTAGGGTTAAGGTTATATATTTAAAATAGGGTAAGGTTTAATGTTAGGGTTACAATTCCATTATAGTTAGGATTTAATTGGGGTTGAAGGTTAGGGTTTGTGTTCAATTAAGGTTAGGGTTTGATTAGGGCTATGGTTACAATTTGTGTTCTAGGATAAAGCTTAGGGTTTGAGTTAGGGTTAGGTTTGGGGGCACGTTTATAGTTAGAATTTAATTAAAACTCATGTTAGGGTTCAATTAAGGTTCAAGGAGGCTTAGGCTTAGGGTTCAATTAGGGTAAGGGTTAGTATTAGTGTTAGGGCTAGGGTTCAATTATACTTTAAAGATTTAATCAAGGTTTAAGGTTACTGTTAGAATTTAGTTGGGTTATGATTAGGTTTAGAGGAAAATTAGGGTTAGGTTATAAGTAGGGTTCTACAATAAAAATTATGGTGCGGATTAGGGTTAGACCTAAGTGTTATGGTTAGGAATCAATTAAGGCTCAATTTTAGGGTTAAATCCTAACACTAACTTGAAGCTTTATCATAGAAAATTAACCCTTACCATAACTTTAACCCTCATTTTACCCAAATTAAATTATAATCTTAACCTTAAATCTAACCCTAACCCTAACCATAACCCTAATTGAACCCTAATCCCAACCCTACCTCTAATGCTAATTGAACTCTAATATTAATCATAATTGTAAGTGATGTCTATCCCTATTTGAACACTAATGTACCCTAAGCTTAGTTAAATCCTAACCCTAATTATACCCTAACTATGATTGAACCCTAACTATAAACCTAACGCTTATTAAACCATAACCTTAACCTAGGTAACTGAACACTAACTATAATTGGACTCTAACCATAGTACTAATTAAACTATAACCCTAATTTAACCATAACCCTAACTATAATAAAATTGTAATTGTATCATAGCCTTAATTGATCCCCAATCTTAATTGTACTTGAATACTAAATCTAACTTTGATTGTATCCCTTTTTGAACCCCAACTATAACCCTAACCCCAAGCTTTATCATAGAACCCTAATCCTAATTGAATCCTTACCCTAACTATAATGGATGCCTAACCCTAATTCAATGCTAATGTAATGTAACCCATATTAAATCCTAACCCAAATTGCACACTAACTCTAATTAAACCTTGATTGAATGTTGATCCTAATTTCAAACCCTAAACCTAATCCTAGCTCTAACCCTAATTGAAATCTAATTCTAATCATGACTCTATTTGATGCCTAACCCTATTTGAACCCTAACCCTAATTGAATCCCAACATTTATCATAATAAAATATAATTGAACATTAACCCTTTTTAAATCCCAACCTCAATTGAATCCTATTTGTAACCATAATTGAATCTTAATTAAACCCTAATTGCAACGTAACCCTAATACCTTAATTGAACCATAACTAAGCCCTTATTGCACCCTACTCCTAGTCCTAACCCTAATTGAACCTTAAACCTAACATTGATTGTAACTTTAATTGAACCCCAATTGTAACCCTAACCTCAAACTTAATCATACAACAATAACCCAAAACCTAACCCTAATTATAATCTTAAGTGAACACTAGTCCTAAATGAACTATAACCTTAACCCTAATTCAACACTAATTGAACCCTAACCCTAATTTTATCATAACCCTAATTGAATTGTAACCGTAGTTGGAGCATAACCCTAACCCTAAACCTTAATTGTACTCGAAGATTAACCCTAATAGTAACCCTAATTAAACCTGAACTATATCCTAATTGAACCTGTTGGTTCCCAAATCAACAGATGCAATGAGTCCTAAAGAGTAGCCACTCTCTCATTTCAGACTCAACGGGTTGATATGACCAACGAACAAGATTTAGTCTAAGAGACTAAAATATTCTGCACTTCAGGCTCTGTTAAACCTGGGAGGGTGATCTTGACCTTGTGCTTTCAGATACTTGTGTGTCACAGTATCAAACACATAGTAAATAGATAAATCTCCTTTATATGCTTAGCAGACACAATACCCTTAAGGTTTGGCTAACCTTTCAGGCAATGTCCAACTTAAACATGAGACATGTTATACATTAAATTCCACACACAAAAACGTATAGATATAGATAAGTAATTTTGATTTAAAAGATGTAGTTGCTCACACAACAATCTTAGGAAACTGTAACATCAAGAGACCAATGTTATATTCTAGGGTGGAGACACCTAAACCATGAAACTTAAAACTCATTACATCATTTACTCTATCATAGTTATTCCTATCACATGATGCATTACACCATTCATACTAGAAACCAAACTAGTCATACTTTATCAATCCAAGCATACTATTGCACAAACCTCTGTTTATGATAATACAATTTAATTCATTCTTTGAATGACAGTAACAACACAAAACAAACTTCTTCTATGGAATATCTCATGGGTGTTTCCTTATACTATTGAAGACTTCTTCTATCAATGGAAAGCTCCCTCTTTGAATCCTTCTATTTGAAGATTATGGGGTTTCACTTTCCCCTATATAGCTTGGGGTGTGTGGAAAGAAAAAAATAATAGAATTTTTAGAGACAAGGAAATGTCGAAGAACAATGTTTTTGAAAAACCCTTCAAATTAATTATGGAAAACTATAATATCATTCCTCAACAAGAGAATAAAAAAGAGGCTATGGTGTGCACTCCATATGATTTAATGATAGTCAAGGAGTGGAATATTAAAAATGGTTTCAAGGGCTTCTAAACCTACAAAACAAGACCGGACTAAGGTGAGCTGGAGTTTTCCTCCGTGTGATTGGTTTAAGGCTAATTTTGATGGTGCGACAAAAGGAAACCCAGGATTGGTTGGAAGTGGGGGTGTGATAAGGGATTCTAATGGTAATTTTCTAGCGACGGTCGCTATTCCCATTGGTTCTCAAACTAATCATATCATTGAGGCTATTGGAGCCTTTCATGTGATTAACTTGGTTGTTAAAAGGAATATTAAATATTTATGGCTCAAATGAGACTATAAAAACATTATTGATTGCCTCCTAGGGAAGTCCCCTCCTCCATGGTCTATCAAGAGTTGGATAGAAGAGGCTAAGTCCCTCCTACTTAATTTTGAGAGTTAAAATCACTCATGTGTTTAGGGAAGCCAATAGTGTGGCTGATTTCTTTGCTAATGAAGGGGTTAAAAAATTTGAGATGGTCACGTGGTAGAACCTCAGTGATCTTGGTGCCGAAATTAGGGATTTAATTAATTATGATATCATGCATGGGAAAAAAATGACTTATTTTGATGATGAGAGTAAGTAGGACCAAGTACTTCAACATCATTAGATTTGATGGGGCTGCTTTTAATATCTTAATTGGCAGTAAGAGGCGGTATATTTTGTGGGTTCTTTAGTCTAGTTGTAGTAGTTCATCTCATTGCTTTGGTTGTGAGGTGTTTGTGATAATGCGAGGTGACAGGAAAGGGTGGAGCCGAAAACCTACGAAATGCATAAGAGGAACCCAAAGGTTTGGGAAAAAATTGAACATGGTGGTCTGCTCCTGTTCATTGAGAAGCTTCATGGGCCTGATTTGAAGGCAACCAAGTACTTTGAGAAAAATTGGAACAATGGGGAAATATTTATGTTTGGTAGGCAGTTCAAGGTGGACGAGAACCTTATTGGAGAAGTGACTGGCATGTCTACCGAGGGAACAAAATTATTTCATGATAGAAGGTTCTTTGATGAAGCAGTTATCAGATTCCCTAGGAAAGAGAAAAAAAAAAAGACCAAGTTGATAAAAGTCTCTAATAGCTACTTTGAAGAGGATATGATTAAATCACTATGGAGGAAGGTACTCAGAGTCATCATGGAATACATTACTTTGGATGGTAGATTCACTAGGGTTTATGGGTACCACTTTTCCTTGCTCAACCATTTTCGTCACAAGAAAAAATATCCTGAAATTCACTAGAGACCTAAACCCTGAGGACCACTATTTTAAACTGGATTGTGAGTTTCTTGGGGTTATCCTAGCGATTGCCAAGAATGGTGTTGTGGATTACTTCTAAATAATGAAATGGAATTTTCATGAAATTAAAGACCTTAATCTCAGAAATAGAGCCCTCAATGGCAAGCTGGAGGAGTTGGAAGGTAAAGTTAGCTCCCTTATAAGTGTGGAGTGTGGGAGGAAGGAGGATAGAATGAGAACGAAGGCCGAGGAAAATGAAGGAAAATTCAAATGTCTAGAAGATGAAATAGGTAAAATGAAAAACACTATGAGAACTATTATGGAGAAAAATCACAGAATGGCGAAACATAATTCCATCATCATTAGTGCAATGTCTGAGAAACTAGAGAACTCACAGCAGGGTTCTCTGGTTGTGGATCTGGTTGCGGATAAGGAAAAGAACAATACTGAGGATGCTGGTATTTCCAAGCAGACGAGAGCTAGTATGAAGAGGAAGACTCCTCCTATGCCCCAAATGGTTCAGGTATGGAAGAAGGGCATTCAGGATATGCACAATCTCGAAGTTAAGGCTGTTGAAGCTGTTAAGTTCTTAGGTTAGCTGGGGGTTTCTTGTCAGTTTTTTGTTTGGGTCTTTTGGTGGCCCTTGTTGGCCTTGGGTCGGTGGCTATTGTGTCTCTTGGGATTTATTTTGATGCATCCTTTTTGTGTTTGGTGACTTTAATGCTTATTCTTACTCTCTATAAACTTTGTGGTTTCGAGTCCCTGTAAAACCCATTTTTTCCTTTATCAAAAACAACACAAAACAGTCATTCAAGAAAAAACAAGAAGACAAATAATAGAAAACCTTGATTTATTTTATTCATAATCTATGCATTGTGTACAATGGAGACAACTAACTCAGAATATCCTGTCATTTATTTATATAATATGACAGTGTTGCAATTACATTCTCAATTACAAGACTCAGAAAAAATTCAAAAAACTTAAAATAAATGTGTTATACATTAAACCCCTGTTACAAAATGTTCCCGTGAAAACTAAAATGTGCAACCTCTCATTTTGAAATAGGAATTTTTCACTTAAAGAAAGGGAAAGAACCCTAAATGGAGATCTCTTGATGACACATGGCACATTCAAGTCCACATATCAATAACTGTCTTTACTTGTAGAACAATCTTCAACCTGCTCTTTGTTTTCTTGCTCCTCACTTAACTGCCCTACAACAAAAAAATATTCCCCATGGGAATACTTCATCATTCATCATCATTTGCATTGTCCTACAGTTGAAAGAATATTTTGTTTCCTGTGAAAAAAACTCTTCGCTATAAAAATCTTCATTTTCACCTGTTCACTTACCCGTCTTCTCACCCAGCAATGAAAAGCCCTTTATTTCATGTTTTTGAAAAAACTCTGTGAAATATATTCTCATTACTCAACAAATAAAGTTTTTAATTTTGTCTTAAAAGATCAAATTTCACTTTATTGGGTAGTAAAATAATTACCTGTGCCTCTGTATTTTGCATTTTCTCCGGGCATCCAAAACCTTTTATTTCTACACAGTGAAGAAATTAATTAAAATCACTTGGGCTTATAAAAATACTTATCCCTGTAATCTCCATCACAAGTTTCACCTCACTTTTCCCACCATTGAAAATGACTCATTAAATAATGCTTGAAGTTAAAACTCGGGGCCCACACTTTACTCCATCATCGCACATTGCTAATTTAGTATGCAAAACAAAAAACTTATTGACCATGGGTGATATTAATTTACCTGGCCCAATGATTTTATCTACATCTTTTATTTTAATCTACCTTCATTCTTAAAAAAAATATATTTAAAAGGTGAAGGTAATTAAAATTTATCCGGCTACACAGAAAAAACACTTCCCGTGGATTTTACATTTTGTCCTCTACTTACCTTTATAATATTATCAAATGATAATATTGAAACAAACCATGGACCCACCACTTTCTTTACTTCAAAAATTTCCCATCGCTTATTGCGCATACATTATGGAAGAGGTGATAATTATTCACGATGCCATCACTAATATATTTGAAAAAGCAAATATCAATTAGCAATACCCGATAACAATGCAGCCATTGCTGATCGCAGATGCATTTGGGAAGGAAAAAATTAAATAGTGATGCCTGATGAAAATAAAATTTTCAAGCATGCAATGCATTTTACTTTCCCATAGTAATTTATTATCCAACCACTTTTCACTATGCTCATTTAAAATCTTCATTAAATATTTCCAAAGTTCACCCAGTGTTGTCATGCACAAACTTTTCCCGAGAAACCATCGTGGATGCAAAGTGGAAGAGGTGGCATATATTAGCAATGGGTGATGGACAGAGCAACCATCAGTCATCGCTAATTTTTTTGCGCATTCTGGACTCAAAACTGCGATACACGATGCTGCTACTCAGATCTTTGAAAAAATATTAAAAACTTGTCCTCTGCCTCAAAACTTTGATTTAATCCACCCAAATGAAGATTCATCACTAGAAAACATTTAATCTTTGATTGCTTCCTCCAATTTCATTCAAAATTGGCCATGGGTGACGAAATTTGTCGTGCAACTGTGAAAGTCATGCTGCCATGATTTCAACCAATAAAAAGCAAGGATTAAACATGCATTTCTTTTTAAACATTTGAAATGCACTTTATACTTGCCCTAAATGACTATTTACATTTTTCCAATATTTAAAATACTCAAAATATTTTAAATATTAACATTTGAAAACATTAGAGAATAGACTATTTTTAATTACGCTTGCGGCCCAAACAAATTTTTTTTGTTGCACACAAATGGTGACCCCTGGATCCGATATTTTTTGCATGTGGTCATAATAAATTATTTAGAGAAAACCTATTTTCTCAAACTTTTCCCAGCCAACAAGAATCAGGTACCTCCTTTGTAAACTGACCCCTAGGACGTGTTCACCACAATAGAAGTACATTAAAATAACCCGTCATATGAATTTATTTTTTGATGAAAATGGAGATGGAGAGGTTTTAGACTAGGAAAAGAAATGGGTTGTCCTTAAAATTTAAAAATTTGAAACTTTTTGGGACACCATTTTGGCCCTGTTGCAGTCAAAAGATGATTAAATAACCCACCAGAACTTACCCTGGGAGCCTGAAACTAAGTAGGCATGTAGAAACTTGACCCAAGAATGCAATGCAACAAATGGAATGGAAAAATTCTTTCTGAGGTGAAAGATATTAATCAAAAAAGTTTCTTTCTTAGACTTTTCTAAAACTACTGATTCTGAAACCCTGAAAAAGTTCATTTGGAATGGGCTTTGAAAAAATACCAAATCAGGTGTTGGGGTAGTGCAAACTGTAAAAGTGGTAGATAATTAGATATGAAATCATGGGGAACATTCACTTTGACATGCAGGTTAAAATGTTGCAAAATAAAAATCAAATGTGAGGCCACTTTTTATAGATTTACACAGTTTAGTTTGCAAATATGAACGTTTTGCAAATGGATTTAGGCTAGAAAACTTAGCAAATGGATTCATGGGGCTATGTCAACTGAAATGGGGCTTCATAAAGATGTAGAGAATCATGAAAAAATATCAGTTGGGATTAATACTCGGCAGACACAAAGATACAACATCGCAAAGATGGCCTACTCAGAAAGGTGCAACATGTGTAAACAACAAACCAACTTCCGAACCTTGAAACCAAGACTTCAAAAACTCACCAAAACTAATCCAAGGAGGCTGCAAATGGTCACACACCATCTCTGATAAGTGCTCAACACTTCCCCAAAGTGATTTTTCATGAAAATCAAGGAGTACAAAGTTATAGGCTCCCAAAGTGAGTTATTTAGGCTTATTCTGTAGGGTACTTCTGAGTGCATTAGGAAAAATTTTACATGGGCCCTCAAAAATCTATCCAAATTTTGGAGGTCCCAACAGTGGCTTTGATTAGCGACACATTCCCCCTACGAGGATGGCGAGATTCTAGATCTATGGGAGAGCAGACCAAGTGCCTTATCCAATGGGCGACAGAGTCTTTGTTCAAATTTTCAAACCATATTTGATGACCCCATGTCACCAAACAAACAGAAACACCAATGTTTTCCTATGTCAAACACCAATCTGTTGAAGGAACTAGTTTCCCTCAACCCACATATACCTCTACCATACCACTGCAACAAGTATAGCCCTCTTCTTATAAGCAGAAAAATGTTGTTAATATTGAAATCTGCCTGATTATGAACACTGCCATTGACATCCCCTACAACCTTTCTGAATGTATACCATTTCCAGTGTAATATTTGTCATTCTTCATTGTACATTCAGGCATAAAATGATAGTTTTCATCATCACATGACACAGATGTGTTATATTCATCAAATGAAACAAGTTCATATTGAAAATACCATTTCTTGTTATTTATCACATTATCATGCTCCATAAAAATACCTTCCAGCTGAACTGGAGACTGAAAATGTTCATAATCCTCCAAGTAGTTGGCATCATGGTACTCAAACTTGTCTACAACATTTGTATCAAATGTGAAACATTCATAGGAAATGTCTTATAGGATCTCATCAATATGTTCCTGTTTTTGCTCAAGACCACACTCTAACCCTATGTCAGATGCATAATCAGAATCCTCAGCAAAGAGTGGATTATCTCTACACCAATAAGGATCATTATTTCTCATCTCAGAGTGAAGATGGAAACTCATCAAATAAGGGGTTTTCCCTTACATTCATTACTGTCATAAAAGCCTTAGCCTCCTCAATATGAAGATCTAAATCTTCCATATCATCATACTCTGAAACACCATAGTTAATGTCCTCCTCGTAAGCATAATCACAATTAGTCCTTAACTTAGAACAACTAATTCCATCCTTCATTTCATCTTCTAATTGTTCAGTACACATATTTGAAATTTCTACCATGTCCACATAATTTGAGATATCATGGTTAGAAAACTCTTCAATCCCCATAGTAATATTACCCAAAAATGGTGACATCCTATTTCTTAAATTTTCATCATAATGCATAATCTGATCACCTGAGAGTGAGACCATGTCATCCACTTCTTGCATGCTAATGCTATCCTTGTCTGATATAAAACTTTCCAAGTATACTTCATTCAAGATAGTATGACCAACAAAACAACAATCAGGATGATCAACCTTATGAATTGGATGTGCATGAATAGGCCCCCTAATACCATGCTCACTATTGACAAAATTTTCAACCCTAGCAATATTGTAATCAGAACTACATGGTTCTAGCACACTAAATGATGAATACATTATTTCATTATCACTCTCATCTTCAAAAAAATTACTAGATTCATTTGAACCATAAGGCTACAAATGGACCCTCTTTGTGGTGTCATTACTGGAACATCTAGTAGTTTGATCAACATTTGGTGTCTCATGGCAGCAAACACTTCCATTCAAATGATGCTTGTGCATTCCATAATTTAGGTTGTTTTCAATGTTCATGGCTATCCCATATGCTTGATGCAATGTTTTAAGATCTTTATCTCTCAATAGATAGCTCATCTTATTATCAAAAGCTCCCAAATAAACAACCAAGCACACCGCATCACTTAGTCCCAAAATCTCAGGAACATCCCTTAGTGTTTTAGAAAATCTTTGGTTAAATGCAAGAACCAGCTTACAGCCCTCTTCTTTCTCAATGCTCATAAATTTATTGAGCAAAGAACTAGCACTAATTTTTTTACCAAACTGCTTCATGAACACTGCTTTGAATTCCTCCCAAGAGTAGACTAAGCATGCTAGTAAACTAGAGAACCAATCTCTTAAGTCTGCCTTTAGGGACTGAACAAATAACCTCATGATCACGTCCTCATGATCTACTTCAAAGTCATCCATTAAATTGTTGAATTGTTGCAAATGATTCCTTGTTGATTCACATTTCTCACCACTGAATTTTGCTAAGTATTCCCTAATGTTTGATGGAATAACATTGGGGTAACCATAAATGCAATCAAATCTTATGCCCATGTACCTTTTAATGCTAAAATTTCTTTTGTTACATGAGAGAGGCTGCACACTAGGATGCATAGGTTGATGATACATTTTCTTATACTCTTAGAGGCCTTTCCTTATCAACTTTGTAGTTACACTAGGTATTTCAAACTTCTCTTACAACCTGATCTTAAGCTTTTACAATACAAATTTCTATCTCTACTTGTTTAAGACCTTCTAAATGATTTTTAAAAAAAAAAAATTAATACTTCTCTTCATAATAGATACTACAGTCTAGTAATACAAAAGTATGCAAGCTTACCAATACTAATTCCCTTCCTTAGTGCTTAATCACTCAATAGGGAATCGAATTTTTCAAGTCTTACAAATATGGATTTCATATCCAAGTTTATCCTTCACGAAAACCAAAACATGGAGAATACCTGGTTATGTGCAGCTACTGCAAACTCTTCCTCCTGGTTGGAGATCTTTATGATCTGAAACATTCTGTACACCTTCATTAGGTTCATTGATAGAGTCGCCACCTCTCTTCACAGAGGACTAAACTTCAAGCAATATGAAGATCTTTCAAAGATGATTTTCCTTTTGGTTCTTATCCCACAACAAATCACCACAGATCATGCGACTTTCAAGTTCACTGCAACAACTTCACCTCCAGGTCTGAAAACTTTTATATCTAAACCAGACGTTCAGATTCAAAAAATCCTTGACTCTTTCCAAATGGATATTCTTTTGATGTCTACCCAGTGGAGTCACCAATTTGTTGGTTCGCAAATCAACAAATGCAATGAGTCCTAAAGAGTATCCACTCTCTCATATTCAGACTCAACGGGTTGATATGGCAAACAAACAAGATTCAGTCAAAGAGACTGAAATCTTCTGCACTTTAGGCTTTATTAAACTTGGGAGGACGATCCCGACCTTGTGCTTTCAGATACTTGTGTGTCACAGTATTAAACACATAGTGAACAAATAAATCTCCTTTATATGCTTAGTAGACACAGTACCCTTAAGGTTTGGCTGACTTTTTAGGCAATATCCAACTTAAACATGAGACATGTTATACATTAAATTCCACACACACAAACGTACATAGATAGATAAGTAATTTTGATTTAAAAGATGTAGCTTCTCACAAAACAATCTCAGGAAACAATAACATCAAGAGACTAGTGTTATATTCCAGGGTGGAGTCACCTAAACCATGAAACTTAAAACTCATTACAACATTTACTTTGTCATAGTTATGTCTATCACATGATGCATTACACCATTGATACTAGAAACTGAACTAGTCATACTTTATCAATCCAAGTATATAGTTGCACAAACCTTTGTTTATGTCAATATAATTTAATTCATTTTTTGAATGACAGTAACAACACAAAATAGACATTCAGGAAAAAATAAGAAGACAAATAATAGAAACCCTTAATTTCTTTTATTCATAATCTATGCACTTTGTACAATGGAGACAACTAATTTAGAATATCTTGTCATTTATTTATATAATATGACAGTGTTACAATTACATTCTCAATTACAAGACTAATAAAAACTTCAAAAAACCTAAAATAAACACTATACATTAAACCCCTTGTAACAAAATGTTTCTATGAAAACTAAAATGTGCATCATCTCCTTCTGAAATAGGAAGTTTGCACTTAAAGAAAGTGCAAGAACCCTAAATGGAGATCTCTTGATGACACCTGTCACATTCAGGTCCATAGATCAATAACTGTCTTTACTTGTAGAACAATCTTCAACCTGCTCTCTGTTTTCTTGCTCCTCACTCCACTGCCTTGCAACAGAAAAATATTCCCCACGGGAAGACTTCATCATTCTTCATAATTTTCCTTGCCCTGCTATTGTAAGAATATTTTGTTTGCTATGAAAAGAAACTCTTTGCTATAAAAATATTCATTTTCACCTGTTCACTTACCCTTCTTCTCACCTAGCAATGAAAATCACTTTATTTCATGTTTCTAAAAAAACTCTGTGAAATATTTTCTCATTACTCAGCAAATAAAGTTTTTAATTTTATCTTAAAAGATCAAATTTCACTTTATTGGGCAATAAAATAATTACCCATGCCTCTGTATTTTGCATTTTCTTTGAGCATCCAAAACCTTTTATTTTTACACAGTGAAGAAATTAATTAAAAGCACTTGGGCTTATAAAAGTACTTAAATTCCTGTAATAAAACTCAGGCCCCACACTTTACTCCATCATCACACATCGCCAATTTAGTATGCAAAACAAAAAACTTATTAATGATGGGTGATATTAATTTACCTAGGCCCGATGATTTTATCTGCATCTTTTATTTTAATCTACCTTCATTCTTAAAAAAATATATTTAAAAGGTGAAGGTAATTACAATTTTTCTAGCTGCACAAAAAACACAGTTCCATGGATTTTACATTTTGTCCTTAAATTACCTTTATAATATTATCAAACAATAATATTGAAACAAACCACGGGCCCACCACTTTCTTTACTCCAACAATTTCCCATCGCTTACCACGCATACATTATGGAAGAGGTTTTAATTATTCACGATGCCCAATGAAAATCAAAGAAACTTTTCACTGATTGCAGATGCATTTTACTTTCCCACGGTAATTTATTCTCCAGCCACTTTTCACCATGCTCATATAAAATCTTCATTAAATATTTCCAAAGTTCACCCATTATTGTCCTGCACAAAATTTTCCCGAGAAACCATTGCACATCGCAGATGAAAAGTGGAAGCGGTGACATATATTCGTGATGGGCGATGGATAGAGCAACCATCTCTCATCTCTAATTTGTTTGTGCATTCTGGAATCAAAACTTTGATACATGATGCCTACTACCGAGATCTTTGAAAAATTATTAAGAACTTTTCCTCTACCTCAAAGCTTTGATTTAATCCACCCATGGATGCAAATTGGAAGTGGTGAAATATATTAGTGATGGGCGATGGAAAGAGCAACTATCGCTCATCGCTAATTTGTTTGTGCATTCTAGACTCAAAACTGCGAACGTGATGCCTACTGCCGAGATCTTTGAAAATTTATTAAAAAAATTTCCTTTGCCTCAAAGCTTTGATTTAATCCACCCAAATGAAGATTCATCACTAGAAAACATTGCATCTCTGATTGCTTCCTCCAATTTCATTCAAAATTGGCAATAGGCATGCAACTGTGAAAGTCGTGCGGCTCTGATTTAATAGAAAACAAAAATTAAACTTGCTTTTCTTTTTAAACATTTGAAATGCACTTTATACTTTCCCTAAATTCCTATTTACATTTTCCTAATATTTAAAATACTCAAAATATTTTAAATATTAACATTTGAAAATATTAGAGAATAGGAAAATTTTAATTACGCTTGCGGCCCAAACAAAGAAATTTCACTGTGCACAAACGGTGACCCATGAAGCTGAGATTTTTTTCATGTAGCAATAGTCAATTATTTAAAGAAAACCCATTTTCTCAAACTTTTCACAACTATCAAGAATCAAGTACCTCCTTTGTAAACTGACCCTCGGGTTGTAAACTGACCCCCGAGACATGTTCGCCACAACAAAAGTACATTAAAATAACATGTCATATGACTTTCATTTTTGATGAAAATGGAGTTGTAGAGGTCTTAGACCAAAACAAGAAATGGGTTTTCCTTAGAATTTGAAAATTTGAAACTTTTCAGGACACCATTTTTGGCCCTATTGTAGTTAGAAGATGATTAAATAACCTACGAGAACTTATCCTGGGATCCTGAAACTGAGTAGAGCTATAGAAACTTGACCCAAGAATGTAGTGCAACAAATGGCATGGAAAATTTCTTTCTGAGGTGAATGATATTAATCGACAAAGTTTCCCTCTCAAACTTTTCTAAAATTGTTGATTCCGAAACCCTGAAAGAATTCATTTGAAATGGGATTTGAAAAAATACCAAATGAGGTGTTGGGGTAGTGAAAAATGGCCAAGTGGTAGATAATTAGATAGGAAATCATGAAGAACATTCACTTTGACATGCAGGTTAAAATGTTGCAAAATAAAAATTCAAATGTGAGGCCACTTTCTGCAGATTTACACAGTTCAGTTTGCAAATCTGAACTTTTTACAAATGGATTCAAGCCAGAAAACTTATCAAATGGATTCATGGGGCTATGTCAACTGACATGGGGCTTCATAAAGATGTAGATAATCATGAAAAAATATCAGTTGGGCTTAATACTCAGCAGGCACAAAGATACAACATCACAAAGATGACCTATTCAGAAAGGTACGTGTAAACAACAAACCAACTTCTGAGCCTTGAAACCAAGACTTCAAAAACTCACCAAAACTGATCCAAGGAGGCTGCAAATGGTCACACATCATCTCTTATAAGTGCTCAACACTTCCCCAAAGTGATTTTTCATGGCAATCAAGGAGTATAAAGTTATAGGATCCCAAAGTTAGCTACTTAGGCTTATTCTGTAGGGTACTTATGAGTGCATTAGGCAAAATTTTACATGGGCCCTAAAAATTCTAGCCAAATTTTGGAGGTCCCAATACAACCCTAACCCCAATTCTATTGTAACCCTAATTGAATTGTAACCCTAGTTGGAGCATAACCCTAACCCTAAACCTTAATTGTACCCTAAACTTAAACCTAATAGTAATAGTAATTGAACTATATACCTAACCCTAATTAAGCCCTAACAATATCCTAATTAAACCCTAACCCTAATTGAATTGTAACCCTTTTTGAAACATAACCCTAACCCTAAACCTTAATTGAAGTGTAACTGTAATTGAACCCTAGCTCAAAACCATTATCATATTTGAATCATAAACTTAATCAGGCCCTAACCATAGCCCTAATTTAACCATACATATTTAAATCTTTGTGAGATACATTTATTTAATATTTCTTATTCATTTATATTTTGAATGTTTGATTTTTCTTTTGCACTAATTTATCTTTGTGATCAAATCTATCATCTATCTTTGATTTCTCTTTATGATTAAATATTTTTATTTATTTGATCTTTTAATTAATTAATTAATTAAATTTATTTCTTTGATCTTTGAGGAAATATTATTTTTTATTTATTTATTTGATCTTTAATTTATTTTTTATTATTGATTTATTTATTCGATAAATTTTTTTATATAAGAGGGGTGTCCCCTCCACCCAACCAGCCCAAGCCAACTATGTAGGCTATTTATTTGATATTTTAATTTATTTTTTATATTTTATTTAGTTAGTTGATCTTTCAGTTTTCAAATATTTGATTTATCTTTATCTTTGATTTATTTATTTGATATTTGATATTTATATTTTATCTTTGATTTGTTTATTTAATCTTCTAATTTATCTAAAATAAACATTTTCATTTGATCTTTTTGATTTATCTTTTTATCTTTGATTTATTTATTTTTTATCTCTTAATTTATCTATGATAACCAATATTTTCAAATATTTGTGATTTATCTTCGATTTTTCTTTGCGATTAAATCTCTTTGATTTGTTTACTTGATTTATTAATTTATTTTTATATTTAATTTAGTTATTTGATATTTTAACTTATCTTTGTGATTTATCTTTGATTTGATTTTTTTATTTTCTAATTTTTTGATTTTATCTTTGACTTATTTATTTTATCTTTGACTTACTTATTTATTTGATATTTAGAAATAGAGAGATTGAAATAATCTAACTATCCATCAACTAAAAATATGTTATTTTAATAAGTCTTCCTTGTTATTGTACTTTGTAATAACATTCAACAATTATATTTCCACTTTTGATTTTTCCACTATTCAATTCAAATATATAAGGTTCTCCATTTCATTAAAAAAACACAATAATATATTTAATGATTATAATTTCATTTATTTTCATTGAATTAAATCTCAAAAGCTACAATGCAATGTTCTAATTTATTTCTTTATAATATCATTTATTTTCATTAACAATTAAAGACATGAGATACTAAAGTGTGAGAAATATGAAATACAAAATGGTGAAAATTTGTTCTAAGCAGTTTGGAATGAATCGACAGCATTCAATGCTCCAGTTTTCCCTCCCATCTTAGGGGTTTCACTTTAACACTGTATTAGTTGAATCTATATTGTACAATCATTTAGAATTCAACCAAGCTTTATAGGCAGCCCGCATTTCCTCCTCATTATCTGTAACTCCATACTTGTCGCCAATTTTAGTCAAACACTCGTACGCTTCATGCATTGATGGCCTTTCTTCTAGGTAATATCTGACACACCTAAAACCTACCTCCATTAATTCCTCAACAACTGATTTCTCTTCCTCTAACAATAAAAAACTCTCTTCCACATATTTTTCTACTACCCGCTTTGCCTGAGTGTCGCCGTGACGTATCCATTCGATCAACGGAAATTGCTTCCCACTTTCCTTGTCCACGAGTGCATCGCCAGGCTTCAATCCAGTTATGACTTCAAACACAATCACTCCAAAGCTGTACACGTCCCCTTTCAATGTGACCGAAGATGAACACTCGTCCACTGTTCTGGTGCATCGTAGTGGAATTTGTTTCCCATATTCTGCTCAGAAGAAAAGCCTATACAAATCTCCCCTTCATCGCTAGTGAATCTCGCTAATCCGAACCCACTAATTCGGGGCTCATAATCTTCATCCACATAAATAACTCCCAAGCATATATTGCGGTGGATGACATGAGGATTACAGATGTGATGAAGCCACGCTAGTCCTCTTGCAATTCTGATACAAATCCTAAGCTTGGTGGGCTAGTCCAACTCATTCTAGTCTTTGTGGAGGTTGTGTAAGCAATTGAGGAGAGTTCCTCTAGCCATGTATTTGTACACGAGCAGTCGCTCTTGGTTGTCGCTTATGCAATAACCCAAAAGAGGTACCAAATTGTGATGCCTGAGATGCCCCAATGTCTTCATCTCCCACTTGAACCCCTTTCCACTCTACTCGCATGTCCTCAGCATCTTTACCGCCAACAGAGAGCCATCGATCAGCTCATCCTTGTAAAATATCCATGTCCGATCAATCCATATGATCTTGTCTTCACTGAAGTTGTGGGTGGCAAGAAGGTCACCCAATCTCATCTTTTTATAAGGCTTCTCGAACAAGAAAACTTTTTTGGACCTCCGAGTTTTCAAATGATCAGCAGTGTCATGGGGCTAGCTTTTTGCACTCTTGCAGCACAATTCCAACCTCGTGTGGCACCGCTTTTAGCCTACTTGAGTCGCTCATTGCAGACATGACTCTTCCGACGAATTCGGATTACGCCTAAATGTAACACCGAGTTCTTTATGTAGCAGAATGGTATTCACGACTCAAGCGCAAGGGTCTGCACTGAGCCGGTTGGTAATCACGAATCCTCAACTGGGCGGCTATTGATTTGAATGTAGGGCAAATAACAAGCTTCTTTATTGAATGTAAAGCCTCGGGCTCAATTACAATGAAAGATGGCGCAGGGGCCACTTGATATAAAACACTAAATGAGATTTAGTGGAACGGCTACCCTTATCAACACGGACACTCTTCTGGCTGCTGATGAACCTTGCACATGACCTCTGCTGACTGAACTCCTGGCGAGCTCTTGTTGTTCTGAATACTGATGATTCTAGATGTTGATGATGTTGTTGATCTTCAAGGAGGTGTGTCGTGTTTTCCAATCGAGCCACACGGTGACTTACCCTGTCCACAGTCCAGGCCTCACTTCTTGAGACTAGGCTGACCTCAATGCGGCACTTTGCTTTGCACTTTTGGAACTCTCTGCAGTGGGAGCATTCACTACAGTATGGACCTTCGCTTTGAGGGCTTGTTGGTGATTTTGATTGTTGGTGTATTGTTTCAACTACTTTGAGGATGTATGCTCCCCTATATAAGCTATAAGTATGAATCCCAACATGTAATAGGATGACATCGAGAAATGGGCGAACTCCCCAATTTTCACCTTGTGCCAATACACATTGATGTGGATCCTTGTAGCTTTACCCTACACTTAGGAAGTGCATCCAACCTTGAGCTCATTGTGTTTGCAACCATGGATGAGTCCAATGTTGGACTACATCCCACACTTGGGTGGTCCGGCTTAGAGCAGATGGCTAAGGCATTTGACGTCCACGCTGATGGTGTCCGACTTGGTGCACACTTATCGGGTGCGACTTGGGAACTTGGGTTCTGACTCCCGAGTCTGGTGGACTCATTGACATGGGATGCCAACTCGGTTTGGGTCATTGGTTCGACTACCCAGCATGTTTTCCTCATTGGAACATTGGTGCAAGCACCTGGCTGGCACTGCACTCAGCTACAACGAGAAAGGAGCTCGTGCAACCCTAGGGTGAACTCGGCATTCCCCTTACATTCTCCCCCACTTAAAGATGGGTGGCGTCCCCGACACCTGCATGCTTGTCCCTTGTTGAACAGGTGCGAAGAATGCGCTTGACTCCTTCGGGGCTTAACTAATGTTGATGTTTGCTTAGGAGTCCTTTTTGAAGAACTCCAAGACTTTGTCTTTGAACTTCCAAAGGCTCTCTTCTTTTTCCCATGAAACTATCTCCCTGGGTTGGCCATGCCAGTGTACTAAGGATTCCTTCCATCTGTAGTCTCCGACTTTGTGCTCTTTTAATGTAAGAATTTCCTGTATCTGCACTTCAGGCTTGTCCAAGACATTTGCTGGCCCTCTGTTAGGAATGTTTCTGTTTGGGTCCACACTATCTGGGTGATGTGGTCTGAGTTGGCTCACTTGGAATACGTTGTGTACATGCATGTGATTTGGAAGCTTGATTCTGTAGGCTACCTTTCCTAGTTTGCTGATGATCTCATAAGGCTCGTCGAGCCTTCTGGTGAGAGCATGACTCAGGCCCTTTGGTGGTATGAATTGAGTCAAGTCCATTTTGAGGAGAACTTTGTCTCTGATCTTGAAATCCACGACACGTCTATTCTCATCGGCATACCTTTTCATTCTCTCTTCGGATTTGATCAGATGATGGCATGCCAAATTGAATCTGTCTTGCCAATCCCTGAGGTGCTCTGCAGCTTCAAGGTTGTTACCAATGTAACCATTGAGAATTATATGTGGGGTCAACGGCTATTGGCCAGTTGCCAAGTGAAATGGCGAGTACTAACTTGACCCGGACTTTTGGAGGTTGTAACAGAACTGGGCAGAGGCCAACAACTTGGGCCAGTTGGATTGGTCAGACCAAACAAAGTGTCTCAGATAATCTTCCAGCATCGCATTGACGCACTTGGTTTGACCGTTGGTCTAGGGGTGGTAGCTAGTTGACATGAGAAGCTTTGTCCCCATGAGTTTGAACAGTTCTACCCAAAAGTTTGATGTAAATCTAGCGTCCCGATCACTGATGATGCTAAGTGGAACATCCCAATGTTTTACCACATTCCTATAGAAGTAGTCGATGGCCTCCTCTGCTCTACATGTTGCTTTCCATGGGATGAAGATCCTGTATTTAGAGAACATATCGACGACAACCATTATGCTTGTATAACCTTCAACTTTGGGCAGGCCAGTAATGAAGTCCATTGACACGTTGGCCCAAGGTTGAATCAAAACTGGTAGGGGTTGGAGCAAGCCTCCCGGAGACCATGTCACAACTTTGTCCTACTGACATATGAGGCAAGTGCAGACATAGTCATCTAAATCCTTTCTCATTTGTGGCCAGTAGAACCCTCTTTCTAGGAGCGCAAGAGTTTGCTTTTGTCCCAGATGGCCAGCCCATGGGTTGTCATGGCACTCATGCATTAGATCTCTTCGTAGACTCTTGTATTTGGGAATGTAAACTTTGTTCTGTGTGAGGACCATGAGCCCTCCTTTATCATTGAACATGAGGGTTCTTCCTTCCCTACACTGTTTCCACAATTCTGCAGCTTGTGGGTCTTCCACCAAACCTTGTTTGATGTTCTCAACCATTTCTGGTGAGAGAGTAACCTGGCTTGCACTGGGTGCAACTCTGTTGAACCTAGACTCTACTGTCATTAGCTGCATCTTTCTGCTCAGTGCATCCGCTACAACATTATGCTTTCCGGGGTTGTAGAGGATCTCGTAGTTGAACTTGGCTAGAAATTCCTGCCATCTAGCCTGCTTAGGGGTGAGCTTTGCTTGCATTTTGAAATAGGTTGAACTGATGTTGTCGGTCTTGACAATGATCGGTACGCCCAGAAGATAGTGCCTCCATGTGCGAAGACAGTGAATGATGCTTGTCATTTCCTTTTCGTAGGTAGGATAGATCCGTTATCTATCCTTCAACTTGCGTGATTCATAAGCCACTAGGTGCCCATCCTGCATGAGCACACCCCTAACTGCATAGTCTGATGCGTCGCTCTGAACTTCAAAGGGCTGACTAAAATTAGGTAGTGCAAGGACAGGCTCTGTGGTGAGTTTTTGCTTGAGTGTCTCAAATGTCGCTTTGCACTTGTCTGACCAGTTCCACTTTTGATCCTTCTTGAGGAGGTCTGTCAACAACATGAACCACTTGGAGTAGCCTACGAAAAACTTCCTGTAGTAATTTTCCAAGCCCAAAAACTGCCGCACTTCATGGACATTCTGAAGTGGTTCCCAATCTCAGATTGTGATGATTTTCTCAGGGTCTGGTCTTATTTATCCTTTGCCCACAATATGGTCGAGGAAGAGGACTTCCTCTTGGGAAAATATGCATTTTTCCTTTTTGATGAAGAGTTGATGCTCCTGGAGCAATTCAAACACCTCTGCTAGGTGGACCTTGTGTTCCTCCATATTCTTGTTGTATATGAGGATATCGTCGAGGTAAACCACTACTGACTTGTCGAGTAGAGGTCGGAACACATTGTTCATGAGTGCACGCAGAATGTTGCTGGTGCATTGCACAGCCCAAAGGGAATTACCATGAACTTGTATGACCCATAGCAAGTCACACAGGTCACTTTTTCTTCATCCCCTACTGCTATCCTGACCTGGTAGTAGCCTTGCTTAAGATCCAATTTGGTGAATACTTTCGCCCTTGCTAGGCGATCGATGCAATCCGTGATAAGTGGGAGAGGATATTTGTTTTTGATGGTGAGCTTGTTGAGTGCCCTGAAGTCAACGTATAACCTAAGTGTTCCATCTTTCTTCCTTTGGAACAATACTGGCACCCCATACGGAGAACGGGATGGACGAATGTACCCCGCTTCCACCAACTCTTCTAGCTACTTTTTCAACTTGACCATCTCAGGGCCAGACAACCGATATGGTGCCTCGGCAGGAGGTCTGGCTCCTGGCTGTAGTTCTATTATGTGATCAACTGCCCTGTGCGGGGGGAGTTCTAAGGGTAGCTTTTGAGGCATCATGTCCTCGAATTCCAAGATGATTTCACTGATCACTGTCAGAATGGGTGCCTCTGTTGCACCATTTGTTTCATCCCAACCTCTAAGCAATGCAACAAGGAACAAGGGTTCCTTGGGATTCTGTTTTGTCGCTTTCTTCATGCTCAAAGTTGAAACCACTTGATTGTTCCCACTGTGTCTGTGCTCTGTCATCTTAACCATGCATGTCTGCAGCAGATCCATAAACATTAGAGACTCTAGATGAGGAATCACTACTACTTTTTTGAGTCTCAGAAACTCTTCACCAAGGATAAGATCGAAGTCATCCATGTCGATGGCCAATAGATCCAATTTGTTGTGGAACTCACAGCTTTGAATGTAGAGTGGGTGCCTGACTGCACCTTGAGCCCTATGGCTTGAGCCTTCATGGCTGATATATAGGTTTGGGTGGCCCTTGAATCCACCAATGCTGAGATGAGATGCCCCTCTAGGCGCACATCTATGAAACACAACTTGTGCATGTTCATCGGTTTGGCCGCTGTGGCCTTTGGCTAACCAGGTGCATTGAGGACACCGAGCTAAAGAGCTCCCATTATAGTGGTCAACTCGTCTGTTTCTGCGAAGCCTGCTGTGTTCAATCTCACCATCTCTAGACAATCTCGGGCCCAGTGTAGAAGACCTTTGTTGCAGACGGGGCATGGAGATGGCAATGGTCTCACAGTACCCTTATTCTTGGCTCCTTCAAATCCTTTGTTAAAACCTTTGCCAGATCCTTTCTTGGTGTTGGAACTAGACTTTGATGAAGAGCTCTGTCTCGACTTCGCTAGGTCGTTACTTTCCTTCGATGTGGACTGAGACTTCTTTTTGAACTTCTGCTGACCCCCTAATTCTTTGTGCGACTCACTAGTGTAGTCGTATAATCTGTCTGCAGCCGTGACTACTTCAGCTAGGGTCTGAATGTTAGCTCGCCTGAGCTCGGTTTGAGCCCATTGTGGTAGACCTCTCATGAATTGAAATAACTGGTCTGTCTCTGCCATGTCCTTGATTTCGAGCATCAAGGTGGTGAATGCTTTGATGTAATCTTGCATCTTCCCATTGTGTTTCAATTCCATGAGCCACATCCTTGCAGTCCAAGAAGAGTTCTCGGGTTTAAACTGCACTTTCAATGCTTCCTGAAACTTGGCCCAAGTGTCTACTACAGCCACTAATTTTCCCTTTTTCAGATCCTCCACTCAGTTTCGCCACCAGAGCTTCGTGGCATCTATCAAGTATGTTGCAGTAGTCTTGACCTTGGCTTCTTCTGATAAACCTGACATAGTGTCAAGAAACTGCTTCATGTCCCAGAAGTAGTTTTCAAAGACCTTGTCATCCCATTGTCTAGTGTACTCTGCTGGACGTTTAGCCTGGTCTCCGAAACTCGAGCCTGCTCGAGACATCGATATCATGAGGGTCTTCAAGAAGTTCATGTCGTCCTCTATCCTCTATTGGTTCCTTACTCCAAGTCTCCAGCTCGCTCATTTGGTCTTTTAGTGTGGAGAGTTGGGCCTCCAACTGAGCTATTCTGTATGCTGATTCTACTGCCTTGAGAGACTTCATGCGGTTCTCAATGTTGGCTATCCGATCTCATGTCTTTAGTCTTGAGCGGGGGGCATTAATGCGTAATCCCCTCATCTGTGGTGAGTGCTCATCTTGAGGGATCTCTTCCTCCTGGGAATGTTGATCCTCCTGCAGGTTGTGCTCATGGTCGAAGGCAACCAGACCATCTAATGTCGGAGCCATGCACATAGATCTTGTGGATACAAAATGAACTTTGAACCTCATTTCCTGAGGTCTTCATGTACTCACGGAGAGTACTTACTCGACGTATCGAGAGACTGGGCTCTGATACCAAGTGTCACGGGGCTAGCTTTTTGCACTCTTGCAGCACAATTCCAACCTTGCGCGACACCGCTTTTAGCCTACTCGAGTTGCCCGTTGCGAACACGACTCTTCCGACCAATTCGGATTACACCTGAATGCAACACCGAGTTCTTTACGTAGTGGAATGGTATTCATGACTCAAGCGCAAGGGTCTGCACTGAGCCAGTCGGTAATCACAAATCCTCAACCGGGCGGTTACTGATCAAAATGTAGGGCAAATAACAAGCTTCTTTATTGAATGTAAAGCCTCGAGCTCAATTAGAATGAAAGATGGCATTGGGGCCACTTGATATAAAACACTGAATGAGATTCAGTGGAACGGCTACCCTTATCAACACGGACACTCTTCTGGCTGTTGATGAACCTTGCACGTGACCTTTCCTAACTGAACTCCTGGCGAGCTCTTGTTGTTTTGAATGTTGATGATTCTAGATGTTGATGGTGTTGTTGATCTTCAAGGAGGTGCATCACATTCTCCCAATTGAGCTACACAGCGACTTACCCTGTCCATAGCCCAGGCCTCACTTCTTGAGATTAGGTTGACCTCAACGTAGTGCTTTGCTTTGCACTTTTGGAACTCTCTACAGTGGGAGCATTCACTGCAATATGGACCTTCGATTTGAAGGCTTGTTGGCAATTTTGATTATAGGTGTAGTGTTTCAACTACTTCGAGGATGTATGCTCCCCTATATAAGCTATAAGTATGAATCCCAACATGAAATAGGATGACACCGAGAAATGGGCGAATTCCACAATTTTCACCTTGTGCTAATACACACTGATGTGGATCCTTGTAGCTTTACCCTGTACTTAGGAAGTGCATCCGGCCTTGAGCTCATTGTGTTTGCAACCACGGATGAGTCCAATGCTGGATTGCGTCCCACACTCAGGTGGTCCGCCGTAGAGCAGATGGCTAAGGCATCCGGCATCCATGCTGATGGTGTCCGACTTGGTGCGCACTGATCGGGTACGACTTGGGAACTTGGGTTCTGGCTCCTGAGTCTGGTGGACTCGTTGACATGGGATGCCAACTCGGTTTGGGTCATGGGTTCGACTACCCAGCATGTTCGCCTCATTGGAACATTGGTGCAAGCACTTGGCTAGCATTGTACTCAGTTGCGACGAGAAAGGAGCTCGTGCGACCCTGGGGTGAACTCGTCATTCCCCTTACAAGCAGGATGCTTGAATGGGGGTAGTGGCGATCCTCCAGATGCTTGTCTTGAAATCCAGCTGCGAGTGCAAAGAATACTGCAGGTAACAATCTCAATGTCGTTAAGCACAAGCGCTGCAACAACCACCGTTCCCAATGAATTTGGTCCTCCGTATCCCCTGTTCAAGGGTTTCCAACATAGTTCAAAAGGCTGGGCTTAAGTGTCACACACTAAGCTCTGACTTTTAAGGTGAGTTAAATGGCTGGGCTGAAGGGGTTGGTGGTATTAGAGGCCCACTTAGAGGGTATTGGCCCTGAAAGCATATTATTTGCAAAATTGATGTGCTTAGGCCGCTCCAGCCGATTCAATTCCCATGGGATCGAGCCGTGAAGTTGGTTGTCATTCAAGTGAAGGACATTCAGATAACTACAATTAGCGAGCTCGGTGGGAATCGACCCATTAAACTGGTCTGACGAAAGATTAAGCTGCACGAGAAAGGGAAGCCATTTGCAGAGATCCCTTGGAATTTGGCCTGAAAGACTATTATCAGAGAGATCCAAGGTAGTTATACGCCCACAGTACTTCAAGCCGCTGGGGAAACCTCCCGAAAGCTCCATTCCAGGGAGCTTAACGCTCATCACTCTGCCGTCATCGACATGCCAGCACTGAACTCCATCCAAGTTACAGATAATGCCTTGGCTGCGATTGTCAAAGTCCCACGTTGAAAGAAAATCACTTGGATCAGACAATTCGTTTTCAATCTCCTTGAGGCACTTTATATCATCTTCATCGAACTGTGGTTTTCGCGTGAAGCTGTGGCACACAGTCAGCTCAAACAACACGAAATACGGCAGAACAAGATATCCAAACATTGTCATGGCGTCCGCAGCGCAGATCTAACACTAACACGGGCACTGTTTGTCTTCAATTCTTACAATAAAGCAATAGAGAACATATCACTACTGTGAAACATCATTGTGTTTGATTTTCAATGGATATATCCCTGCAAATGACCATTTTTCTTCCACAGGAACTTGGAAGGAGCGATGAAAAATAAAATATGTCCTTACCCGTAGCACAGAAGCTTCGCGTGCATCATTGCTTTGATCGACCAGACTTCTACTCATTTGACTTAGCCTGACTTGTGAAATTCTACTGCCATGGAACATGACATGATTTTTACAAATTTGTTAGTGTTGTGAAGTTCAGTGAATGTGAAATGAGAAATAAAATATGGTCTTATCGGCAACACAGAAGATTCGTGTGCATCTTCATTCCCATTCCCAGTCAACACGTCATAGCTATGCTTACTGTACTGGCACGACTTCCATTAATTCGAGTAAGTGCTGATGTCGAAGATTCCTCTCCTTGTCGACACGACATGACTTTTCAAAATTGTCCGAGTCTTGTGAAGTTCCGGGAAAGAGTGATGTTTTACCACAAGCATTTTGTGAGATTCTAACAAAGATGAATTGCCTTAGGCTAATTAGGAGATTAAAATTTTATTTAAGAGTTTTGGAATGTGATGGGTTATATGAACTCATAAACCTAGTAATTGTGAATTTTAGAAAGAATAAGTATTGTGAAAATAGAAATGGGATGCATATTAGAGGAGTTATATTTTTATAAGAAAATTATTAGAGTATGGTGTATTATTTTTTTCAAATTCATACAAGATAATGTAGATTGTTATTTTTCGTTGTTTAATTTGAAAAAGTGATGAAAAACATCTTTTAGAAAAGAAGTTATTCAATGATTCACCATTGAATGAGAAGTTATTTGAATAGTAAACAATAGTTACAAAGTATCTCACTTAATGAGTAGTCTTTAATGAAGTGGTGAGTACTTACAACTAGCAATCGCACTTTGGGGTGCAATGGGTGCGAAGACAATATATTGAATAATAATTGTTAGTTATGTATATTTGAAAAATGGAAAATGATTAGCTGTGGTTAAAGTACTTGTCCAAATTTATTTGGACTATTACATATGACAATCCAAATAACCATCCAGAAAAAGAAAACTAATAAAGGATACTCTATAAATATATAAAATTTGTAGCATTACACAATTTTTTAAGCCTTCAAACATGTTCCATATTCCATATGACTATTGCATGTCATTAAGAATTTCTGAAACAAATCCCCATTAAGATTTCATTTTTGAAAATCAGGTCTGTGGCCATGAGATTTGGGGGACTGGGAAACTGATTTGAAAACAATGTTGTCCTTAAAGTGATCTGTAAGAAGACAAAATAAAAATAAATCAGTTAGTGTAGCAAGAAGAGCATGTGTTACAACCTATCACAATTCATTTAATATTATGTAAAAATTGTTATACAACTGTATTCATAGTATGAGTGAGAAATCCATTGAAATCATTCACAAAGGTTGAAGCTTTTTTTTCTATCTTAAGAACTACTTTCCAGTAATCAGAAAAAAATTGTATGTATTGTTTTCCTATTTTCTACATATGTATAGCATCAACCTTTCTTCATATGTAACTACATTAAAATTTTGAATTTGGAAAGGTAAAAACTTAAAACTTAGATCATTGAAGAGGGTGGAAAAAGTGGGGACAAATAGCGTTCAAACTTTGGAAATGCCACGAAGAAAAAGCCTATGTTAAAAAAATATCCTCTGACTTGTAAATGTTTCTTTGTATTTAGATATAGTTGAGAGATGTAATGGATAGAGGTATGACTAAAAATCATCAGGCTATTGAAGAAAAGAGATACAGGTATGACTAAAAATGCATCAAGCTGTTGAAGAAAAGAGCAAGCAAGATAAAATCAAAAAATAAGACAAGTTATAACTATAGTCATATACAGAAGTTGTATTGAAAATAGGAAAAACACTTGGAAAGGGATATCAATTAGTTGGCGCTTATTTGGACTTTGACTAGAAGCGTGAACAACAACCACTCTATTATTTTTATAATTTGCTAGGTTTATGTAGATTAGGGCAGTAACTTATGATACATTATTTAATGAAGTTAAGTTGTTGATGGGTCCTAGTTATCATATATGACCATATGGTTTTTCAAGTAATATTATCTAGCATTAGGCTGTATGGAATGGCATCAGGTAGATTTTGGGAGTATAAATGAAAAAAGAATTGCCACTTATCTAGCATTAGGCTGTAAGTATTTTTTCTAGTGACAACTACAGGTAGGGATCCTAGTTCCCCAAAAGAAAAAAGTGAAAATTTCTTCTGCGATAGGTATTAATATTTATAAGGTTGAGGTCCTATGTATAAGTGAAGGATTTAAACCTATGCCACAACCAGGCAAAAAATATTAGCACCACAAAAGTCATCAATGCTATGCACAAAAATGGGATCCTCAGTAGGGCCCTTTGGCATCCATTTCAGCATCAAGCAATCCGCACAAACAAATATGCTAAAATATCCCCACAATCTCTTATTACCTTAGTCGCATACAAATGGCACACTGCCAATCCTCTGTTTATGAGTACTATTATGGAATCCCCATAAGGGAATTTTGTGATACTACCATCACATATCATACCTTTCTTCAACCTAATAGTTTTTTCGAAATCTAACTATCTTCCACTCATTATCTCTACCATGCTCAAAATATCATTTAAATGTAGAGAATAAGAAAGGGTAATATTTTCCCTTGATTACATTGGAAGTTGATTTTTTTATAACTCTGAGGATGACAATAGCAACAAAAAACAACAAAGGTGTGAATGAAGTGGACGCTGATGAAGACCCTTGTGTGAAGGCATAAACAAGGAAAAATTTGTTGTACAGAGTATTGCTAACTCTTGCTCTTGGGAATACCAAGGTGGCACATGGCATAAAGAATTGTTACTCTCTTTTCTATTGTGGGTGAGGGGCCCAATAGACTTCGTCAATTCACCAACAAAAAAATAAAAAAAAATTCTTGAATATTATAGGACATATGTCTATAAGTTAGAATGAACAGAGATATGCGAGTAAGGACTCCATCAAACCTTATTACTCTTTCCTTGTTCCATACCACTGGGTCATCAAACATCAAAATTTTGGGAAGGAAAAGGTGCAAACCAATGTTTATGCAGTCATGCGACATCTTTGACATTCTTTCATGAAGGAAAGGTGATAAACTGAAACTTGTTTTCCCCATCCTAATTGAAATTTTATCGTAATTCAATGAATTCCAGTCTCACCATGAATACTTCTCAAGCAATGAAAATAAAAAGATCCTTGAACCTAATTAATCTTTCTTACTGTTATCAGGCTTTTTCTCTTAGATGTCACTGAAACCCCAAAAGTCACTGAAACTAGTGCACCTGAAGTACTTGAAGATTCTACACAATTTGTGTCTTGTTGTCACCGAAGCCCTAAAGAAGGAGGTATTTTGTAAAAATAGCACAAACCAAATCCAATCTGCATAACAATAGAATTCTTTAAGAAACAAAAAAGCCATTAAACTAGGGCACAGTATTGAATTTTTGCACATGTAAAAGTTTTTGCATGCAAACCTTATGGAACTTCTACAGTTGAAAATGTTGGTGTAGTACTCACATTGTAAATGTTGTATAATCGGCCAATGTCTTAAATATCACTCTTCAAAATATGTTAAAATCTAAATGATCAATTGATATTGCCAATAAAAAAAGTATGAAGTAATCAGAAAATCTAGATTTGCAATCCAATAATTGTCAATTGGTCAGAATTTGTAAATCCCTTCAAAAAAAAATTCATGAATGCATATATGTTAATTTATTAGCAAAAAAAGTCAAATAACTATAGACCAGGTACGAGCAAGTTTCAGTATGAAAACCCATAAACACATAAAGCATGGATTATCATGCACTAATCTATCATATAGATCTTGACTGAGGCTAAAGAACTTTTGACATCATAATACATTGTGAGTGAACTAGAAAAACAATACACTATGGGAAAATGCTATCTATCAATCTGAATTTTATGCAAATAGATGTAAAAATAAAAAGTAAAAGAGATAAATTGTGGAAAAAGTTATTGGTGTTTTCTTGCCAGTTGACTATATTTTTTACCATTTTCAAAAACTTCATTTTCCAATAACAACATATCAAAATTGAATATATTTGCCAGAAACTCACGAACTGATAGTTCTTTCCACCAATGATATTCTACTTGAAAAGAAATTTAAAAAACAAATATGTAATCTTATGGTATGTACTATGTAGTCATAATGACTTTCAACAAAAATAAAACCATTAAATATTAGACAGACAGACCCAAATCTGACACCACATCTGGAAAACTGTGAGAATCTAAACAATGAGAATATTTATTCATTGAATTTCAATTTGAAATCAGTTTCATAGTTCACTAAAACCCACTTCTCCAACCCTACCTTCTGCTGGACAAGATTCAACGATAAGCCTTTAAAATTGCTAAAGTAAAAAAAGTAACCAAACATTTAAGATGTACATGTCACCATATAGGTCAATGGAAAAGCAGGCAAATGTCTAGCTGCATGTTACAAAATTCTATACTCTTTAGAAGTAGAGCTAGTAGAGCATAAACAATTGAGATCAATGGGACCAACATATAGGATCTTGATATTCCAAATCTTGGCGACTTTTTCAATTCAATCAACATTGTTGGATATGTTGGTTGGTGAGATGTGGAGAATTTGGAAGGAATTTGAATTTAGAGAGGGACTCTTTGGCACATAGGTTGGTCATTGATTAGGATTGGTACTAGATTGATTTCTTACTCCAAAATCAGTGGTGGTTTTTGTTCAAAGAGAAGACACTAACAGGTCTTTTTCTCTGGGAGTTTTATGATTGCACAAGCAACGTAGTTGAAAAGATCATGAAGCTGTTGCATAGTAGACTTCCATGCATGGAGCCAACTTGATTCATGCTCTGTAGATCCTGGAACCAATTCAATGTTCCATCATAAATGGTGGAACATGCATGAATCTTCACTTTTATGATGAACACCACATTTCTTCAAGTAATTGGAGGAAGGACTGGAGGGCACACATAGGGTAGGGAAGTGGATATGGGAGTGAAGGTAGTCCTCATGAAAATATTTCCACCTTCTCTATAGGTAGTTTTGGAGGATGAGTTTGCCAAATTTGTCGACATATATAAGGATTTCTTAGATTTCAACTCCTTGGATGCAAAGAAGGGATTGGATCCTTATGGAGGATGAGTTGTGTGTTATTAAATGTTGTACATTTATAGACAATTGAAAAGTATTTTCTTTTAGAGGTAGCATGTTCTAAGCAGTAGAATGGAACAACAGTATCCATGGTTTCACATATTTAATTAATTGAAATGTCTTTGGATTAAAAAGGGTAGAGGACCTTGTTTACATCCATTCTAATCCTCACTTTGTATCTCAGAAAAATGTGGAGTACACTCAAATGCCTATAAAATAATATAGTGTGAGTATGGAAGGCATTTGAATTTAGAGAGGGACTCTTTGTAGCTATTTAATTGAATGCATAATAATTGTATATAAAAGGAAATGGAGATAGTTGCAATTTTAAATATTTTATTTGGAAATAACAAAACTTAGCAAATTCTTGTACAAATTGGTTTTGGCAACCGCTCTTATCTATAAATGGTTTCAGCTAAATTCCTCGAGTTGATACTTTTTTTGTGCAAAAGTTACTTGTTTCCAGCTGAAACTTTGGATAATATAAGTTCATGTGCCATGAATGGTGTAATCTTTATCGGTCCCTATGAAAGATAAGACATCAAAGTTTTGTTTAGAGTAAACATTTAAAGATCATAGACAATCAAGATACATCTAACTGATGGTAAAATTACATGAAAACAGAAAGCTCAAAAGCAATTGAAATCTGCAAATGTTAATTTATAAACTTAAAAAGAAATACGTGGTATATAATTCAAAAAGAGAAAGTCCCTATCATTTGTATGGACCTGGTATTTTAGTTTATCACAACAAAACCAACAAGATGTCTTTGCCAAGATTTAGGATTATATTCAAATTAAATACTAAAAGCCTAAATTACTAAAAACATGCATTTGCTGCTCTTTTGAAATAAATGGATAAGTATTTTGATGATTTAGGATAACGACTCACTCTTCATTAGTTTCCTCCCTTCCATTTAGGATAACAGCTCACTCTTCATTAGTTTCCTCCCTTCCATTTGAAAGTGTGAAAATGTTTCCAAATACTTGCACTAGCAGCAAGGCTTTTAGGTTTTTTTAGCAATTAAAATAAAAAACACATTCAAAAGAGAGAAAAATAAAGACGTTTCCGTTAGTTGGATGGACTTTCTAATAATAATAATAATCTAAATCTATCAGATTCAATGGATAAACCAGCAGGTAGGTGGTCAAATCAGCTGATGGGAGAAATTAGCATACCTGACTGCTGCGGGCAACAAGAAGGAAATAACAGAGTCAAAGGTACCCCTGATTTGGAATAACGAAATTCACACACACCATCTTTCAAATGAAATACATATCCCTCATACAGGAATTGCAAGTCATTGTATTTTAGTCCTACTATGTATAGAAACTCACTATAAATGCTTGTGGCTTGATATGTAAGATCTTCAACTTTTTCCCTTTTGAATGGAATAAACAGGCACTTTATGGGCTGCAATTGCACATATAATCACAGCAATGATAGGAGTTGGAGTTTTATCCTTGGCCTGGAGTGTTGCATAGTTGGGATGGATTGCAGGGCCTGTTGTCATGCTTGATTTTACTCTCATAACTTATTATTCCTCTTCTTTGCTAGCAAATTGTTACAAGTTTCTTGACCCTATCTTTGGACCCTACAGGAACTATACATACAGGGATGCTGTGAAAGTGAATCTAGATTTTTGATCTTGCCATTGCCCCCCATTCAAGATATTTTGGTTGTGCATTGATTGTTAGTATTAGCCAGTTATCATACTAAGATTCTTAAGTTTATGTCTCTTTTGTTAGGTGACAAGAAAGCTTGGCTTTCTGACTGGTACAATATGTGTCCCTATATGGAACAGGGATTTCCTACACAATCACTGCCTCAATTAGCATGAGGTAAACTCCCAGTCAAATGCCACTATTTTAAGGGTTCTCAAGACTATTTTGTGGTTGAAAAATATACAGTTATTGGGTGCCCATACTCTGGAGTCTGCAGACGGATGTCCTACAGACATTAAACTTTGAATTTTTGTGGGTATCTCACAATTATTGTGATAGAAATTAGCATGCATACTAACGAATCAACTCAAGGTTTGGGTACATCACATGTAAATGAAGCCCTTAATTGGCGGTGGTAATTTAGGCCTTGAGGTCGATTTATAGTCTATTTTCCAATGGAATCTGAATACAGGTTACCCAAAATTGAGTAGAAAAAACCCAACATTTATTAGCTTTTCATAGCCTTCTACAAATGACCCAATAATCTTTAAAAAATGAGAAACCAACCATTTCGATACCTCTCGATGATAGTTCTGTATCTTTGAATGTCAGTCAAAGCCTCTCCTCACAATGGGCTTCTGTCTGATTAATCTCTCATCAGGCTTTAATTTACTAGTTCTTGCACATATACAAAAACCCCAATATCACATCTTACCTCCAAGATCTTAGAACCCCCTGTTTCTCTGTTCAAACCATTTCTACTTCATTCTTTTTTTTTCTTAAAGATACTCTGTTGTTCCATCTTACCTTACTTTCAGTACACATGCTCTGCGCAACTATTATCCACTGTGACTTCTGTGAAGTGTGAAGTGAGTCTTTTGGTGAGGTAAACATTCGTCTAGAATCTCTAGTGGGGGAGGGGTGAGGCCTAAAAATTCTAGAATGCCCTGACATGGATACCAATTAGGTCTATAGGGTTTAGTATGCAAAGGAAGGAGAATTCATGATTCAGTCCAAAGAGCAGGTGTCTTACCTCAAGATTCTGTAGAGAGAGGCCAAATGAATCTCCGTAGAGCTGCTGCTTCAATCTATTCACAAAAAAAAAAGTAGATATGAGAATATCGGAGCTGTGAAACCTTGTACAGTATACTGAAAAAGAAATAACGACATTCGAATCAAGTAAAAAATTCTAAACCCACCTTGAATCTTCCTTCAAACGCTGGAAAATAACAAGATTTCAATATACAAAGCAAGCCAAAACACAGCTGGAGTATTCCTTGAAATGCTACTATCACAAACCCACCTGGACTCTTCTTTTAAACTTGAATTTTTTTCAGTAAGAAATTGGGCCATTTTATCGAAGTCTCATGGTAGAGATGAACTCACCTTCAAAGAAAATCTAATTATGTCGTGTTGTCAAGGATGCCGATATTAATATCTTTAGATATTTCCATCTTCTGCAATAACTTCTTCAAGGATATTTTCATTTTTCCATCCTCTACAATAACTGCTATGCTAATACATGGCCATAGTCAGCCAAATGGACAAACAAAAAGGTAAAAAACAGCTGGGAAAAAGGATGGGTGGCTGAGATGGATTTCATCGCGGTCCATTGCCTCTCCGCCAATCTACACCGTCAGAAAAGGCCTCACAAATCGAAGGGACGCCAGTAAAATGTCATTTAGAACTCCACCACTGCAAAGACATTTAAAAATCCACCACAATATTAAAAATTGATTCCATAACACCTATAAGGATTTTATGCAAAGGATTGGATTGTGGGAGTTATTGGGTTATTTATTTCAGTTACACAAGCCTTTTGCCACTTGATCATAGTTCTCCCACCATTTATACCAATGGTTACTTTGATTTATGATGGCAGTTACTTATGCAAATTGATTCCCTCCATTATGATGGGGGTATGCAATAACATCATTGAAATACATAAGTTTTTGAAGGGGGATTCATTGCACATTGGTTGCAACCTATAGGGAGAATTTGAAAGTATAAACTATGTTAGTGAATTGCTCTATTTTTCATGTGAGTTGTATATTATTTCTACCTTATTGTTTTAAAGTTTTCTATGTATATTTCTACCTAAAGTGAGTTTAGCAAGTAGTTGGTTAGAGATTGAGAAGTGTCTGCATTAGTTTGGTATTAGAGCATTTTAAGATGCTAAGAATAGTAACTTTGTGAGAAGACTTTATGGTAGTTTTGGTTATGGACATGCATGAAAATATGGAATTATATCATGATGTGAAATGAAGGATAATCAAGTTGGATGAAAGAATAAGGAGAAAATAGAGATAGAGGCAAACAAAAGACCAACACAAAGGACTACAAAAATTAGAGTTTGAGTTGGAGAAGTTATCATGGATGTTGGTGGAATATGAGACATAAAATAATAAGAAAGAAAAATAAATAAATCTAGAGGAAAGAAATTGAAGAGTTGTGACAAGATGAAAAAGAAAGGTGAGGATAAATACTCGCCTTGTGAGAAAATGAAAAAGAATGGCGAGGATAAATACTCACCCTGGTGAATTTGGTCCTCCGCATCCCCTGTTCAAGGGTTTCCCACATAGTTCAAGGTTACCCTGAAAAAGGTGGGCGGTATTAGAGGCCCACTTAGAGGGTATTGGCCCTGAAAGATTATTATTTGCAAAATTGATGTGGTTGAGCCGCTCCAGCCGCGTCAATTCCCATGGGATCGAGCCGCTAAGTTGGTTGTCATTCAAGTGAAGGACATTCAGATAACTACAATTAGCGAGCTCGGTGGGAATCGACCCAGTAAACTGGTTTGACGAAAGATTAAGTTGCACGAGAAAGGGAAGCCATTTGCAGAGATCCCTTGGAATTTGGCCTGAAAGATTATTATTAGAGAGATCCAAATTAGTTATACGCCCACAGTACTCCAAGCCGCTGGGAAACCTCCCGAAAGTTGTAGATAAAGCCTTGGCTGCTATTGTCAAAGTTCACGTGAAAAAATTCACTTGGATCAGACAATTCGTTTTCAATCTCTCGAGGCACTTTATGCCATCTTCATCGAACTGTGGTTTATGGGTGAGACTGTGGCACACGGGCAGCTCAAACAACATGAAATACGGCAGAACATAATATCCCAACATGCGCAGATCCACTAACACGGGCGTTGTTTGTCTATAATTCTTACAATAAAGCAAAGAGAACATATTACTACCGTGAAACATCATTGGTTTGATTTTGTTCCACAGGAACTTGGAAGGGCGATGAAAAATAAAATATGGTCTTATCAGCATTCACTGTCATACCCAGTCAACATGACATAGCTTTACTAGCACGACTTCCAGTCATTTCAGATACTCGTGATATTGAAGATTTCCCAGTCAACACGACATAGGTAGCTTTACTAGCATGACTTTTCAATTTGTCCATTCCTGTGAAGTTGCGTGAATGACTTCGATGTCCGCCAAAAGTAATTGTGAGATTTTAAAAAAGATGCATTGCCTTAGGTTAATTGGGGAGATAGAAATTTTATTTAAGAAGTTTTGGAATGTGCTTTCTGTATTATATGAACTGTAGTGAAAATAGAAATGGGATGTATATTAGGGGAGAGGGGTCTATAGTGGAGCACCCTAATTTCGTGTTTCTCAAAATCTTATGTGGAAATTTCAAATCACTCCAAATTCTGTACAATAGTTTATTTGGCAATTCATGTGCTTCTATATTTCGTTTTAAGGCCACATCATCAAATATGATGCCACATCAGCATGCTTTTGTTGAGGTGTCCAAAAGGCTTAAAAAGTGAGACCAATAGTGGTGCACTAAGTCTGTTTATTAGTGCATTGATGTGGCATCACATGATTTGTCACTTGTGACATTTTATGGATAAAAAAGTGTTTTGCAATTGGATATTAAAGTGCTCCACTATGGGGCCCACTAAGGACTACTTCTATCCCCACTATTGTGACCCTGCTCCATTATGGGCCCCTCCCTAGAGAGATATATTTTGATAAAAAATTATTAGAGTATGATGTATTACTTTTTTCAAATTCATTTAAGATAATGTAGATTATCATTTTTCTTTTTAATTTGGAGAAAGTGATGTGGATCATCTTTTCGAAAAGAACCCATTCAATGATTTACCATAACATTGCTAAACAAAATTTGATCATAATGATTTCATTGTCTATCTAAAATGAACATTGGTTATGGGGCCTCCTCTCATGTCGAAGTTATCTACAATTGAACAAGCAAGGTCGTAAATTAGTTAATTGTCAAAAAATAATAGAAAATTTGGAAATTTCACCATGCAGTTTTTCTCTTATTAGTCAAAAAAGCAAAATTCCATTTCACACGACATAAATTACTTAATTAGATAAGATGTGATGTCGATCTTTACCATCATAAATGACAAATTGGGTCTATGTAATCTAAAAAAAATATCTATAGACTTATTTGTGTGAACTGGGTTGAGAAGCTCTTATCATCCACATATTACTTTATCTGTTCGCTCAGTCTTACCATTCTCTTCTATCCTTTCTACCCCTGGGTTTGTTTCAGGTCCTCTTCAATTTAATTCTATGGCAACGGCAAATGAGATTACCAGTGCCTTTGACAAAATTCTACCGCCATCTGCCTCTGCATCGTCTTCAACTCCAACAAAAAATGCCCGCTACGATGTATTCATAAACCATCGTGGCCCTGACACCAAGCAAACGCTGGCTGCCTCTATCTACCGTACCCTCAAACTCATGGGACTCGAAGTTTTCTTAGATGAATCAGAGCTTGAAATCGGGGATTCTATACCATCTCAAATACAAGATGCCATGACTACTTCTTTCCTTCATATTGCTATACTTTCACCCAGATATGCAGAATCCACTTGGTGTTTGGCCGAGTTATCATTTATGCTCAAAACTGGCAAGAAAATTATTCCTGTGTTCTACAATGTTGATCCCAGTGATATCCATTGGATTTGTAAGGGAAAAGGAATCTATGCTAAAGGATTTTCCGAGCACGAAGCTAAGGCCAGATATACTTCAGAAACGCTTGAGGATTGGAAATTGGCGCTGCAAGAGATTTCATATGTTAAAGGCTCCATTGTCAAGAATGAGGAGTAAGTATTAAATACTGCCTTCCTTTTATCAATGTTACGATATATTACATGTCAGAATACAACGTAGTTGTTCTACAATGGTATCTCTTCTCTTTTTAACATAGATTGGAAAGATTTATTATCAAATCGAATTTTGATTTAAAGTTTTTCTATTAGTATATTTATTGGAACATTTCATTAATTAGTTGATAGGTTACATATATTGTGAGATTTGAGCTTGAAACAAGTCTCACATCTGCAAATCACTGTTGAGTCATTAGAAAACAAGTTTTAGCCGCTGTTTAATGGTAAACCAGCTGTCATTTAATGGTAAAAGCCTCCAAAATCTCACTTATCACATAAAAGCCAGATAAGTATTGATTTTCCAATTGGATGGGAACATTTTATGTCCATTGCAACATTTTTTGTCAATTTGATGGCAACTTTCTTTTTTCATTTGCATTGCTTAATGTTTTAAATCTGCATGCAAATATTTCAAAATTAGATAATACTTAATTTCTTTAAGAAAAAAATCTAGATTTTTCTAAGCTTACTTCATTCTAGTATTTAGCACTTATTATTAATTGTTTAATCCATCCACATACAACTAGAATTTGAGCACATGGCGTCCATACACATCCATGCACAAACACGTATTCTCTAGCATATTGACATACATATAGTTTTCTATCGGTGTAATCCTTAAACCTCCTTTTGATGCAAGTGTTAGTTTTATTTCATTCATAAGATTGATGCTAATTTTTATTAGCTACTTCATATTTTGTTAAGAATAAATAGTTTCCCACCATTTATTTAGATTAATAAATTAAATTAAGTAAATTATGTAACAGATTAATTTAGATAAAAGAGGTAGGATTCATGATTGAAATAACTAAAATTAAATATAAAAATTAATCATAAAACTTCACAGTTGAATCTTGATAGCAATATCACAAAATTAAATCAATGAGTTTGACTTGTAAAACTACACGGTTGAATCCTGATAGCAATATCACAAAATTAAATCAATTTAATTTAATTAGTTTGATTATCAATCATAGAGAAATTGTGTCATAGATGTAAGGAATCTAGTCATATAATCAATTTTTTTAGGACTTAATAGGACTTCATAGAACACGATGTGACAACTAGCTAGAACTCAAAAAATTTACTCAATTGTGTTAGGTCCACAACTATGGAACTAGCCTTCATGAATGTAGAACTTTTCTAGCACACAAATTTATTTTAATGCTTACATATCTATTCTAGGACTATACAAGTTTCTAAAAGTTATTAGCCCCATTTTCTTGTTGTTTGAATTTGTGTAAGGAATTGACAATCTTTATAAACACCTTCATGGAATATGTTGACTTATAAGGGTTATGTTCTCCTTAGTCAAACCCAAAGACAAATTGATTTAACAATATTACACAACTTGGCTTGTAGACAACATGTACAATCATGCAATAGACTTAAAATGGTGTTGTTGACATAAATTCTCTAAAAGTGTTTCTAGTATGCTCTAATTAATACTTTTGATTGTTCTCTCTATGATCTATTGAAAATTTCAAATATTATTGTATAATTATGTTGGTGTGAAATTAATATTCACACATTATCATAAGTTAATTAGGGAATCTTATTTAGGATTTTTTTTCCTATTTTTAGTTTTTCAATCTTGTGACATGTATCATTAGATTTCTTTTCAACTTTATGTGTTCTTGAAAAATAGGGATGTATATCTTCTTGTATTTTTTATTAGTGAATAATGGAATAAATGAATGAATGCACCAATATACACATGTTTTGCATCTTTTCCTTTGGTTTTTAGCTATTAGATGTTACTCTTTTGTACAAGAATTATTTTAGTTGATCTTAGCTTCTATGACGCTATCTATCATCTCTAACATGGTATCATAGCTCCAAATTTGTAATTTTCTTATCTAGATTTTAAGGTTTTTGACCATGAGGTTGTAATTGATGCATCTTGGTGCAAAAATTACCTCACCATCATGCTTAAAAGATGTCAAAACACTTACATCCATATAAATCATGTCATATTTGGACTTATGAGTATTTGGGACAATTCTTTTGAGGTCATATAATCTTGTGAATAGTGTTTTTGTCAATGAATAGTGATTTCAATGCGAATAGTGTTTCTATCAATGAATAGTGCTTTCGACGTGAATAATGTTTTGGCATGAATATTGTTTTTAGAACATTGCTTTTAGTTTGTGAATAGTGCTTCTAAGCCATGAATAGTATTTTTAAGATGTGAAGAATGCTTTTAACCTTTTTATGCATAAGGAGGCAATGTTCTTCTTCTTATCCATCCATATAATTTTTCTAGATTAAGCCATATGTATCTTTTATTCAATTTGTGGTTTTTACACATTTTAGTTGATATCTTAGACATTTTAGCACTTGAAAAAGTTTTATTTTCTAGAGTAGACTTCATTTTAGCTTATTGGTATGCATTGAGATTATTGATCTTTGATTTATTTTCTTGAGGAGAGTATCATGGGCTCTTTTACTCTTCCTTATGTGGTAATATTGACTAAGGATAAATATGAGTCTTTGTGAAAGGGCATATTGATACATGTTATGTGACTTAATATTTTTCTTTAGCATTGCTTGTATGTAAAACATGTCATTATTTTTTTAATTTTAATTATGTCTTTTCAATTTATATTGATAATTGATATTTGTCTATTAGTAAAAAAATATGTTGATTAAATGGAACTAATTTAAGTTTAAGATTTATTTTAGAGAAAACTAATTTGGGTGATTTTTTTATTTTTATTTTTTTGAATTGTATAGTGATGAAGGAATGTTGAAGAATATTGTAAATTACATACTAAAGCACCGAAGAAAGATTTCATTGGTGGTAGCCAAACACCCTGTGGGTCTTGATGAAATGGTACAAGACTTTGAAAAAAGTGTCTTGGAAACTTTTGAAAAGGTAAAAATTGTGGGCATCATTGGTATGGGTGGATGTGGAAAAACTACATTGGCAAAAGAATATTACAACAAGAAAATATTCTCTATCTATAGATGCAGTTTTGTTTACAATGTGCGAGACACATTAGCTAAAAACTTGCATGAAAAGCAGAAAAAAATGTTCCATGATCTTGGTGGCTCGAAAGATATATCATTTGATAATGTAGAAGAAGGAAAAATGATTCTAGCAGAACATTTGAAATATGTTCAGGTATTTATTGTCTTGGATGATGTAGATCATCTAGATCAATTAGATTCTCTATTACCAATAAAAGACAATCTTAGAGAGGGTAGTGTGATTGTGGTTACAAGTCGAGATGCCGGCATTCTAACATCTTGGGGAATCTCTTCTAATTCAATTTACAAAATGAAAAAACTAAAACTCGAACATGCCATGGAACTCTTTTGCTGGCATGCTTTCCTACAACCCTCTCCAATGAAATTTTTTGATTATCTTATTAAAAAGTTTCTAGAAGTCTGCAATGGTTTACCCTTATCCCTTAAGGTATTAGGAGGACTTGTGCATGGAAAGTCGAAGGAATATTGGGAAGCTCAATTAAATAAGGTCTCCAGATTATTGCCCGAGGACATTAAAAACATACTCAAAGTGAGCTTTGATGCACTAGATGAGGAAGACAGAGAAATATTTTTAGATATATCTTGTTTCTTTATAGGAACAGAAACACATTCGGCCATCACAGTGTGGGATGGGTCCGGATGGAGTGGGCTGTGTAGTTTGGTAACACTGGTGAATAAGTGTTTAGTTGAGATAGATGGGAGAAACTGCATAAGAATGCACGATCAGCTTAGGGACTTGGGAAAGGAAATTACAAAGACATGGTCACCGTATCGCCTTTGGTCATCCCAGCAAATTACCCACATTGAGAAACAGGGGCAGGTGAGTACTGAGTTTAGTATCATGTTTTATATGGTATCCAATATTTTAATAACGAAATGTTCTTCGTACGTAAATCATTTTTTATAAGCTCACTGCTTTTTATAATTTTCCATTTAGGAAAGCGTGCTGATTCGGGGAATTAAAGCAGAAACAGATGAGTTCTATGAAAAGTGTATGGAGCTAGTGAGAAGATCAGATAGAGAATCTAAGCGGAAGCTGGGATTAGAAATCCTCGATGTTAAAAACAATTATTTTACAGAAGAATCAGCAACACTAGCTGCAGGTCTTATCTGGGTGCGATTGGTCAACTTTCCGCATACAGCTCTTCAGTCATGGACTTCGTTGAAGAAGTTGAGGATTTTAGAGCTTCGCGAGGCTTCCAAATTGGAACAACTCTGGAGCGAGACTGCCGATGTAAGTATCTTTCTTTTCCTAACTGTTATCTGTGCAGTCAGTCATTAAATCTCTTACACTTGTTGAACGGTCTTGCCTAATTAAAAAAGAATGTGGCTGCAGCCTCCTGTTCAGTTGAGAGAGCTGAAAATTATTCATGCTGGAAGTTTCCAGAGATTTCCGAGGTCAATAGGATTTCTAAAGCATTTGAAAAGGATATCCTTTGACTCCAATGGAGCTCCTATCGAAGCTCTACCAGAAGAGTTTTGTCGTCTGCAATCGCTGGAACACCTTGAGTTAAGTGGATGCCACAAGTTAAAATCGTTGCCTGCCAAGTTCGGCGATTTGACAAATTTGCGGCATCTATATTTGACAGAATGCAGCGGGATCGAAGATCTACCGGAAGAGTTTTGCAGTCTCCAATCGCTGCAGCACCTTGAGTTAAATGGATGTTGTAAGCTAAAATCCCTGCCTAGGAAGTTCGGCAATTTGACAAATCTGCAGGGCCTATATTTCAGAGAATGCTCCGAGCTCACCTTCCTGTCAGAAACACTTGCGCAGTTTACGAGCCTTCAAGATCTCCAGATTGACCACTGCGCCCTCACAGAATTGGTTATCCAGGCGGGGTGTTTTCCTTCTTCATTGTGTAGCCTCAGATATTTATTACTATGGGGTTGTCCTGTGTCCAGGATATCAATCTCTCAACAATGTTGCCCCAGCCTGGATAATCTAACACTTGGCTTCAATCACCGCTTAGTAGAGATCGATAGCTTGCCAATATCACTCGAGTACTTTCATTTGATCAGTTGTCCAAATCTGAAAATCATAAGCAGTAATTGTGATCTGGTAGAGCTAAAGCGACTGTTTGTATGGGAGTGTGGGGAGCTTAAGAAAATAGAAGGGTTAGAAAATTGCAGGTCGTTGGAGATGTTGATAACAAATACTCGGAGGAAGTTGCCAGTTATACAAAGTCCGAAGCATATGGAGAGTTTGAGGAGATTCTCGCTCACAGAACCTTATCTTTGTCACATATCAGGATTTGAACCTCGCCATCAGAATGTAATAAAAGTTTTTAGATAGTAAAAATTATTATAATGTAATAAGTGTTTACTGGTTGATTATATTGTATACTTATTGCAGAAACAGCCATCCGATTGTATAATGTGGGCAGCGCCTGGCGTGGAGGCGATCGTGAAGTCTTGTACCTTTCCTGGTCTCACTTTGGTTGACTCGCGCGGACTGGAGAAGACTTTTACCTTTTCGGAGAGGCGTTCCTCCAACGAGTCAGCGATCCTGTGCTTTGGTATAAATTCCGCTTCCGATAACATTCATCCAACTTTGGGGACGGATTGTGCACTCTGCCCTCGTACGAAGGTGAAAGAAGGAAAATGGCTATGCATAGGCGTTTTCACCCAATCTTCCTCTGTGGGAAGGGAAGTTGAGTTCGAACTGTGGACATCTTCCTCCTCTCTTCACAATGGAATGCCAGATGCTGATCGTGGAGACGGGGCAATGTTAGCGCTGGGCGAGGAAAGGAGAGTTGTGGATGCTTTTTATGAATTATTGCAACATTTGGGTAACACAGTTGACGTGCACGAGAATATCCATTGAGTATCGATTTGGGGAATTTTTTTAATAAAGAAAAACATTTAGGTGATATCTTTTTGGAATTATAATATCTGAATGGTAATATTTATTAAGTCTTTTTCCTACACATAAAAGTGGGTTATTTTACTCAAAGGATTCAATATAAAGAGAAACAATTTGAAAGAAAAGCTGAATTTTATTTTTTTGTCCATAAGGCCACATATAAATATATGTTAAATATAAATGCTTTTTCATATAACCTAAATATAAGATGGATGCCATGTATTTGGATATTGTTCTGTAAAGACATTTTTTATTATTTATTAATTATTACTTATGAAACACATCTACAAGAGAGAAAATCACACTTTATAATCCAATATTTAAAGATAACTCTTCTAAACCAAAATATAGAAATTAAGAAAGACTACAAAGAATCATAGCAAATCACACTTCATGATCCAATATTTAAAGATGACTCTTTTGCATAACCTTCATTTGATGGATACCACTATGTAAAGACATTTGATTTGGTATGTAAAGGTGTGTGCACTAGGATTGGCCTATAGGAGCCAAGCATGATAGCTCACAAATTTGAAGCACCAAAAAATTGATTCATGAGGCTTGAGAGAAGAAAAAATGGCATTGACCATGGGAGGATACTGTTAGAACACAGATACAATGAGAGGGGGGGATGAATCAGTATATCCCTCAAATAATTTAACAACCAAAACTTATTACTGTCTTAACCAGATAGAACATTCAAAGAACAAGTACTCAACCACAACACCAAATTTACGTGGAAACCCAACAAGGGAAAAACCATGGTGAGAAAGTTGCTTGGAGCTACTATCTAAATCCAACCGTACAAAATGAAACAATATTTATAATGCAATTTTATGATTTCAACCAAAGGAAGTTTACAACTCCCTGCCAATTACAACACTTGCTGGAAGACGTTACAACCTCAACAAACAACATTTAATGAATCAGATGATCAACTTCCACTGCAATGCTTTTGTTGGCTTTGACTCATTGCCTTCAACACTCCACTCACACATTTTTTCCTTCAACATTCACTCACACTTTTTCTTTCAACTCATTGCCTTCCACCCACCTTACACTCTTCTATCTTTCGCTCACTACCTTCAACATTCACTCATACACTTCTATTTTTGGTTCACTGCCTTCAACACTCACACACTTCTTCACACATTCACACTCATTCTTCTGCCTTAAACACACTGCTTTTGGCATATACATTGAACACTCAATTCATAACTCAATTGTAACATTGATAACACACCTTTCACAAGCTTCAAAAAGTTTCTACTTGTCGGCCAAAATGAAATGTATGACATGAAATGCGCAACGACCATAATGAGGGCTCCAAAACATTTGCAGGAAAGGAAAATTGAGTGCAGTCCAAGCCAGGAGATAAGTAGGACCTATATTACATCTGCACATAATCCCATGCTAGCACACACCACAAAAAATTGGTGCAAACAACTCAAAATACTGAGTTGGCCTAGCAAAAACTTAACCCTCCAAATATTAATTCCAGACTGAAAGTGATACTAAAGAGATCGGATAACACCATGTGGATCACAATACAAGCATTAAATGATATTCAACAGTATTTCCATGCCCTCTTTTTACAACTTCACACAACATTAAGCTAGCACAAGCAAATAGACACATAACCAGTATCTCTTGCATACCTAGACAACACAGCCTTGAGATAGAACATTGAAAACTTGACTCATAGTACACCTCAATATCTTAAACTTGAAATGAGGAAATATATAGACACATTGAGCTCAACCTCCAATCCACAGGACCACAACATCAAATACGAAGAAATGTGGAGCATTTCTCTGAACCTTCTTGACTGCAACAACATAGTCTTCACTCTGGTAACTCTAGAAACATCTGTGGTAACTTTATGCACTAAAATTAGGAACATACACAATGTACATTTGTATTTAAAAATCTTCCAAATCGCAAGGCAATATCTTGAAATGCGGAGCATTCTTTGAAGCATCTACAACACACCTTCCTGAGCAACTGTCTGCAAGAGAATCTTTTGTACATTTTACATCAACAAATAGTGAATACAATATTCACAAAATCATTCACCTATTCATGAGCAATAAAAAATATGGGACAATTGTTATATAGCAAGCTCATGACATGCATCAACATACATAATAATTTTGATCAAAATACTGATTGCAACACATGCAACCATCCACACACTACCACTTTTTTGACATGAATGACAATACCAACAACAATCTCCATTCTATTGACATCAATGAAAACACCTGCAACAACCTTGGAACAATCTCCCCTTTGGCGTTAATGGCAACACTGACTTGATATGCAATTTTCTCCTGAGCTTTCACATGAAGGGAAAAGGGCTAGTGGTCTTCATCTATGCTTGCAACAACATACAATCCCCCTATGTTCACACACCTTATCATCCTTCTACCTGCCCCCCCTGAGAGGTAGCATTAATCAATCCAGGGATAAAAATGTGACCTATATTGCTCCCCTTAGATAGATGCACCGTCTATGCATCTAGATAGAAGGAGAGGCAATGACCCTTAACTTCAGTTTGAGATACTCAAATGTATCCTTTGAAAGTGCCTTTGTAAAGATGTCTGCAACTTGTTCCTTTTTGGGCACATACTCAAATAATTACTTCTTGATCCATAAATTTCTCTCTTAAGAAGTAATACTTGATAGATATACGTTTGGTTCTAGCATGCATCATTGGATTCTTTGAAATATTGATTCAACACTTGTATTATCCCACATAATTGGAATGGGCTCATCATACATCACATAGAATTGGATTAGGTGGCTATGAGTATGACAAGCAAAAGATATTTGGCAAGTGTAAGAGATGTGAAAATCAAGGATGGTGACAAATGGAAGAAAAAGGAAAAGGTAGGGTGGCTACACATGCATGGGAGAATCTCACACATGTGAGCAACCAAAGAGTGATCAAATCAAAGGATGAGATGGAAGTTGATGGAGACATATGCATGCTCACACGTGTGAGTATTGAAGATTATGGACACTTGTCACATGATGGAAAGTTTGAGGATTTAGAGGAATATTAAATTGGAAAAAAATGGTAATGAGTGTTAGTAAGGGGATTAATTAATTAATTAGGATTAGAAGAATAATTGAGTGGGGGCTATGGTTGAATTAATTAAATTAATTAACCTTAGAAGAAAAGGGGAAAAATAATTAATTATATATAATTAATTACAAGGATGTATAATAATTAATCAAATAAAATTCAATTAATTACATGGATGAATATTAGTTAATTAAATCAAGAATTATTAATTATAGAAATATGGAGAGATGGTGAATTTTGGAGAATAATTAATTAAATATTTAATTAATTAATATACAGTGGATGACCGATTTTAGGGTGTCTACAACAATAATAGTAGGCTACAAATTGAACAAGTGGTCTCAACTCTTAAAACATAGGTCTCCATAGTCCAAGATCAAGGGATCCCAGGCTCTTGAATGAAAATATAAACATATTTAGAATTAATAGTTGTTATCCAATCTAATTTACAATCAATAATATAGTTAGTCGATAGGATATCTTTGATTTCATACAATTGGAACCATCATTATAGTGATCATGTATGTTTATGATTTTAAGTGCACAGAATCCTATCAATTAAGGATACACTAGAAACTTGGGATGTTATATACATAAATTTGTATATAGTTTTGATTAAGTTAAATGCTTTTGACCGAAGCTATTAACTATAGATGGTTTTGAAAGGACCAAAAAACCTTGAATAACACTTGAAAGGCTACAACAACATGGAACTAAGAACCATGAAGGAATTGGCCTTAAGACAAGAAAGACCCTAATAAACCAAACAGTTGCACAACAACGCAAAAACAACCAATAAAGTCAAGGATGTTTGAATCCAAACCTAACCAAAGAGATCTAGAGTGAAGTTTGACCCAAATGAGTCATTTTATTTTTCTTGGAAGAACCAATATCAACCAAAGTAGAAGCTTCCGGTTTATTTTTATCCTTAAAGGGGGTTCCCTCAGGTCTCCAACGAAATCCACAATAGTAAGGTCCAAAAATTTACCTAAATCAAAGAAGAACAATGAACAAAAGAACTCACAACAACTTGCTTATTCATCAAGGAAGACCCCTTAGATTTTCTTGTAGGACTTACATCAGAGAATCCCAAATCATTTCCTTCATCAATCTTCATCGAGTTCCTAGTTTTGGACCAAGTATGGAGCTTATCTTTGAAATCTTGGCAGGGTTTGTGCAAGATCATGGGGGTCCAAAAAGTGGCGATGCACGAAAAAAAAGGCATTTTTAACTTTCTCAAAAACGTGAAAATCCTTTTTGACTTTTTCTAGGCTTGAGTAGAAAGTACATGGTGCCAAAGTAAACACCAAACCTAAACGAATATCCGTTATTAAACAGATATTTGTTGTTAAACAAATATCCATTATTAAATGGATATCTGTTATTAAACAAATATCTATTTAGAAACGCTAGCCATTTCATTTAGGTTAGTTTTCTAATTTGGTTAGGTCCGGGACCGGACCACCAAGCATTTTTAGTTTAATATTATATAATAATATATTTAATAGAGTATAATATTATATTATATAATATTATATTATTATATTATATTAATATATAATATTATAATATAATATAATATTATAATATATTAAGTAAATTATTATATAATATAAAATATATTATATTATTAAATATATTACATAATATTATACTATAATATAATATTATACAATTATATAATATTATACTATAATATAAAATTATACAATTATATAATATTATATTGTAATATAATACAATATAATATAATATATATTATATTATATTATAAATATGTATTATATAATATATATTATAATATAATATATTATGATATAATACATATGATATATTATAATATAATACATAATATATATTATATAATATAATTTTATATTATAATATAAAATAATATTATATAATACATATAACCTTACATATACATAATTCAAACAACACTTGGTGGTTAGGTCCTGGACCCGACCATTTATTAAAAAACTACATAAAAGAAATGAATATCCATGTCCTGATGCATAAAATCAAAAAAGAAAACCCGAGAGCTCTTATTTCTATAATCTCCATCCTATTTGTGCATGGGTTTTCCATTGAGCAACTTGAATATCTATTTGGGAGTCATTTTATATTAGTTTTGCATTAATTTTTTATGAATTTTAGTCAAAAATAGGTTTTCTATTGTATTAAAATGATTGTTAATTTTTAAATTTTTAATCAATAAATAGGCTTAAGAATGGCTAATCCCAACCCCACTCAACATGAAAACCCTAACCCTTCTCAAGATGAAAACCCTCCAAATCCTCCTTTGTCGCCACCGATGTTTCCAAAACAAAATGTGCCCACAATACATGAATTTATTCATAGAATTTTAGATCAATTGAGAAATGTATGTCAAATTTATGAGATACTCCCTAAATTATCAGATATGAAAAACACTTTAAAAACAATCATTTCAAATGTTGAAACTTTGGTAACCCATCACAATAGGTTTGCATAGTGGTGAGAGTCCAAAAGGAAATTTTATGTCAATGGGTTATCATATGATGAAGTGAGAGCACTTGATATTGACAAAGCCCAATTAGCCTAGTTATTCATCAATCCCAAAATAGGACAGCCCGTAAATGTGCAGAAGCCAAAATTTTCAATTAAATGGTGCACACATAGAGGCATATTAGATAATTTTTGGAAACATTGGTGGATGGTTTTTGATAAACCACCCAACAACAATCTTGACATCCCTCAATATATTCTCCAAAAATTATATGCTGAGTTTGTCCTAGGGAGGCATGTCAATTACCTTGAAATGCGAGATTTCCAGGGTGTGGGTAGAGGGATGCCACGTGATAGACCCAGAGCACATCGAGTCACTCCAGTTCTTCCTACTCTATCTATTGTTGCCCTGGTTCCACTACCTTACCCTGAGATTTCTTTAGATGCAAGGAGTTAGAGCATTTTTTCCTTACATGCATTGAGTGATCATTTGATCATGTAGAGCCATCATTTTGCGTAGTTGTATGACGGTGCATCCCATCATGATGGTGATGCACCTGATACATCCCAACATGATGGTAATGAACCTGTTGCATCAACTCTAACTAGTACACCCTCCTCTTCAACACATATTTGTGTTCCCCATTATTCCATCATGTGCCACAATATATGTTTGGGTCCTCTTCAATAGTCCATTGAGACTCCCATAAACACATCCGACTATGAGGTGCATGATATGTCAGATGTAGGAGTTGATAGAGCACGAAGTGGACCATTTCTAAGAGAGACATCAGGTGCTAGAGATGATGTGGGAGCACCAGTAAGACTTAAAGTAATTTCATAGTGTGTTTTATCTAAATTCTTTCATATTTTATAAGAGATATTTGTACTAATATATGTTTATGTGTCAGAATCTTTAATAGTTGCTAATAGAGGACTAGTTTCCCCAGTGCAAGAGGCTACACAGTCGGCCATTTCATTTGGCATAGGGACTCAGTATACAATATCATTTAAATTTTTATTTAGATGCTAATTTTTGAAATCTATTATGTTTAAATACATGTACATAGATTGACAGTCTAATGTAATCTTGTCTATTTTATACAACAACTTGGTACTTTTACAACCATGTTGATTGAGCCTGACCCATTGGAAGAAGATGCACAATAGGTATATGTTTTTTGTCATATTCTCGACATTATGATTATATGTGCATGTGCATTTAAATTGTGTTACATTCTTGTCATTTTTTATATAGGAAACCATCATAGATGCTTCATCCATCGTGAGCCTGTCTAGTGTAGAAGCATCACAATAGGTATGTGTTTATTTTATATTACAGATATTTACGTTTAGATAGGAGTAGTCATATGTTTAGTAAATATGATTATTTGTCAACAATTATATGTTAATCCATATCATTTTTATTTTACCTGTTATAGTCCTTTGCTTGATTCAACAATGTGACGAGTGTGGGACCATTTCTTTTGTAAAAGTCCTTACGGCGGTGAGGAAGTTACAACATAAGACTTTGACGTTCCTATGTCTCTCCAAGGTTTGTTCAGTATTTGCAATCTGCACTCATTATTTTGCATACATATCCAAATGTCCAAGAGTTAGCTTTTAATGTCTAAGTTCCACAACATATATAACACATTTTGCATGAAGTAAGAATACAGTGAGGGGAGTCATGTATCTTATTAAGGGAAAGGAACCATTACAAACCTAAGCAGCCTAAGGCCTACCACCTCCTAATTTCCCAATCCCTATTGCAGGGCCTAAGGGGCTGAAGCCTAGGTGGGACCCCCAACCTTACAACCCAATCCCAAATCAAGAGCCTAAGGGGCTAAAGTGCCCAATCCCTTAACTGGGCCTAAGGGGTTGAGGATGGGGTTTTTAGGCAATCTACTTAAGACATGATTCATCTCTCTTGATAGGATAACATGCTCATATCAGGCAGTTTATTTGCAAGCATCAATTTAGCAGTACTAAGTATCCAATTTGCATTTCTTTGTAAAATAATGTTTTCATACAGAAACCAAAAAAATGAAAATAAATCAGGATGCTACTCTAAGTTGAGCAATATTCATTTTGCTATAATTATAATTAATTTGTTCCTATTGCACAGAAATGATCTAATATCAGATTGTAATTCTGAATCAGCAATGTTCACATTTATATTGGAATATTTTATCAGTTCATAATGCACAGAAATCATAATGTAATTCTAACTTAAGAAATGTTCATATTTCTATAAGCATATTTAGTCTTTCCATAATGCACAGTGACGTAGCCTGTAGTCTTAGATGAGTTTGACATAATCGACATTTATAACAGATATTATCAACAAAATTGCGGTTCTATAGTTATTGAATTTCCATTCTGAAGAACAGGAAACCAAATTACTAGGTGTTGCCATGGATCTCAGTCCGCCTACATAATAAACCCCTGTCCATGCACTGATATTGTTCTATTTCCCATTCCAATCCAGATAGAATGTTCATATTATAAATATATGTAAGAATGTGCCATGTTTATTGAATTAAAAAGGAAATACATGGGACAACGAAGTTTAAATATCAATTTTCATACAACATGCGTAGATTTGTTCCAGAAATCTAGACAAAGAAACTAAGTGAGATTACTCACCGGTATGATCAAACTCTGCCTTCTATCCCGTCGCTTTCTACTCCTTCCAAAAACACCCATCCCCCTTCTTACTCGTGCATCTTATACCTGTCGATGCTCTTCACGGGTATGTCGCTTGCCTGAGGGGAGACGCCTTTTGTGAACAAAGCTTTTGAAAATAAATGAATTCTAAATCTTGCATTTCCTTAATTCGCTTTTTGTAGGAAGATCTTATATTTATTTTATTTATAGCACTTTTATTACATTTAAGTGTTATTTTATGAATATATATATCTATCATTTAATTATTGTTTTGTATCTATCTATTATTATTATTTCACATAAATATATATTGATTTTCCTTTTTACACTTTGTGAAGCTCAAGAAGTAAAATTAATCTTTTAATAAATTTATGTAAATGTGAGAGTTTCTTTGGGGATATGACAGTCTCCCCCTCTCAAATTTGCTTGTCCTCAAGCAACTTGGAGATTTGGGTGATGGAGAATTTCTTTGCTCTCCCATGTAGAGTCTTCCTCTGGTAAGCCCTTCCATTTTACTAGGAATTCTGGGATGCTTCTGCTTCTTAACTTCTTGTCTCTCCTATCCAAAATGATTTCAGGTTCCAAGATCAATTTACCTTCGTCGTCCAAGGGGGGTAGTTCTTCACAAGATTTTACTTGTTTACTGAGCATCTTCTTCAACCTTGAAACATGGAAAATGTTGTGAATGCGGCTGTTGTTGGGTAGTTCTAACTCATATGCTACCTCCCCCACTCTTCTTGTGATTTTGTAAGGTCCATAAAACCAAGGCCTTAGCTTTTCTGCTCCGTTGGACTTGATGGAAGATTGTTTGTAAGGTTGTAATCTTAGGAAGACCAAATCTCCGACCTCGAAGGTTCTTTCAGTGCGATGTCTGTCTGCATATAGTTTCTACTGGTTTTGGGCCTGGTGTAGATTGTCCTTCAAAGTGTTCAGAATGTCCATGCTTTCTTGCACAAAGTCTCTAGCTCGGGGTACTTGACTTTCTTGAGTAATCAAACTTCCAAAAATAGTGGGTTCATACCCATACAAAGCTTTGAAGGGGCTCATTCGGATGGACATGTGGTGCGTTGAGTTGTAACAATATTCTCCCAGATGTAGCCATTTGATCCATGCCCTTTGCTGTCCTGTAACATAATTCCTTAAATAGCCTTCAATCAATTTATTCACAATCTCGGTTTGACCATTCGTCTGGGGGTGATAACTTGTGCTTGGTGTAAGAGTAGTCCCTGATAATCAAAAAAGTTCTTGCCAGAATTGCACATGAACCGACTATCCCGATCACTGACGATGTTTCTTGGAAGGCCGTGGAGCTTAAATATCTCTCTGAAGAATAGGTCGGCTACTTGGTGCACTATAGAATCCATTGTTATGGCAAAGAAGTGGGCATATTTGGTGAGTCTATCGACCACTACATATATACAGTCTTTTCCATGAGTTCTGGGCAACCCTGTGATAAAGTCCATTGAGATGCTTTCCCACTTTTGATTGGGAATAGGTAAAGGTTGTAAGAGCCCTACTGGGTGGCTCTGCTCTGTCTTGTTTCTCTGGCACATCATACATTCTTGTACATAATTCTGCACATCCTTCTTGAGCCCTTTCCAAGAATACTTCTCTCTCACTTGCTTATATGTCTTATAGTATCCTTGGTGACCTGCTAGTGGGTTATCATGATACTCTTTAAGTATCTTCTCTTTAACCTTGGAATTGGGCACTAAATAGATTCTTCCTTTGTAAGTGATGATTTCCTCAATTACCTTGTATTCCTCATTGGGAAAATTTCCCTCTAAGATTTCATTGGCTTGGGAGTTTTTGGCATATTCTGAAATGATGTCATACTTCCAATCTGCTACTATACTGGTTATAGTCTTCAAGTGTGGTTGTCTTGATAGGGCATCTGCTACTATATTATTGTTCCCTTTAACATACTCAATATCAAAGTCGTAGGCTTGTATACGGCAAACCCACTTTTGTTAACGATCATTTAGGTCTCTTTGTTGCATGAAGTATCTCAAGCTATTATGGTCAGTTTTCACATGAAATTTTGTGCAAACTAAGTATTGACAGAATTTGACCAGGGCATGCATTATGGCTACCATTTTTTTTATCATAAATAGGATAGAGTCTCTCTGTTTGAGTAAGCTTGCAGTTTTCAAAAGCTATGGGGTGTTTTTTTTGCATTAGGACTGCGCCAATCCCTTCACCTAATGCATCGCATTGGAGTTCAAAGGGTGAGGAAAAATCAGGGATGGCTAAGACAGGGCAAGAGCTCATAACTTCTTTTAGTTTCTCAAAGGCTTGTTGGGCTACTTCATTCCATGAGAAAGCTCCCTTTTTGGTTAGGTCTGTGAGGGGAGCTGCAATTTTGGAGAACCCTTTTACAAAACGTCTATAATAACTGCATAGCCCCACAAAACCCCTTAATTGAGTGAGAGTTTTGGGCTTGGACCAATTCTTGATGGCAACAATTTTTTCTTCATCTACACTTACCCCTTGTGCATTGATTTTATGTCCCAAATACAATATCTCCTCCAAACCAAATTCACATTTTGACGCTTTGGCATATAGAGATTCTTGCTCCAAGATTTTGAGGGTCTCCTCAATGTGTTGAAGATTTTTTTCTCATGTTTTACTGTATATAAGAATGTCGTCGAAGAAAATAAGGAGGAACCTTCTGAGCTGTTTGCAGAAAGTGTGGTTCATGCATGACTGGAAGGTGGCTGGTGCATTTGTAAGCCCAAATGGCATAACTAGGAACTCAAAATTCCCATAGTGGCATCAGAAGGCTGTTTTTGGCACATCTTTCCTCATTCTTATTTGATGATATCCTGATCGAAGATCAATTTTGGAAAAATATCTTGCCCCATGGAGTTCATCAATGAGTTCATCAATTCGGGGAATGGGATAACGGTTCTTGATGGTCTTTTGGTTTAGTGCTCGATAATCTATGCACATCCTGAAAGTGCCATCTTTCTTCTTAACGAGGACCACAGAGGATGCAAATGGGCTAGAGCTTGGCTGAATGTGTCCCATGTCCAGTAGTTCCTTAATGGTTTTCTCAATTTCTTCTTTGTATTTATGGGGGTGACGATAAGGGGTGGTTATGACTGGCTTAGCCCCCTCTTCTAATTCGATAGTGTGTTCAAATCCTCTTTTCGGCGGCAACCCAGGTGGAATTTCTTCAAACACCTTCCCGTAATTTTTGAGGATAGGTTGGATTTCGATGTGGATGGTTTTCCCTTGTGCATTGTTCTTATCGAGTATCATACATTGGGCAGCCCACTCTCCTTGTCCTCGCCTAAAGATCCTTTCCATCCTTTTACAAGAGACTACCTTTGGGGATCCGTCTGGTAACCCTTTTAGAGTAACTTCTTTCCCTTGGTGTTTGAAACGTATGGTTTGTTTTGGAAGATCAAACATAAAACATCCTAAGGAGTAAATCCATGGAGTCCCTAAAATAATGTCAGCATCTAGGGGAACAACATAGAAGTCTTCTATGATGAGGTGATCTCCTAGGTAAACCTTCAATTGGGGAACTATTGTAGTGCATTGTACCCTAGCACCCGTAGCTGTCGCTGCCTCGAATCCTTCGAAAGTCTGGGTACTTAACTTCCTTTGGTTTACTATTCTTTGGTCAATGAAGTTATGTGAGGCCCCACTATCAATTAAGGTAATAACTCTTTGTCCCAATATTGTACTTTTGATGCGGAATGGGCTATGTTTAGAGGCTTGGGAAATGGTGGCTAACATAGCTTGACTCTTTTCTTCAATTCTAGCCTTCTTGTAGGGATACTCATCTTTTGAATATACCTCGAGTTGGTGGGCCTTGCCCTCACATCTGTGACCTTGCGCCCATTTCCCTTGGCATTTAAAGCATTGTCCATTTCTTTTCAGCTCATCCATTTTCCTACACCAATGGTCCCTGTCCCTCTTTCCCTTGCACCATTGACAGGTTCTAGATCCTTCCTCCTTCCGATTATTATCTTCTTTATGATTAGGTTTAGAAGATGAGGTGAACTTCTTGTGCTGGTCCCTTGGCCAATTGTCTTCATATTTCATTGCCTTTTGTATAGCTTCGTCAAGGCGAGAGGGTTCAAAAACACTTACCATGCTTTTAACCGTTCCTTTTAACCCCTCAATGAACAAATATGTGAGTCTTTCTTGGGAGATTTCGGGAATCATGACTGCTAGCTTTTGGAATTCATTGACATAATTTTCTATAGTACCTTGCTGTCTTAGTTGAGTGAGTTCCCGAAAATACCATTCCGGGTGTTTTTGATCAAATCTTTTTATAAGCTTTTGAGTAAATTCATCATAGGTTTTGATTTGCTGATGTCCTTGGGTTATGAGTCCATGGTGCCACCAATCATGGGCCATTCCAGTTAGGTGTAACACGGCAAATTTGATTGCATTTGATTCCGTCATTGGGCTAAGGGAAAGATAAGTGTCTAATTTCTGAACCCATGATCGGGCAGTGGTCTTGTCTTCACCATTAAAGTTGGGGAGAGTTAATTTGCTTACTTTTCTCTTAAGTTCATTATCAATTGAGTTTCTCTCCACCCTCCTTGGGATATTTCTTTGTTTGGCTTCACAATAGTCTTTAAAAGATACTAGCTCCCTTCTTTTAGGTTCTAATCTACAGTAGGCTTCCACAATCTCATCCACGTCCTCAATGTGGGGTTTAAGGTTATGATCTTCTTCATTCTGCAGGAAGGGAGGTCTTGTGGGTCTAGAGCTCAAGTCCCGTGAAGGGGTGAACTGATTGTTTTTAGAATGGTTAGAGTTTGCTTCTCTATTATTGCAGCTACTCAGATTTTGTAGGGCTTGAAGCAAGGCTTGGCTATTTTTTTCATTTTGCTCCAATAAGGCTTGGGTTCTCTTTTCATTATTCTCCATAAAAATTCTAAGCTCGTCTCTTAGGGGGTTATTCATAAGGTCATCCCCACCGCTATTATTCTCCCGGTTATTCCTAGAGCCTCTCCTATGGTAGGTTTTCATAGTTCCCATTGGATGGCAGGAAAGGTGCTCTGATACCACTATAAAGGTCCTTACCTGGTAGGGTTGAGGGAAGTTACAACAGTAAGAATTTGACGTTCCTATGTCTCTCCAAGGTTTGTTCAGTATTTTCAATCTGCACTCATTATTTTGCATACATATCCAAATGTCCAAGAGTTAGCTTTTAATGTCTAAGTTCCACAACAGATATAACACATTTTGCATGAAGTAAGAATACAGTGATGGGAGTCATGTATCTTATTAAGGGAAAGGAACCATTACAAACCTAAGTAGCCTAAGGCCTACCACCTCCTAATTGCCCAATCCCTGTTGCAGGGCCTAAGGGGCTGAAGCCTAGGTGGGACCCCCAACCTTACAACCCAATCCCGAATCAAGAGCCTAAGGGGCTAAATTGCCCAATCCCTTAACTGGGCCTAAGGGGTTGAGGATGGGGTTTTTAGGCAATCTACTTAAGACATGATTCATCTCTCTTGATAGGATAACATGCTCATATCAGGCAGTTTATTTGCAAGCATCAATTTAGCAGTACTAAGTATCCAATTTGCATTTCTTTATAAAATAATGTTTTCATACAGAAACCCAAAAAATAAAAATAAATCAGGATGCTACTCTGAGTTGAGCAATATTCATTTTGCTATAATTATAATTAATTTGTTCCTATTGCACAGAAATGATGTAATATCAGATTGTAATTCTGAATCAGTAATGTTCACATTTATATTGGAATATTTTATCGGTTCATAATGCACAGAAATCATAATGCAATTCTAACTTAAGAAATGTTCATATTTCTATAAGCATATTTAGTCTTTCCATAATGCACAGTGACGTAGCCTGTAGTCTTAGATGAGTTTGACATAATCGACATTTATAACAGATATTATCAACAGAATTGCGGTTCTATGGTTATTGAATTTCCATTCTGAAGAACAGGAAACCAAATTACTAGGTGTTGCCACAGATCTCAGTCCGCCTACATACTAAACCCCTATCCATGCACGGATATTGTTCTATTTCCCATTCCAATCCAGACAGAATGTTCATACTATAAACATATGTAAGAATGTGCCACGTTTATTGAATTAAAAAGGAAATACATGGGACAACGAAGTTTAAATATCAATTTTCATACAACATGCGTAGATCTGTTCCAAAAATCTAGACAAAGAAACTAAGTGAGATTACTCACCGGTATGATCAAACTCCGCCTTTTATCCCGTCGCTTTCTGCTCCTTCCAAAAACACCCATCCCCCTTCTTACTCGTGCATCTTATACCTATCGATGCTCTTCACGAGTATGTCGCTTGCCTGAGGGGAGACACCTTTTGCGAACAAAGCTTTTGAAAATAAATGAATTCTAAATCTTGCATTTCCTTAATTCGCTTTTTGTAGGAAGATGTTATATTTATTTTATTTATAGCACTTTTATTACATTTAAGTGTTATTTTATGAATATACATATCTATCATTTAATGATTGTTTTGTATCTATCTATTATTATTATTTCACATAAATATATATTGATTTTCCTTTTTACACTTTGTGAAGCTCAAGAAGTAAAATTAATCTTTTAATAAATTTATGTAAATGTGAGAGTTTCTTTGGTGATATGACAGCTTCCAGGCCCCTTAAAACAATGGAGCTGGCTACGCAGCTTACAAAATGGAATGGACATGCCATGGGATGCGATGCCATTTCCACCGTGCAATTAGACTCTGTACCGTCCTTTGCTGCAGGTGGAGTGACAAACATTTAATTCTTTTTAATGATTTCATATTTTTAGTTTTGGCTATTTATTTTTAAGTAATGTGTGTATAATTTTTATTTATTTTTATATTAAAAATATAATGTATATATATTTATAATATTTTTTATATAAATATAATTATATTAATATATATTGTAAAATTATATATTATAAATTGATATAATAATACTATAAATTATAAATTATATAATATATTATATTATATATATTTTAATATAATGTTTATATATTATATAATTGTATATTATATAATTGTATATTATATATATTTTAATATAATATTTATATAATATTTTTTTACAGTATAAATATAATAATATCAATATATATTATAAAATTATATATTTAAAGTATATTTATAAATTTAGGTTTTTTTCTATATAATATAATATTTGTATTATTATATTATATATTATATTATATTATATTATATTATATATTATATTATATTTATAATAATATTATATTCTAGAATATTTATATTATATATTATATTATAATATTATATCTCATTTATTACAATATATTATATATAATATTATATTCTATTTAAATAATAAAAAACAATAAAATTAATTAATCTCTAAATGAATATTACAAATCAATACATAATCTAAATAAAATGTTTTTAAATTATAAAAATATATATCTATAATTTTTAAATTTTTAAAATCATTAATTAAAAGTAAAATTGAAAAGAAACCATTTTATTTACACTTCAATAGACTTTTTTTTTTTAACAATTCAATACATAACACAAATAAAATATTGATTTAAAATATTAACAATTATTGATGTACTTTTTATTATTTTTAAATCAAGTATTAACAATTATTGATGTATTTTTTTATATAAAAATATTTTATTTGTGTTATCTATTGAATTGCTAAAAAAAGTCTATTGAAGTGTAAATGAATGGTTTCTCTTCAATTTACTTTTGATTAGTCATTTTAAAAATGAAAAATTATACATATATATTTTTATTTAAAAATATTTTATTTGGATTATGTATTGATTAGTAATATTCATTTAAAGATTAATTAATTGTATTGTTTGTTATTGTTTAAATTGTGATGTCATTAGTTTTTATTTTAAGAGTATAAATAATTTTTTTATGTTAGGGAATGCATAAACAATAATGTGATCATCTTAGATCTAAAACATAAATAAAAAAGTATAGATATATAATTTTCAAAATTACTTCTATATTTGATCTTTAATTAAAACATAAACTAATATAATATATAATAAATTATGTGTTTATATATATGTTATTGATATTATTTTAGTATATATTAAAATTTAATATATATATTTTTAAATCTACTAAATAATGATTAATTGAGCCAAATCAAGTCTAAATAGAATATAATATTATATATAATATATTTTTTTTTGTATTGATGATAGAATGAGCAATAGATTACATATGGGATGAGCAGTACTACTCCTTCTCAACACATTACAACAATTAATACATGGTTCTTTTTTTTCATATAGTCCCCACGAAGCTGCTTTTGACCGACATCACTTCTAACCAATAGAACACAGTCGAGCCATTGCTGTACCATGCTTCATTGCTGCATATATGAAGATTTCTGTCCAAAAAATTAGGTGCATCAACTCCAATCTGCTGTGCCAAGCCCATATCCAACTGTAGCATATCAAAACCATTGCTACGCCTGTCCATCTATATCAAATTCCTTTGTAACATGCCAAAATCATTGCTGACGGCCTCTATTTCATCCTTAGTGAAGTCCTCTGGTTTGAGCATGGGTGGGGGATTTTCCAGCTGTGTCTCCTTTGCCACCTTATCATTGAATTCCTTTTGAAAGATCTCCAATGCTCGGAGAAAGATCTCAATGCTAGTCTGCCTAGCTTCCCGATTATGCCCAAGTCTGTCCTCATGTAGGTACATTTGAAGGATGCCATCTTCCAACAAATTAAGGAACTTAAATTTTGAGACATTCATTACAATAGCCTTTATCAGGATATCAATAGCTAAAACATCCAACAATGTATAGCAACAAAACTCCACCCCTGGATGTTCGCCCATAAATCAATTGGGATCCTTATGTGCCAGCTGCAACATTATTAAAGACCTCTTTAAGCTATCTCAACGCCTTCAGGGAGATTTCCAAGTCCTCTTGACTGTGATGCCACACATGAAAATCGCCCTCCGTGATCAAGGTAATTAGTTTTGGCATTGAAGTCTCCATTACCATTGTAATCTGCATCACAATAGACAAAAATGTGAGTCTTTTATCAGACTCAGTAAGTCCCCTTTTATTCCCTTGAAACTTTTCTTCATTTCTAGCCCTCCATAAAAACCAAAGAATCTCAGTGGTAATGCAATCCCAAAACAATGAGTAATCCTTATTCAAATTTCTAGAAGTAAACATAACCTCATGCCAAATAACATTACCATTTCACCAAATGGAAAATTCATTACAAAAGATGTTCCAGATTTCTTTAGCATATAAACTTTCAAAAAAAATGTGAAATATTATTTCTAGAATCTTGCAAAATCTGCATAGGTCCACATCAATATGGTTAACCTTGAAAGGAATCTTATGAAGAAGCAATTGCCACCTGAAACAAGCCTTCTTAGGCTCCTTGATATTCTGCCACACAGAGGAAAAGATTTGAACACATTTTTCATTATAAAAGTTCATGCCCCAACAAGCATTTAAATGTGCTTTAATAGAATCATCTTTGGTAAGTTCACTATAAATGTTCTTGGCTTTAATTCCAACAATCAGAGTACCATCACTCCAAACAAGATCTTCAGAAATGTTACACTGTCCAACGAAATTCAAGGGAAAAATAGCAATTTTACAAGAGCCCAAGATAGCGTTATAAGTTCGAGTGTTAGTATTGACAAGGTTAAATTCCTCAGCAAGCTTGTCCAAGGGTTTGATCTGCCCATCTTCAAGAACATTATGAAAAGTTTGAATGCCACATAGACTCCATTTCTTGGCTGAGCATCCTTGCAGTAAGGGCAAAAGCCTGGAATTATGTAATAGGTTCCACCATAAAGAACATCCAGAATGACACTTCAGAGTATCATTTATAGACAAGTTATAACACTTAAAGCCAACTTTATGCTTCACCGGCTCCCAGGCCTTCCAAAGGCTTTTGAAAACAAGAGAGCCAGCAGGAGACATTGCAGAACTGTTCATCAGAATACCACAAAGAGGCAAAATTTTCCAAGATTTAGACTACTTAGGGGTGGCAAGTTGAATATTATTCCTTATCAATACCTTCTAGGGATCATTACCAACCATTTCTTTGGAAATCCACTTGGCAGCAAGAGCAATGCCTTGAGTTCTCAAGTTCTTCACACTTATTCCACCATTGGATTTATCTAAACAACACCAAGACCATTTGACAGAGTGTTTCTTTCTCTTTCCTTTCCCATATGACCAAAGGAAATTTCTAATTTGCTTTTGAATCTCATTGACCTGATAACTACTAAAGAACCATACAGACGCAAAATAAATGATGTAAGATGAAAGAATCTTTTGACAATTTTGTAACCTTCCTGCGAAGGAAAGATAGTGCATGTTCCAACTTTCCAGCTTTTTACCAATTTTAGAGCTTATCCACAACCACATTTCTTTTAAATTAGGACTAATTGCAAAGGGAATGCCAAGGTACCTTACTATCTTGTTTGGCCCTCCCCACTAAAAACCATACTTCTGCAACCATGCAGGAGGGGTATCATCCTAGCCAAAAAAATTGGATTTAGAAATTATAATTCTTGCCCCAGAAGCCTGGAAAAAGAGATCTAATTTCCCCATTAGGGTCTCTAAATTAGTCTCCTCCAAATCTAAAAAGAGGGCAGTGTCATCCGTGAATTGGATATTGATCAATTCATTATGGTCAGGAAGAGTTATACCTTTAACTTTGGGGGAAAATGATTGATCTCTTAGCAAATAGTGAAGGGAATCAGAGGCAATAATAAAAAGTGCAGGGGCAAGTAGACAACCTTGTCTTATGGACCTACCCAGTGTGATTTCATCTGTAAGAGAGCCATTAATATCCACTTGGGCCACCGCATCTTTCAACAAAGTATCCACAGCATGGAAAAACTCCCCAGGAAAGCCAAACTCTTCCATGACCATTCTTATGAATGCCCATTCCACCCTATCATAGGCTTTCTCAAAGTCAATTAGGAGAATAGCAGAATTTTGGTTAGACTGCTTAGCCCATTTCATAGCCTCCCAACTTGTGATCAAATTTTTGAGAATATACCTCCCTTTAACAAACCCCGTCTGAGTGGTGTTCATAAACTTTGGTAAGATATCAACCAATCTTAAAGCAAGTAATTTGGCCAACACTTTGTAGGAAATATTCAACAATGTAATAGGCCTCCAGTTCTTTATAAGAGTCATATCCCCTCCTTTGGGAAGCAATTTGATTATGCCTTTATTAATTCTCCTGCCAAGAGAGCCATTGCTCAAAGCTTCTTGGTAAACCTGCAATAAGTCATCACTCACCCAATCACTAAAGATTTTGTAAAATTCAACCGAGAGGCCATCCCAACCAAGGGATTTATCATTATTCATAGATTGGATAGCCTTCATGATTTCCTCCTTGGTTATACCACTGGCAAGTTGTGCAACATCATTGCTTCCAATTTTTTGGGGGATGATCCCTTTAACAAAACTCCTAGCTTTCCTATTGCTTTCCTCATTCCCTTCAGAAGTGAATAGTTTGGAGTAGAAGGCATGGAAATGCTGCATGATATCTTCCTAAGAAGTAAGGAGCTTACCCTCATCCCAAATCTGCCCAATCTGTTCCTTGCTACTCTTTTCTTTAATGTAATTGAAGAAAAAATTTGAAACTTAATCACCATGGTTCAGCCAATTGAGTTTGGCCCTTACTCTGAGGCCCCTGATCCTATGGGTTTGGAGTCTCATGAGACCATTTTTAGCTTGAGTGAGAGCTTCACAACACTTTATGCTATCCGGCTCAGCTTGAATCTCAATTTCAACAATTACTAGTTTTTCCTGTAAATCATTCTCCTCTTTCCTGGCATCAAGGGCCTTATTCTTGCCTATAGTTTGGAAGAATTTCCTCCAAGGCTCCACATTCTGCTCCCACCTCAAAATGGAACATTCATCCTTCAAGAGCCATTTATTAATCTCTCTGATGGAGGCAATGCCATCTCTACAATCGTTGTCCTGCAACAACTGAGTGTTAAGAATGAACTTATCCTTTTTGGGGAAGTCCTTCTGCCTCCCAAGTGAAGAAACAATTTGGGATTTGATTGGGTGATGATCAAACAGAGTGCAGGGGTATACACCCACTTTGTGCCCAGTGCAATCAGGTAAGAATCTGAAAAGGTACTTGTTCACATAGAATCTATCCAACCTACAATAGATTCTCCTTCCCCCTTGCTATGCATTACACCAAGTGTACCAGATCCCTTTAGCCTCTTTCTTGGCCCCTTCCAAGGGGTCCACCAAATTCAACTTGTGCTTCAATCTTTGCCAAGAGTGCCTGTCCATCCCTTTCCAAGTCAAGTCAATGCCTCCCCACTTGTCCTCCTGATGTTCCACCATGTTGAAATCCCCCCCCATCACCCAGGGAATATTAGGCAGCTAGGTGGTAAGCCATTGCCACAATTGATCCCTCTCCCTATGATCATTAGTAGCATAAACAAAGCATATTCCAAAACTGATTTCCTCCTTCACAATCGTTACCCACATAGCCATGTTGCAAGGGGAGGTACCATGACTAGTTATAAATTGCTTCCATTTGCTGGCAAGAAGAATAGAGACTCCCCCTCTCCCTTTTTAATGCTTGGTGGAAATCTGGTAAGCATCCCTCCAAATGAAGTTGAAGTTGACTTCCAATGTAAAACCTGTAGCCTTGGTTTCTTGAAGGAAAACATCTTTTTGGGGCTCCAGGTTTAAATAGCTTCTAACAATGTACTTTCTGTTCGGGGATTCTAACCCCCGGACATTCCAGGAGATGATGTTAAGATTCATCGTCTTCAATTACATTGGATCCCTCTTGGTTACTCTTGAAATGCTCAAAGCACTTGGGTAGTTTTTCTTCCATCTCAACCCTCTTGGTTGTGGGGGATTGAATAATGAGACTTTTTTTTTTCCTTTTGTTTTTAACCGTTTGAACATTGTTGACTGATAAGGGGATCCCATACTTCCTTGGCCTACTAGGCCCATTCCTAAGCTTCCTCACTTTTTCAATCTAACCCTTTGTGATATTCTCATTCGCAGTTTCAACAACCTCTCCAACTGATTCCAAAATAGGCTGGTGAGGGGAAGAAGTTAAAAAAGGGGGAGGATCCAGATTTCTAACAAGCTAGCCAATATCTTCTTGGAACAAACCACCTTCATTGACAAAGGGGTTGCAAGAAATAACCTCACCCTTGGAAACACCAAGATGGCACCCAACAAGGCCTTCATTCATTTGACCGAGATCAAGGAGTACATCTCCCTGTTTAGGTGGCCATTCAAAAGATTTTTTTCAATTCTTCTTCTTATTTCCCACATGGCAATCTGTTGAGCATTTAGTTTTTGGATCTGATCAGAATTCCAGATGAAAGAAGATTTGTTAAGAGGGATCTTGGGGGTGGAACCACTTGAGGGTTCTGGTTCAACATTAGAAACAGTTTCACATTGACTTTGGTTTGTTTCCTACAGGACCTCAAAGGTATTCCTGATGGGAAAGTCAGCAAGACCTTCAAGATCTTGATAACATCTTCCAGCTTCGCTAGAGGGGCCAAGAGTTTTCAATTGACTTTTCTTGGGTACTATCAACTTGAACAACCTCATTTTTATTCTCTGATATGGGAGGCTCGGAGGGTTTCCCATCAGAATTCCCCCCCATCATCAGTTCTATCCATCTCTTTTCTTACGTTAAAAACATTGCTAGGGTTTTTTCTGGGTTTTCGTTTGATCAAGGGGCAATTCTTGCGAATGTGCCCCTCCTTCCTGCAAAAATAGCAGGCACTGATCCTGGCCAAGACTTCTAAAGGGCATCAGATGATATTTTCTTCATCCTCAATTGCAATGCCCTGTGGAATTTCAATTCCAGGATTCAGAGAAACCAACACGCGGGCGTCAAGATGTGGAAGAGAAACCTTCACTTCATCCATGCAAATCACATTGCCAAAGGGAGCCAATAGAGTAGGGATGAGATCCCAAAAATTAGGGGGAAGATTCTTGATCAAAACCCACCTAGGGCAAGAGAGGGTGAGTACCTCTTCTGCAATGGCAACAGGTGACCATGCAAGAGCACTAAAAACACAACCACCAAGATTCCAATAAGACTTTTTGATCACTTTGGCTTGCATCTCATGGTTTTTTAGAAAAATAACAAATAGCCCACGCTGGAGCATCCTACAATAACTGATTTGGATGCCAATTTTGGTAGCCCAGACATTAGAGAACTAAGCATCAATAAATTTCCTTGCAAAAATTTTGTTTATGTCAATAGTAGCAAAAAAATTTGTAGAGTCATTAAGCCTACCACGAACATCTTTAATAACATTTTTCATGCCAGGATTAGGAATGAGTCTAGAAAAACAAGGAGTAACCAGGGACTTACCTTCACCATCCGCCACGCCACTGCAGCCCTCCACATCTAGCACCACACCGATAACAAATTTAGCAGATTCAGGAATGGAAAAATGATTACCTTCAACTGCTGCCTTAAACGATTTCACTAACGAAGGCTAAACACCTCCATCCACTTGGGGGTCGGGGGGGTCAGATCCTTCTTCCTTCCAAGCCCCTAAGGGCTGCACCTAAGAGAACTCACAAGGCAAGAACAACAGAAGGACGGGAGCATAACCAACAAGCCAAACACGAACTCACAAGGTTAGGGAAAAAAAATAAGGAGAAAAAACAAAAACAAGAAATGCAACAACCCCAGTGTACGGGGGAAGCCATGCAGGGAAACCTGAGTGGAGGAGGGCCAGGCCTCCCCCACTTGGCACAGGAATGAACACCAAGGATCCGTCATAGGACCCACTAGTTGCAAAGCGCTCTTTTCCGGTTCCTCTATGTGGAAATTTCAAATCACTCCCAATTTTTTACCGTGTTCCATATATAATATATTGTAATAAATGCGATATAATATTATAATAAATTATATAATATATAAATATAATATAATATATAATATAATATATTATAATATAATATAATATAATATATAATAATATAATATAATATATAATAATATAAATATTATATTTATACAAAAAAATATTATATAAATATTATATTAATATATATAATATATAATTATACAATATATATAAACATTATATTAAAATATATATAATATAATATATTATATAATTTATAATTTATAGTATTATTATATCAATCTATAATATATAATTTTACAATATATATTAATATAATTATATTTATATAAAAAATATTATAAATATATATTACATTATATTTTTAATATAATAATAAATAAAAATTATACACACATTACTTAAAAATAAATTGCTAAAACTAAAAATATAAAATCATTAAAAAGAATTAAATGTCTGTCACGCCACCTGCAGCATGCACACTGAGAAATAGTTAAACAGAAAAAAGGACGGTACAGAGTCTAATTGCATGGTGGTAATGGCATGGCAGCCCATGGCATGACCATTCCATTTTGTAGGATGTGTAGCCAACTCCTACAACAATCGCCACAGAAGCAACTTGACGTCCATCGAACAAATAAGTTTGTCTTCACTTGTCTAAAGGAGTTGACTTGTATGGCTCTCTCAACTTAATTGGATAAGCAGTACTAAATGATGGATAACTCTGGACCTAAATGGAGTTTACCGAAACTTTATACATAAAAGACATAGTATAATCATATTAATTATTGTAAATATATATTATATATGATAACTTATAATATTGATAAAATAATTTAATATTATATTTGTTGTAAATATTATATTTTTAATATTTAATTATATATAATAAATAATTAGTTAAAGAGATGATTAGTTAATTTGTCTCGACAATTTAAAGATGACACATGTTTATGGGGAGTTACGAGAAAGGTCCCAGTTATCGCCATAGCTAACTTTGCCCAACCGTAGTTCCTAAACTATATGTCGGATTGCTATTATTCTTTTGGGTTTTCTTTGCACATGAGTTAATAACTTATAGCTATTGTTCTGGTTTGTGGGAATTTCTAACGAATGCAAGACGGTTCAAGAAGTGCACAAGGGTCAAAAAGTCCCCATTTAGACTTGTCGCTCACTCATAGCCCTCACACATCCCAATTGTCGCTCGATATAACCACTAATTGATATTTAATAAATTTCCTAATTGTGTCAATATTAGGGTGCAATTATAACAATTTTATCATTCATATACGCTCAAAAGTGAATGGGTCAAATTCACGAGTTAATGTTGGAGGTTTAGTTTAGTGGTCATAATAGTCTATACCTACACATTAATCGCCAAGCCTTAACATTGAACACCACTACACATTCACTCCAATTAATAATCACATCGGGTCTGATGGTGGATTATTTCCAATGGTTTTGGGGGGTAAAATGATTATTTTCTATCATTTCACCACACACTCATGGTTTGTAAAACCTAGAACATTCGCTACTATCTGCTTTCCATGGTGTGAAGTAACGACGAACATCATTCTCCTTTCAAAATGCAAACAATGGTACTCCCAAATATTTTTATTCAACATTTTTGTGGACTCCTGAAGGGTTTCTTGGTTGATTGTATAATGTTTACTACTTGTTTTTACCAATTTCATCATTCCTTTTCATGCCCTTTTTGCGATGTGATGTTTCACATTGTCAGGTCTGCTGGTGGATTATTTCCTACTATCCATTTTACCATTCACTCACAATGTGGTAAACCCTCCATGACTTTATGATTTTACCTGATAAAATGATGAGGCATCTCGTAGGTTTGACCACATGTTTGCAGAAAATAATATATTTGTTTGCTTGGATTTTTTCTTAATAACCCATGTGTATTTGGGCATATATATCTGCAAACCCACGTCTCAGTTTAAATGGTTATGACATTATTATCATCAAACTATTAGCATCATGTGTATTTGGGCATATATTTGTGAGCCCATGTGTATTTCAACATATATCTATAAAGCCATGTGTATTTTAGTATATATCTGTAATACCCCCATGTTTCTGATACTTTTTGCTACTATTTGATACTTTTATATGTTAGTGTGATATTGTGTTGTGATGATGATTGATTCATCGATTTGGTGTGTGCAGATGTGTAGTTTAGTTGTTTGCTCCTTGTGACATTATTAGTATGATTTATGATGCTTTGTGTGTTGATTGGATTATGGTTTATTCAAATAGTTTTCATTAATGTTTTATATGTCGATGTGATGATTCTATGGTGATCATGTTATTTGGATTCAATATTATTTTATAATGCAAAGGTTTAATAATTAGTTATGATGCAGTAGTGAAGTAATTATGTTATCTTATGATCAATTTGGTTAGAAATGTTAGTTCGTCATTGATATTGTAATTGTTAGAATAGATTAGGTGAGAGGACAATGTAGCATCACTCGTTCACGAGTGCCCTGCTACACTGCAATTCCTTCTCACGATAGGATGCTTGATATATATATATATATGTGTTACTTGATGTTTGTTTGGATGCAGGATTGCAGGAATAAGTCTTGATTCCACCTGCTTCGGTAGGACAGGGTGAGCAATAAATTAACCCAATGGGTAAAATGTTGAAAAAGGGAGTAGATTTGGAAGTGTCCCCGTCCCAAGTTTGTCGTTTGTTGTGAGTCGTTGTGTCATGACTGAAGTTTTGTCCTTGTCGTTGCATAGTTAATTGTTGAGTTTTTTATTTAATTAATGGTTAGTGTTTAATTAATTAATCTTATTTGATAAGATAATTAATTAAAGTTGTTTTGTTGTTTTGATTTAATTGGGAATTAGTAAATGGTTAAATTTAAATATATTATAAATTAAAAAGTGATTTAATTTATTAAAAGAGTAAATAATTATTTTAAATTAATATTGTTGATAATAATTAAATTAAATGAATATTGATGAGGATAATTAAATATTATCTTTTTATTAATATTAAATTAGAAAATCATGTGTAGATAATATCTTGATTAAATAAATTATTTTAATTAAAATTGTTGATAAGTTGTGCTTTTAAAAGCTGGAAAAAGGACCAATAAGAGAGGATTTTTGAGAAAAGAAAGCAAAAGAGCTTTATTGAATCTTTATTTTTGATTTATTATTTTTATGAGAGAATTATTTGTTGGTGTAATTAACTATTTAATTACATCTTCATAAGTTTACTTAGGCAATCTTTAATTCCTAAGTTATAGGATCTTATCCTTATCTTATCGAGCTATCCTTTTGCTCAAGATAAGATTTGGTTGTTGCATGCTTGCCTTTTATAAGCAAGCCTCATCTTGTACATTTGTATCAATTCAATCGTTAATCAATCTTGCATATTGATAGCAAGCATTCTTGCCATTATCTCTCTCTTGTGGAAGCATTTTAGTCTAGCAACAGATTTCTGGAAATCTAACATGGTATCAGAGCACCCAGGGTTGCGGGCTCCTTCCCAGATCTGAGGGTTTCATTCTGGCTTGAAGATTTTGCTGGGTGTAGATTGGGGTTTCAAGAACCTCGCGGTAGATTTCAGAAGCTTCCATAGATGAATTTTGACTGTAAATTTGCCTATATTGGGTAAAGTTGTTTTTGAAGCAAAATTTTTTTTGCTGGAATAACTCCATGTGCGGTACGATTTTCATATTTTCGCAAAAAAAATATTTTGAAAAATATTTTCTGTGGATTTTATTTAAAATTTTGGGGCAAAATTTAAATCGAGGCACATATTTGATCAATATTTATTTTCTGTGGTTTTATTTTGTGTGGATCCTATTGGTTTCCGTCGGATCTGTACAAAGTATAGTCAATACTGCCTGTCGGAGTTTTTTTTACAGGGTCTTGTCAGCATATTCTATTGTCAGCTCATTTATTCTGCAAGATTTTATTGTGAAGTATAGGTGAACCTTCCTATTCTGGTCACATCATTCCGGAATCCACACTGTCCTATCATTGCTCGGTACCTATCATCGGTAGATCTCATCGACGGGTACTGGTTGGTCAATCACATGGCCTACTTTCAACGGCGGTAAGATCACATCATTCCTTGTCTTGTCTCTGTCGATATTCTCCAAGTTGGCTTGCTGTCAGATCCGCATCAGTGGTCGCATCTTCTATAGCCAATCGGCATTGTACAGTCCAGATCCAACGTACTTCCGGCAAGTCTGAGTTCTATTCGGTGGTCGGCTTTCATTTAAGTCGGGTCCTTTGTCAGAGAGGGTTATCGACTATCAGTGAAGCCTTCATTGTCTGATCGCTGCTCATTAATACTGCAAAGAGTATAGATCAGATCTTGTATGCGGGTTTCTCGGTTTATCAAGTCTCCGATCGCTATCCACACATATGTGGGTTTATCCGATATCCATCGGCTACCGAGAATTAAATCGGACATATATTCTGCCAACAAGGGTACTTTCCGCAATCATGCTTCAATAGGCGATCCTGTGATCCTTGCACAGTCAGCATAGAGTACCGGTTGGATACTATCACATCGACAGGGTATGAGGGTATGAGTTTTATTTAAATCGGCAAGTTCAAGACTTTATTCAAAGTTTTTTTAATATTAAAATCTTTTGTATAAAGTTTAAAGCCAATGGTATTGCATTTGGCTGACCATATCAAATTTGGTAGATAGGTCAGGTTTTTATTTTATATCTCTACCCTTGGTCATATGTATGACCACTCTGTTGTGCCCAAAATTTTGTGTTTTGCCCCCAAGTGCCTATTTATAGGCCTTTTTTTCATTTTTCCATAACTTTGGCTAACAGAGGCAAAATTTTTCAAATGAAATATCGTCGGAAAGGTGGAGATCTGAATTTTTCAGTGGTGCAGATATTTTGCAGATATTTTGTAGTTATGTGCCTCTTTTTCTAGGTTGAATCCCGATCATCATTTTTTTCTTCCGAGCTCATATCTTTGTGCTCCGATCTTTGATTTACTCCAAATTTGCGGCATCAGAAAGGTATTGAGGAGCACTCCAGATCTACTCATGCATTTTTTGTAGATTTGTTTCCAAATTTTCATATTTTCAGTTTGTAGCTGATTTGATAGTTTGGGACACATTATTGTAAATTTGCAAAAAAAAGTGCAAATCTTGTTGGGACAAAGGGGTTGATTTCTTGTATTGTGAGGGAAATTTGTTGTTTATCTCATTGTATCATGGATTTTCCAAAAATTGTACTTCTAACTCCATATAACTATCATGAGTGGAAATCTCAAATGGAGTTGTTATTGTTAAAATCAAAGTTGCAACGAATCACATTTGGTCAAGATCCAGAACCACAGGGAGCAAAAGAGAAAAGAAAATGGCTTGATAGAAGAGATGAAGCTCTTGGTACTTTAAAGTTGTCCATTTCTCCAGATCTTAGATATCATGTTGCATCTTGTACTCATCCTAATGAAGCTTGGAATACTTTAGAGAGTCTCTTTGGTAAGCCAGATAAGATGAGGAAATTTAAGTTGGAGAATGAACTCATGGGTCTTAATCCTTCAGATTTTGACAATGTCCAAGACTTTTTCTCTAAGCTCAATTCTCTTAGATTACAATTATCTAATTGTGGGGTAACTAAAGAGGATGAACAAATGATACTTTCTATCCTTGCTAAGCTTGGTTCTTCATATTCTGTGTTTGTCTCTACTTTCTATGCTACAATGGATGCTCTTGGCGATACATATAAAATGCCTTCTCTTGATGAATTTGCTGCACAACTCACAAGGGAACAAGCAAAGTTGATGCACATGGGTACATTGAAGTCTTCAACATCTCAAGCTCTTATTGCAAATGATACAAAGGCTTCAAGTGGCAAAGGAAAGAAGCACAAAAAGGAAACCAAGTCAAATGAGCAAGGTAAAGATTCTCCTTCACATGGCACTCCTGAGTCCTCATCCTCTTCAAAAGAGGAATCATCAAAAAAGAAGAAGTTCAAATGTGCATATTGCAAAAGGTTAGGACATGATGAGCATAGATGTTATAATAAGAAGATTGATGAACTCACCCACCTTCTTCAAAAGAATAACATTCAGCTGCCCTCATCAGTGTCTTCTACTTCTTCTTCACCATCACATTCGGCAGCTCCATCATCATCACAGTCAGAGAACACAACATCCACTTCTGGGCTACATATGAAAGGGCATGCACTCTTGGCCTCTACAGGTCCTAATTCTCAAGGATGGCTTCTTGATTCAGGGGCATCTCATCATATGGCATCTTCACAGGAAATGTTCTCTTCTTTTGAGCCTTGTAATTCACCTCACATTCTGATGGGTAACAATACATTCATGAAGGTAAGTGGGAAGGGTTCTATTGGTATTGGGGAAGGGACTTTCAATGATGTTCTTTGTGTTCCTTCTTTGACCACTAATCTTCTTTCTATTTATCAAATTACTCATGGGGGTCAAGGTAAAACAGTTGAGTTCACTCCTGATAGGGTGTATATAAGGGACTTGGAGACTAGGGATATTGTTGCAATCGGGATGGTTGATCATTCATCTCGAGTATATTCTTTTTCACATTTTGCTTCAGAACCTGATAATGTTCCTTTGACTGCATCACACACTCCATTGAGTGTGACCCATATTAGTGAGGAGAAGTTTGGTCATCTACACCTTGGTATTTTAGAGACCAGTGCTGAGCTTCCTACACCTCCACCTCCTGCTTCTTCAGCCATTGTTGCTTCTATTCAGCAGGATAATCATAGTTTTTTCAGATCTTGCTTTGTGGGATGATTATTTGATAGGGATTTCTACCTTGTTCCTAGAGTCTCATATTACAGATTTGGAGGACACACTTGAGGGGATTTCTCTCCTCTTTGATGACAGTTTTAGCACAACTGTTATTCCATCTTCTTTGTCTTTGGAGATTGATATTCACGAGTCTCCTCCATCACTTGATTTGTCATGTTTCTTGGTTGAGTTTGACCATGATTATGTTGTGGCTCATTCAAGCTTGGAGGCTCCTACTCAGTTTTCAGAGGCATACATGTTGAGCGTTCATTCTTCCTCTTTTCAGTTGGATATGGAGTGGCTTCTTCATCAGCTTATGGATTTGTTTCTTCCTAAGGGGAGATGTGTTGCTTGTAGACATTGGGTCATCTTTTGTTTTCAGGCATTCTTCATTGGCTTTGGAGCTTCTTCAGCATGCAGGGGATATCTTATCTCATTACTTCCCTCTTATGGGGGGGTAATTTATTGTATATTCATGATGGATGTAGTCCTTGGGGGGTATCATTGAGTCCTCCATACATCATGTTTACATTCGTCATGCCTTTTTTTTCTTGTTTTCTCTCTTTTGGAGAGGGGTTTTTTCCCACTGGGTTTTCCCCTTTTCTCTGCTTTATGAGAGATTGCATTTCATTTGCATCTGTAAATGGGTACCTAACATGGCCTAGTTGCCAGGACCCATAGTAGTTTGCATTATAATATTCTCCCTAAGTTGCACTTATGGGGGGGTGTTGGTGTAATTAACTATTTAATTACATCTTGATAAGTTTACTTAGGCAATCTTTAATTCCTAAGTTATAGGATCTTATCCTTATTTTATCGAGTTATCCTTTTGCTCAAGATAAGATTTGGTTGTTGCATGCTTGCCTTTTATAAGCAAGCCTCATCTTGTACATTTGTATCAATTCAATCGTTAATCAATCTTGCATATTGATAGCAAGCATTCTTGCCATTATCTCTCTCTTGTGGAAGCATTTTAGTCTAGCAACAGATTTCTGGAAATCTAACATTATTCACACGCAGGGGTTTTTTCTCTTTGTTTTTGGGGATCTAGAAATTAAAAAAAAAAGAAAAGAAAAAGAATTTTGGGGAGACTTCTGAAGTTTTGGGTTTTGTGTTTTCTGGGTAAAAAAAAAAATATTGTGAATGAAGAAAAGATAGATTCAGAAGTGAGAAGTGAGCTAAAGGCAGGAAATTGGAAAAGAAGTTGTAGAGGGGTTCCACGTTCGAAAGAAGATTATTGTGTTGGATTCTTAACCAGACGAAGGACTCCAGGTTTTCTTCTGTTATTTATTAGTATTTTCGTTGTGCTTTGAACAATATATGTAGGCTGTGTTTTGAAAAAATTATAGAAAGAAGTTCTCTGATTTGAAAATTTATTCATATGAAAACCCTGTATCTTATGTTGAAAACATTAGTAAATCATTTTGAAATTCTTTAGTTTAGTAGTGAAAATTATTGTTTTTGAAATAGAAATAGTTTTAGATTAAATTTTGAATTTGCATGTTAGATCTGTATTGGTTTATTGAAAATCTATGATTATATTGTTTTTCTAAATTTATGTATTAAATATATAGTTATATGTACATTTATACAAAATTTAAATATACATATATTATTATTTGTCTAAATCATTGGAATGGATATGTTTATAAATTTATGAACTTTAATAGCTTCGTTTATACAAATATTAAATAAAGTATAATAAATTTGTTGCAAATTGGAAATGAAAATTATTTTTATTATCGGATTGAATTTGTGTGCCCAAAATTAATAGTGTTTGAAACAAAATCGATTGTCCTTTTTATTCTATTATAATTTAGGGATAATTATATATATATATACATTTACTGAAAACAAATATAGATATGTATACAAAATACATATATACATATCTTATTTTTATAAACTCTCAGTTTGTGCAAATTCTAATTCTTTTGAATGAAATTAAATTACATTTAAAATTCTTGAATTTCACAATTATTTTATGATAGATTTAAATCTATGGAAAACGATTATTAAAAAATTTATTATATTATAAAAAAAATTATATAAATGAAATTTTTAAAAAATAAATTATAAAAGTCTGTTTGGGGGTGGGATGTCGGCCGAAGCCGTACCCCCACAGCCCTGGCATGTTGTGGTGTGTAGTCACTACGGCTGCGCACAGCAGCCAAAGCTGCTGGGTGCAGTCCGTAGGGATTGCAGCCTCCCCACAGGGGGGAGGTGCGTAGTACCTCCCGCCTGTGTGGAGGTTCGGTAATAAAGTTTTTTTTTAATTTTTATTTTTTTTATTCAATTTAATTTAATTTTGTTTTGTTATTCGCTGTTATTTAATTTGTGTGTTTTCAATTCTATATATATTTTTGGCAATTATAATTATGACATTTATTAAATATTTTATAAAATGATTATTATTATTTATATATATATGTTTTATTTATGAGTATAGGTATATAGTTGCTTATTTATGTGTAGTTAGTTGGATATGTTGCGGGTAGGAATTTAATATGAAATTGTTAATTTTATAATATGTTTTTATAAAATGGTTTTTAAAATATAGTTATTTATTTATGTATATATATATTTTTATATAAAAGATTTTATTTATTGTGATTATGTTTTTTTTAATATGATTATTTTTTAACAATTTATAAGAATATAGTTTAATTGAGGAAATCGAGAATACGATATGAGATTATTATTAAATTGATTGGTCAAAATTAAAAGATGCAACATTATAGTGTTATTATGTGAAGTAGAAATAAATTGTGCTTTGAATTTAGTCGAATACTTTCGAGTTGTTGATCTATTTATTTGATGAATTTTGTTATACATTATAAATTGTTTTATGGTGTTGTTGATGTGTCGGTTACTCTCGAGATTATTCATTTTATTTAATTTGATTTTCTCCTTTTTGGGTTTATGTCATGTGGTAAAACCCTAGAGTTAACTTGTCCGGTTTTAGGAACTTAGGTTGTATTTAGGACTTCCAGAGGTGGGAATACTGGTATCTACATTCAATCCTGTAATTTGATGGTTGTTCTTATATTTTGGTTTTGGTGGTGAGATTAAAGTACACGAAGATTTTACCGTTTGTAAACATTATATGTATGATTTTGGGTGAGAGGGTTATGCCTGGCGGTTGATCCATTGTTGGGTCAGTTTTTCTTTGTTGATACAATCCTGTTCAGTTGGATATTCTTGTGCGAGTGTCTAGAGAGAGTGGCTCTAGTGGGGGCCGATGCACAAAGGGGCTATTAGGGTAACCCATCTAGAGTTAGATTTAATCAGTGATAACCTAAGTAATAAATCATGGGTGGGATTAAACATTAACAAGATAATTGTGAAGCCTCATCCACTTGTTAGTGCTATCACATACTAAAGGGGACTAAGAAGGTCGTGTTTGGCAAGGTCGTTGCCTTGTCTTCACGAGAGGTTAACGACTCCGCATGAGTAACCCTATGGAGCAGCGCCTTGAGATAGGCTGTCAGGAGAACCATAGATGGAAGCGGCACCTTAACTTGGTTGTCTGGAGAATCCATGTAGAGATGGAGGTGACACCTTGTGATAGGTTGTCTGGATAATCCATGTGAAACCATGCGATGACACTCTCATCTAACATTCTATTGTGTTGATTTTCTGAAGTCCTCTGGAAGTGATTTATTATTTTGGCTTTGGTCATTGTTGGAAGTAGTCTTTGATATTGTGTCTTGAGTTTCATTGATGTTGTGATTGTGACTTGTTAAGTTCATAAGTGGTTTACTGTTGTGCCTTTTGGATTTATCTTTGTTTAGTTTTCTATGTGGTCTTTGATGTTAAGTTGTTTGTCTAGAGTTAGTATTGTGTTACTGTTACATGTGCTTGGTCAGGGATCCTTCCTTGTCTACTCCCAGCATGAGGGTGGTTGGGTGGAAGGTGCTTCGCACCCTGTTGGGTTCCCTTTCTGTTGCAGATGTATCTTTTATTGTAGGGTTTTGGCAGATGTGATGATCCAGTAATTCTTTGTACCAGATGTATGTTATACTTCAGATGTAATGTATTCATTGATGTATTGTCTCCCACGTGTGTTGGGATGACCTTGTTGTAAATTGTTTATGTGGTTATTGAGATGTATGTTCAGACAGTTGTATTTTACTATCATTTGGATGTAATGTATATTCAGGCCATGTATTTATTTAGGAACGATCATTTGTAATAGTTGTGTTAAGTTGTGTTACTTCTGTGGTAATATAAATGCTTCATATCTTTATAGTATCTTTCGTTGTCATACGTACTAATGTTATGAATATGGTTATTGTTTAATGGATATTTTAAATGATGAAATGGGAATGAATATATTTACGTAATTGTTTAATTATTGTTATCTTATTATCGTTGTTATGGGTTAGTATAGTAATGTCACCTCGTGTACCCCAATGGAATTAGTCATGCAACTTTGTACATTGTTATGTTAGAATACTTGAGTATGTTTATTATATTCTTTTCAAAAAAAAAAATTGTTATGTTGTTATTAGTTCCTTTGGGGTTTGCACGGCGGGGCGTTACAATATCTGTAAACCCATGTGTATTTTGACTATATTTGAAAACCATTGTCTGCTTTGGTGTTATTAAGGAATTATTCTCATGAAACCCTTGCTTGGTTTTTTTAGCATATATCTGAAAACCCGTGTCTATTTTCATTTGACTAAGGAATTATTATCATCAAACCATTGCTTAATTTTTTAGGCATATATCTGAAAACTCAAGTTTATATTTGTTTTACCTCTGTTTAAATTTATATCCTTTGGCTGTCCAATACAACATAGTAGCACTCATTAACTGTAAAATGTGTTAGTAATTGTCTATTTTCCAATTAACATACAACATGACACCATACATTTATAGGACCAACTTTGTATCCTTTATTCTTTACTTCACAACTTACGTTTTCATGAACTATGCATTCTACATTCCACTTAAAGTTATTTTCATGAACTGTGCATTTAACACTTATATTCATGTAGTGTCTATTTATATCTTATAAATATATGAGAGTCTTTTTTTGTCATGGGTTATTCCTTACAAACCCCATTAACAAATTCAATAAACTATGTGTTTATTTACTATTTTCAATTATTTCTTAGGGTTTATATTTGTCAATTATATCATAAAAGGATCCTTTATATTTTGTGTCTCTTGTTCATTCAACAAATTGATATAAGCACAGTGAACCATCATTTATATATATCTCAATTAATTTGTAGAAGGCTCCATTATATTAAAAAAAAGTGCACACATTAGCTTGCATTTTCATTAGATGTGTGTGTGTGTATATGTGTGTGTGTATTTGTTTTACCTGTGTTTAAATTTCTATCCTTTGGTTGTCCAATACATCATAGTAGCATTCATTTACTATAAGATGTGTTAGTAATTATTGTTTAAATGTTTTTCTTGTGTTTAAATTTCTATACTTTGTATCCTATATTCTATACTTAATAGCTTATGTTTTCATTATACTTTGTGATGTTCACACAAAGATATATTTCTATACATATATACATGTATACACACACACATATGTATGTATGTATTTATATGTATGGGTGAAGCCACAATGGTGGTTTACAGTTTGATGGAGGAAGGAAAACTGAGAAAAAATGACCCCATGGCAAAAAAGTGATTTTGGGGGTTCGTATGAACCTAGAAGTTTGACTGAACCAAAAAGGGGTTCAATCGAACCTGGGTTCGAGCGAACCCCTTAAAATATTTGCAGCCAAAAAACAAAAAAAAATGCATATGAAAGGGGTTCGAGCGAACCCCCCTAAATCCTCATCCCCTCCTTGAGACACACAAATAACCTAAAATTTGGCACTTCGGAGCTCGAGTTGAGGATAAAAATGGAGGAATCTTCACAAACTCAACTGGAATCAAGTAGTCCTTGGAGCAAGCTATCCAACAAATATAATTTTAGTATGTTTTGGTTTTATTATGTATTTGTTTTTTTAGTTTTATTAAACATAGGTTTTTCATTAAAGACAAAGGTCTCTGTTCTGCACATGTGGAAAAATAGCAGATTATCAAAAAAAAAAATGAAAAAATATGAGTGCACTAGATATTGAAGTCCTTGATCCAACAAAAAATAAAATTGAATTTTGATATATACAAAAAAATTATGTGTTATATGATCACTATGTCGAATTGTAATTGGTTTGACTTCAAAACTTGATTAAAGAATTAATATTCAATAAAAACTATCTAACCAAGTGGAAGCATTAGATATCTAAGTTACAAATCAAATTCAAAATAATTAGAATTTTATCCTTCATGGAAAAAAGTTATGCATTATACGATGTGCGTCACTTTTTTAAAATGTTGTTTTATGAAAAAAACCAGTTTTCATGGGAGATGGAAAAAGAAGTGCAATCTAATTCCAAAAATTTTGAAAAAAATATTTTTAGAATCTACAAACAAAATGTGAAGAGACTCTAGTTTGCATCATCTTCAAATTCTTCACGGTTTAGCTACTATAGGTTCCCGAATGTGAAGATTTAGTTAAAAATAATAATTTCAGTGTCCAGTTTGGCCAAAAATTGTAAACCACTATTATGGGATCACCCGTATACATATAATTACACACACAAAGACATAAATAGACATATAATTATACACACACACACAATATATATAGAGTGAGCAGAAAGTTAGAGTTCATGGGGATGTAATTAAAAGAGTTTAGATATTTGCGTGATACCTCAGATTATTCCTTATGTTGTCACAACAATATGACTAAAGAAGATATTTCCTTTTATATTCATGGTTATGTGGATTCGGACTAGGCATGTGATGTTGATAGTACAAGATCCACTAGCGCTTATGTGTTTAATTTATTTGGTGGTGCAATTAGTTGGATGAGTAAGCGGCAAACTATGAGACCTTTGTCCACTACTGAAGAAAAGTATATGGCAGTTACTCATGCTTGTAAAGAATCCCTTTGGAAAGTAAGAGACTATGTTAAGATATTAAAATAAAATAAGGTATAGTGACAATTTATTGCGATATTCAAAGTGCGATATGTCTAGCACTACTACATAGCGCCCCCATTTAAGACATTAATTTAAGACAATAAAAAAAATCCTTTTTCTAAAATATATATTTTTATTTCCCTCCCAATTTTCTTTTTTCCTCCAACATTGGAAATTACCTTCAATCATGTCATCTACAGCTTTGAATGTTAATTTCATTTCCCTTTCAGAATAGAGAACAAAACAAGGGAAAGGCATGAGAAACAGATAGGGACAAGGGCATGAGAAACAAAGAGGAACAGAGGCAAGAGAAACAAAGGCACATCATAGTGAGATTTTTCATCAGAAACAATAAGGGGTTTTCAATTAGGGTTTTTATTAGGGTTTATATTCAATGACATGAGAAACAAAGAGGAACAAAGGCATGGGGAACAGAGGTCTAGATGCTCCTTAGTGGGATATGGAGCAATGGTAGAGTTGGGTCCCTTTCAAGTTAAATCAGATGGAGAAACACTCAACAAGAATCCCTATGCTTGGAATGGTGCCCACAAAATATCCCAAAGCCTTTGTCATTTCATCATACAATGTCTATGTAATTTGAAGTTTTTTCTTTCTTGTTTTCAAATTGGATTCATTTTTGCAATGGAAAACTTTTTGTTTTTGGAGTCTCCGGCTAGTGTGGGCTTTTCCTTCTCTAAAAAAATATTCGATTATAAGCACAGTGGTGATGCACAAACTATTAAACTTCTAGTTTACATGCAATTATGTGTATTTTATGTTTGCTAGTTTATTTTACTATACATGCTAGAACAACTAGTGCATGCCTGGTGATCTTGATTTAGTTTTTGTTTTGCAGCCAAAGATTCATATGCATTTCTAGTGAATTGGTTTGAGAGATTTCCATAGTATAAAAACCGTGATTTCTACCTAGCAGGTGAAAGCTATGTAGGTAAGCATTCAAAATCTTCAGGCATGCTCTCATGGTGTTGCTTAATTGATTTTTTTATTGTTTATATTATCATTTATAAAATAAATTTATATATATATATATATATATATATATATCTTTAGGCATGCTCTCATGGTGTTGCTTAATTGATTTTTATGTCTATATTATCATTTATAAAGTAAGTATATATATATATAGGGGTAGGAGTCAAATAGGATAACAACTTAGAACAAAACATAAATTAACACATATCCTTATGGGACAAGAACAACAATAATATTATTTAAAAAAAAATGGTCTCAATTTACCCTATTCATCAACAGAGCTTAAGAGTCCTATCTGAACAAAACATAAATTAATACAAGTTACTATGCCACATGAACATTAATGCTCTAAATCTAAATATACATAGCAGATTAAATTATCATTCAATTGCAATAAATATATAAACTTTTTATTTCATTTATAAAATAAATTTATATAATTGATTAGGACAACAGGTTGGAACAAAACAAAAATTAACACATCTTACATGAACATTAATACTTAAAAAATAAGAAAGATCCTAATTTACATCAACATAATCTAAATAAACTTACTTAATAGATCCCAATTCACTTCATACATCAACAAAATTTGTTGTTGTTGTGAGTAATTTTAGTCATTGGATCTATTGTTTTAGTGATTTCCACCTTCAAATTCACTCCTAGTACCACCATACAGTTGATTGCTAGTGATTTTTAAAAGGTTTGAAAGAAATTTAGCATTTGATGTTGATTGACACAGGTTTTCAATCAATTTATGCCATTGAAGAAAGGTTTTCAAATATCTTTTCCATATATTGCAGACTATCCAACTGCCACCACATTAGATAAGGTTGTCATACACCCTGTTTTACCCAACCACCATTATTTACCAAGGTTTACACCAACTGAAATATCATTTCCAAACTGCATTTACACATATTTAGGGTGATCCCATAATACTGGTTTACAATTTTTGGCAAAACTGGACATTGAAATATTTTTTTCTAACTAAATCTTCACTTTTAGGCACCTATAGCGGCTAAACTGTGAAGAATTTGAAGATAATGTAAACTAGTGATTTGTCACATTTTGTCTGTAGATTCTAATTTATTTATTTTTCAAAAATTTTGGAATTAGATTGCACTTTTTTTTCCATCTCCTTTGAAAACTAGTTTTTTTTAGTAAACAACATTTTTTAGGAGTGACACTCACCGTATAACGCATAACAATTTTTCCATGAAGGATAAAATTCTAATTTTTTCAAATTTAGATTTGTAATTACGATATCTAGTGCTTCAAATTGGTTAGATAGTGTTTTATTGAATATTTTTTCCTTAATCAAGTTTCAAAGTCAAACCAATTACAATTCAGACATAGGCAGACCATACAACTCATATCTTTTTTTGTATGTATCGAAATTCTTTTTTTTTGTTGGATCAAGGACTTCAATATCTGGTGCACTCATATTTTTCAAAAAAATTGTTTGATAATCTACTATTTTTCCGCATGTGTAGAATAAAGAGCTTTATTTTTAGTGAAAAACCTATGTTTAATAAAACTAAAAAAAAAAATACATAATAAAACCAAAACATATTAAAATTATATTCATTGGATAGCTCATTCTGAGGAATACCATCATCTAGTTGGGTATGTGAATTCTCCTCCATTTTCATCCTCAACCTGACCTTCAAATCTCAAAATTCTAGACTTTTTTGATGTCAGAGTGTGAGGAATGATTCAAACCCCAAAAACCAATTTTTTTTTGCATGGGGTCATTTTTTGTAAATTTTCATTCCTCATTCGAATTGTAAACCACTTTTGTGGGTTTACCCTTTAAGGGTTTCTACATGCCAAACACTTGTATAGTCTATTGTACACATTTTTCAACCTCTATTTACACATTTTTTAAGGGTTTCTACATGCTACACTTGTATAGTCTATGGTAAGTGTATATATTGATTAATTGATTGCAGGTCTTTGCTAGTGCTGATCTAGGGTTTGTAACTGCTTAAATTGAGTTGTTTCTAGTAAATTTTGAGTTGTCATTTCACATAGAAGTCAAATATTCTATGTATAAATGAAATATGAAGTTTGTAAAGATTATTGGGGATTTGAAAACTCTCTCATCCTCCACCAACTCCAATATCATGGTTTGACATAGATTAGCAAGTTTGAAATATTTTGATATTAAATCAACTTGAGTTTTCCCAAATCTTTGTTTATAACTCCACATTTGTTAGATCCTTGTGGTTCTCTTTATTGTCATATTTATCTCTCATTCTCCAGTAATATGAGCAGGCGTTGAAATTTTTGTATAATTTTATTTTATTTGAAAATGAGAGCAGGTAAAAGTGAAACGTGCATATATATCTATTTGATATCCCCATTGACATTGATAGAGTTCTAAAAAATGCCCAATTGTTGCAGGAAAAGTGTGCAAGGGAAAGCTACCCAGTGGACATTATATAGCCATTAAACATGTTTGCAAAGGCATTCCAAAGGCTGACACATTTGAAAAGGAGATTGGGATCCTTTCAAAAATCAACCATAAAAATATGGTATCTCTACTTGGCTACTGTAATGAGGATGGTGATAAATACTTTGTTTATGAGTATTGTGCCTATGAAAACCTATCTCAAATTATTCTAAGTAAAACTCCACTCTATCATTGATTTTATCAGTTTACAAATGATCTCAATATACATTTTCAATTTTTGGACTGTAATATATACTTGTTTCAAGTTCCATGATGTAGTTTGGATATTCAATTATATTAATAATATAATTTCATTTGATATTCATTCTAACATTTAGAAATTAAACAGGGCTAGAGGATAAAGTGTTAACATGGCAGAAAAGAGTGAAAATTGCATATGATAGTATTGTTGGCTTGCGTTGCCTTCATATCCATCTAGATGGATGCATAGTTCATCGTGACATAAAGGCAAAGAAAAACTAAACCGACAATTCTCTTCTTCCTTAAAGTGATTTTGATTTTCTTTTTAATTTTGTTGATTGATTAGTAGTTGATTGATTTGCAGGTAAAATCTACCATGGGCCATTAGGATATGATCCAGTTACTTATATTTTGAATTGAACTGAATATGCCCTTAATCTATGGAGGTTTCTTCATGTAAGTAATTGCTCCTCAAACAGTTTTGTTATTCAATGTTAGTTTTCATTCTCAAATAATAGTTCCTTTTTTCTACGGTTCAAATTATTTTTGGAGGAGACTAATTGCAATGTATATGGATGAATGGCTACAAAGGTTGAATTCAAACTTGAAATGTAAGCTAGAGACAAGGAAATAATTGGATGGTTGCATATTTTTAATCCTAGCATTTCGTTTATAACTTTATTTTGATTCTAGCAGGTACTTTGTAGTTGGAAGTGCAGATGCTCTTGTGAGCCTATGGGATCTTTCTGAGATGATGTGTGTGCTAACCTTTACTAAGATAGAGTATGTTATGTATTAATATAATAAATGATTTCAGAAGCATGCTAAAATATATAATGCAAGTGGCTATAGTTGGAGCTGTTTCAATGTTTTCTAAACTTGTTGTTTTAGAAGATTGATATTATAATATAGTCGACAAACTAAAATGTAAGTTATTAACACATTAATCATCATCAATTGTTTGTTAGGGTTGACTATCTTAGGAATTTCTAGGTCAACGAAAACACTCTTTGTGGATTCCAATGCTCTTTGTTAAAGATTGCATTTTTCCTCTGATGATAATTTATGCTCAATTGCATGGATCTTTCTCATCTATGTGAATGATGGATGTCTTTTTTGTCATTTGACTATCAAATTTATCTTCATTATATTCATCTTAATACATCAACTACAGATACATAACTTTCACCCTAACTGTACTTAGAAGGGAAAGCGGGTCTTTGTCATCTCACTTTCCCACTAGGCTCTACATCTTTCATTATGTCATCAACTATGGATTGCTGCTATAATATGTGCTCCAATTTTTTACCATGGGCTTATTCTTTGCTGAATTATCAAAACTCTTTGGACAAGTTAGTTTCTTTTTGGTTGTTTACTTGTTTTTTTGTCTTGCATTGAAACTTGGATGATTTTCTATATGGCAACTCCTATAGTTTAGTTGGTTCTAATCTAAGATTTTAGAGAATATTCAACTAGAAGAATGGAGTATGTTCTCACATAATTCACATAATTCTTGTTGCATGCTATAATTTTATGCAAGCACAAGTTTGTCAATGGATCAAATTTTGAAGTATTTTGACAAGGTTCAATGGGGCCATCTAACCTTTGGAATTTTTCAGGATAAAAGTTTTGTTGATGGGTATTTAATAGTTTTATTAATTGTTTAAAATTCAATAATGATTCAACATTAATTTATTTGTACTTTGAAGTGGAAGGGAAGAAATGTGACATTAAGATTTCCTATTCAATTTCAATTTGTAACAACTGAAGGGAAAGTAGTTAGACTTTAGTTCATGAATCCAACTGATTTCCTGGTATTTAGACAGATTGGCCTTGAATTTTGGCTTAAATTGTTCATCATTAAGTGCTCATGTCATCTTTAATAGTATAGTTTCAATGCATTTGATTTTTGATTGTAGTTGCTTGATTCATTGTTGGTTGACATGGTTACTATTACTCTCTTTATTATTTTGTCTGTATGTATTATGTATTAAACTATTACTCTCTCAATTATTCTGTTTGAATTTATTCTGTATTAACCTTTTTTCTCATATAATTATGTAGTTTTGAAGAGCATTTCCCTTGCATATATCTAGGCATGAATTTGTAGAGTGACTTCTTTCAATTGTATGACTAACATGACAGAATGATAAAACACAGTTTGAATTTGGTCTATATTTAATTTAACATTCTTTTCATAGAATCCTATAGTTTGTAAGAGAATTTTCTCTTGCATACATATAGGTCTGAAGTTGGAGCTGGTGACACTTCTTTCAATTGAATAACAAACTTGGTGGAGTAACTAAACAAAGGTTGAATTTAGTGCATTACTTTTGTGGCATCTGTTTGTTCATTTTTCTTATTATTTTTTAATGTTGCAGGCTATAGAAAAAGGATTTGGTTCAGAAGGGATGAAGATTATATACAATTTGATAAAACAATGATTAGGTGACCTTATTTATAGACTAGTGTATGTATATGTTCCCACATTTATCTATGTTGTGTATCCATTTCCAAGGGAGTGTATGCTAATAAAACTGCCCACCTTTATAGGTCTCAGAAGTTTGAACATCTCGTAGAAGGAGAGCCTGCCTTAGTAGCCAAATTCAACAAATTATATGAGGACTTGATAGCTAGCCTCCATAACCTTGATGAATATCATTAATTGTACAACTATCATTTGGTGCTTGCTTTTGGATATTTCCTTTTTCTTTCATAGCCATTTGCCAAGGCATATTATTAACTGAAATAGCTTAAGCTTTTGTATGACTGGAATTATTGTAATTATCTTTCTTTTAGTTCTTGAGGTTGGCATAAATTGTTGACAAGCTGCTCTCTTAAGTAGTATTTTTTGTTTTTAACTGACTTGTAAGCAAAATTTGTCAATATTGACGATGAAAAAGTCATTATCATTTCTAGTTTCAATAATTTAATTGAAATTTGATGGTTTCACATCACATGCATGTACATAATTATTGTTCAAGAAATTTAATGTGAGGATTTCTCCAAGTAGCTAGTGAGGATAATTAGCTTTAATCATGATGGGAAATACATAGCTTCAGCCAATGAAGATCTTTTTATTGATATAGTATGTTGTACTCTCTTCTCTAATTGTAAAATTTTATTTGATGCATGTTTTTTTGACAGCTGACCTTTTCAATGTTGAATTGTTTTGAAAACTAACCAACAAGAATTTTATGCTTTTTTGTTGTAGGCTAACATTCAGATTAGATGGACAACGCATCAAATACCCTATTGAGCAGCCATAAATAGTGTTGAGTGGAATCCCAAGCACAATATTTTGGCATTTATAGGAGACAATAAAAATAAATATCAAGCAGATGAAGGTTATTACTAACAAATACAAAAATTGGGACACAATAATCTCTTGATAGTCATTTCTTTTATTTCCTTCAAAATTATTACTACACTCAAATTGAAATATGGATATCTTCTTGGTCAAGTTGCTTTTTAGTTGTATTTCTTGCATTATTTGTAGACGTTTTTATCTAAGGGTTGTTGGGTGTTATCTCATATTGTATTGAATGGAAAACTTTACAGTTTAATGCCAAGAGAAATTTTTTTTAATATTTTTACCTATCTAATATGAAAGAAGTTTTATGTAGCACATAGAAGAAAGTCTTGTGTGATTTGGACTGTGTCCAGAGTAGGATTTTCCTAGCATTAATACTGAACTATTCTTCAGTTATGAAAGCCTTATTGTTCTTTTTATTTTTGAACTTGCATACTTGATTACTTGGAGCATGACATTACAATCCATGTTCATTGTAAACTAATTTCTAGGCATATCGTATGATTATCACTCTATCCATGCTATTTTTATTTACTTTTTTATTTATCTATATTAGCTTTATTTTCAACATAGAAAATTACACCAAATTGTGGACATCGATTTTGGTATCTAAGGTTCTCTTGCACTTCTAGGGTTTTTCACCTAAAAGGAGAGAAATGGACCAAAATGTGTAATGTCCCCACTCAAAACTAATGAAAGAATGAATGGAGTATGAATAAATGCAATTAAATGGAAAAGGAAAGAGATTATTAATGCAAAATATAAGAAATGTAACTTGTTTGAAAACATAGTGATGTATGCAAAATGACCTAAGAATGTAAGTAAACAATAACATAAGAGAACAAGACTGGAGAGGTGCACCTAGAAACTGGAATGTGATGTAGAGAGGCTCTGTAATCCTATGTATTTTTCTTTTGAATCCAATTGGGACACTTACGCCAAGCTGGGTGACTTAGTCCTGTTTCGGGGAGATTCTACCAAAACAAGTTTCTACCAAATGGGTATCTTGAAATGCATAAAACACTTTTCAGGCCTAGCAGTGGGACTAATTCACCATAGATGGCAACTTAGTCCACCTGGGAATCTTGAGAAATTCGGGACATGAATATGCAGTTTTTAGTTTGCACTTCCCTTCTTGACATGTGTTCGGTTCAGATTCTGCATAAAATAGGTTGAAAGTGGTCTCCAAGCTTCAGTTAGGGCTTTGTTGACTTGAATGAATTTGATGAGTTGCCAACACCTTTTATCATCTTTCCTCTTTGAAAAATCTGCATACAATCTTGATTTGTAAAACACATATGCAAAGAGGAGAAAAAGGGTTAAGTGTTAGAGAATAGGGGTTTGCCTTGGCCAAACCTTGATATGGTAATCAAACCCTTGAAAATGAAATGAGATAAAAAGAGAATGATGAATGAACAACATACAATTTAACAACTCACCAAACCCTTGATGTAGAAATCTGAAGATATGTAAGAAGATGCTCCAATGGATGATTGATGATGCTTAGAATGCTTGATAATTGTTTGAATGATTAAGTGAATGAAAAAATGGGGGTAAAAATGAGAGAAAAACTCTTTATTTATACTTGATTTTACAATATTTTCCAAAAATAACACATCACAGACCAACCTTAAGGTTAAGAGAATAAGATCTTGCCAAAAAATTAAAATAATTTTGATTTTTGTGCCCAGTGGGACTAAGTTTCCCCAGGTGGCGACTTGGTCCCACTAGGGAAATTTTATTGGGTGTTGGGAATTAAAGTGTATTTAATGAGGTTTAACAGGATTATTCTCTGAAACACACTTAAGTAGGGCCGAAAAGTGCATTAAGGGGTCATTTAAACATAAGAAAAGGGTCAAATTAGTGATGACAAGCCTAGAAAAGCATGAGAGTTTGTTACAAATATTTACAACACTTTGAAATAAGACTTGGTAAGTGATAAAAAGAGGTTATTTAAGTGAATTATAATGAAAGAGTCTTAGAAAAGTGTGAAAGTGGGTTACAACACTTCACAACACTTTTACAAGACATCCTAGAATTCTTATTGGTTCACAAAGGTCCAAGACCTAATGTGAATGTGTTGACCATATTACAACATTAAATATAAGAGAAATAAAGCAAAATTCCATGAGAGAGACTCAAGTGAGCATAAAAATGTCCAACTATATATTTTTTGGTGACACATTAAGCCCCCACTTTAGTGAGAGGATGAACTTGCTTCAAACTCACACTAAAGTAGCCCAACATGCACATCGAGAGGGATCCAAATGCACTAATGCTTGGTAAAATGAGACAACAAAAATCAAGAGGGATGATCAAGCCCCCAGTATTAAGATCACATGGCAAACCAAACATTAGCACAAAGGAACACACAAGAGAATCATGAAAAAGAATGAGAGAGAGAGAAAAGGAGAAAGAAAAGAGAGTCAGATCAAGCTTCAATCGTTTGTCCATCTCGTTGTGGATCAGATCTAGGTTATTTTTCTAAAAAAAATGTATACTCATTCTAAGGTGACATAACTCATAGTTGTCTGTCAGGTGAGAAGGACAAAAAGGTGAGACCATACACTCATGGCTAGTATGCACTCACACACACGTAGGTGGCTATGGGGAAAATTCATGCTTTGAAATGGGCTTCCCACTCAACCATACCAAAATTATACCTCCTGATAAATTTAATAAGGTGCCACAAAAGAAAATGACATTTTGAGCTTCATGAGACAAGAAAAACTTCGTATGCTTGGAGCTCATGAACAAATGTGATCGCACCACATGCATGCAAGATATGTTATGCAAGGTGGCCATATAAAAAATGCAACATGCAACAGGATGTTCAAAGGAGTCTTGCTTGTTTCATGTGAGGTCTATGACTTAGGGAATATTGTGTCTAATGTCTCTAAGAGAGGACCAATCAAAGAATAGAAAATTTGCAACTTAGGGGATGCAGTGTGTCGCATCAAGCCACCAAGAGGAATGCAATATGCTAAGATGGATCACGTTCATGAAGGACATTATACCCAATGTCATCCACAAAGCAAAAAACACATTGTATGAAGTAACAAGGCTGCACTAAGAACCAAGAAAAGGAAAAAAATGCAAATGAATAATGCCAATGTATGCCCTCACTTTAAAGGAATTGCTGCACACCAATTACTTTAAAGTAGCAAATTAAAATTTCAAACAAGACAGAAGACATGAGAGCCAACTTGGAAAGCCCCTATGCCAAGTCATATGTTTCTGAATATGGCTACGTCATGTGACGAAAAGGAAAAAGAAAAGAAAGGGGGTTGCCCCCAAAATGAAAACACCAAACACATAAGGGATCTATGGATTTGGGGTCAATATGTTCTTTGTTGCAATTTTTTGTTTAAATCTAGCTCAGAATTGTCATCATTCCCCAAATACATAGAACTAGAAGAATGACATAAAGAGAGCGAAATCAAAGAAAAAGATCCATTTGGGTCAACATGGAAGAGACATAGGAAATCTTGACACTTTGCATTGTCCCCAAAAGGAAAACACAAGCACAAGGAAAAGGCGAACAAAAATGAAAAAGATTTTGGTTCAACATGAGAGAGACATTTTGGTCTCAGTGCCTTGTGTCATCCCCAAAAGGAAAACACAAGAAAGAGAGAAAAGAGAGGCTTTTTGGGTCAACATGAAAGAGACATTGTAGTCTCAATGCTTTGCATCATCCCCAAAAGGAAAACACAAGAAAAGGATAAAAGAGGGGCTTTTTGGGTTAACATGAAAGAGACATTTTGGTCTCAATGCTTTGCATCATCCCCAAAAGGAAAACCCAAGAAAAAGAGAAAAGAGGGGCCTTTTGGGTCAACATGAAAGAGACATTGTGGTCTCAATGATTTGTGTCATCCCCAAAAGGAAAACACAAGAAAGGAAAAAGGAAAAAGCGATGTACGACATATAGAGGAATGAAGGTACAAATAGAAGAATGTTGGAAAGAGAGGGAACATAAAACAACACATCAAGAGGGAACATGATACACACATACAAACATATAAAAGAAAAAGAAAAAGAAAATGCAAAAGACTAGTAAGGAAAATGCAAGTCAACCGTCAAGCAAGTCATCTGCCTCCCAATCTCAATCGGTATAAGCGAAAGGTGAATAACACAGCTAAGGGACAATGACAAATGCATTACTAGGACAAGGCTAGAAACCTCTTGCCCCCACTGAGTGCAAGACAAGAATGAGCCAAGATAGGTGATGGGAAAGGTCATGTAATAGTGAGAAGGGAATTTTCTTCAACTATTACATGAAAAGGGGTCCGGATGGGTGCTTATGGATTTATTGGATAGCAATTATCACCATCAAATGATACTTGCTTAGTATTTCTTTCAATTGGTGACACTTGCCACTTCTATGTCCAAGAACACGATGATATGCACAATGTGGAACATTAGCATCTTTAGGATAGATCACCAACCTATTCATATGTGGTAATAATATGAGTCCTTTATTTAAAAGGATTTGCAATTTCCTTTCACATTCGGGTAGTGGACTGAGAGGAAACTTGATTTTTTGTAACTTGGAAGGCCTCTTTCATTTACTAGATTCTCCAACCTCTCGAGAGGAGATTAGGGTAGGAGGTCCTGAGATGACTTTATTGTTGTCCTTGTTAACGTTATGAGATAGTGATTGTTATTTAGGAAGAATGACATTTAGATTAGGAGGGGAATCAAAGATTATCGTGCCATCATCATGAAGTCTCCAATATTCTTTAGGAGGCTTTCTATCATGAGGAGGATCTTGATATCCTTACCCTATTGTGTCATCTTTTGGATTTTTTTCTAAAGGTGATGAATGCCACATTCAATTGTTGTGTTACATCCTTGTTTTCTCAAGATGGTAAGACCTTTTCCATAGGTTTCTTCAAGGTTAATTGGAGTATTGGTGACTTTGTTATCATAGAATGGTTGAGGGGTTGCTTTTTTAGAAGAACTAGGTTCACCGGATGGAGGGAACTTAGGTCTGTTGTTTGTTTCAAGATGTAAAGAACTAAACATATTAGGAGGTGATACGATATGAAGGTCTTGCTATTTCATGGATGGATAAAAGGATGCATTAGCTTCAAGGTTGTCAAGACATTCATTTAGGAACTTATTCATGTTGTCATCATCTTCTCCAATGATGTCAACATCACGAGGAAGACATTCATGAGGAGTTGAAGGAGCATGAGGAAGCTCAATGTCATTAGGATCAGTTCCAAAGGCACAACTTGAAATGTCAACTAAAGATTTTAAGGACATCCAAAACTTGTTAAAACAGAGAGCCATGATGCAAATGAATGAAAACAAACTAAATGAAAGAAATGGAATGAAACAGTAAATCTGGAAATAGTAACAGAGATGCAATAACAAAAAAAAGAAATGCAGACAGTGATCTGAAAATGACAAAAAAATTAGTGCAAAATGTGCAGGAGGACTAAGTCGCCTAGTGTGGCGAATTAGTCCCAGTAGTGATTTTTTTGAGGTTTTTTAGAATTTTTAATTGGAATTTTATTTTTTTCAAGTTTTTAGATGAAAATATAGTATGAAAATGCAGATTTTTTTGAATTTTTAATGAAATGTAATGCAAAAATGTAAGCTATATGAGCTTTTCACTAATGCATTTTTTTCAAAACCCTAGGATACAAAATAATGCAAAACCTAATGCAATGTTGATGCAAGTTATTCCTAGGATGCAAATGCACTTAAAATTAGAAGTAAAATGTTCAAAAGTTGGGTTCACCAAAATGTGGACACCAATTTCGGTATCCAAGGTTCTCTTCCACTTCTAGGGTTTTTCACCTAAAAGGAGAGAAATGGACCGAAATGCATAATGTCCCAACTCAAAACTAATGCAAGGATGAATGAAGTATGCCTAAATGCAATAAAATAAAAAAGGAAATATATTATTAATGCAAAACCTAAGAAATGTAACTTGTTTGAAAACACAGTGATGTATGCAAAATGACCTAAGAATACAAGTAAACAATAACATAAGTGAACAAGACTGGAGAGGTGCACCTGGAAACTGGAATGTGATGTAGAGAGGCTCTGGAATCTTGTAGATTTTGTTGTTGAAGCTAACTAGGACACTTATGCCAAGTTGGGCAACTTTGTCCTATTTCGAGGAGATTATGTCAGAACAGGTTTCTGCTAAATGGGTATCCAGAAATGCATAATTTTTTTTTTAGGTCTGACAGTGGGACTAATTCACCATAGATGGTGAGTTAGTCCACCTGGGAATCTCAAGAAATTTAGGAAAAGAATTTGTAGCTTTTGGTCTGCACTTCCCTTCTTGACAGGTGTCTAGTTCAGATTCTGCAGAAAATAGGCTGAAAGTGGTCTCCAAGCTTCGCTTAGGGCTTTGTTGACTTGAATGACTTTGATGAGTTGAAAACACCTTTTATCACCTTTCCTCTTTGAAAAATCTGCAATCAAGACCTACAAAACACACATGCAAAGAGGGGGAAAAGGGTTAAGGGTTATAGAATAGGGGTTTGCCTTGGTCAAACCCCGATTTGGTAATCAAACCCTTGAAAATAAAATGAGATAAAGAGAGAATGATGAATGAACAACATGCAATGTCACAACTCACCAAACCCTTGATGTAGAAATCTGAAGATATGCAAGAAGATGCTCCAATGCATGCTTGATGATGCTTAGAATGCTTGAGTGAATGCTAGATAATTTCTTGAATGATTAAGTGAATGAAAAAAATGGGGGTAAAAATGAGAGAAAAACCCTTTATTTATACTTGATTTTACAAAATTTCTTGAAAATAACACATCACAGACTGACCTTAAGGTTAAAAGAATAAAATCCCATTAGAAAATTAAAATATTTTTTATTTTTGTGCCCAATGGGACTAAGTCGCCCCAAGTGGTGACTTGGTCCCACTAGGGCTATTTTAATGGGTGTCCAAAATTAAAGTGTATTTAATGAGGTTTAATGAGATTATTCTCTAAAACACACTTAAGTAGGGCCAAAAAGTGCATTAAGGGGTCATTTAAACATAAAAAAGGGTCAAATTAGTGATGACAAGCCTAGAAAAGCGTGAGAGTTTATTACAACTCTTTACAAAACTTTGAAATAAGACTTGGTAAGTGATAAAAAGAGGTTATTTAAGTGAATTATAATGAAAGAGTCCTAGAAAAGTGTGAAAGTGGGTTATAACACTTCAGAACACTTTTACAAGACATCCTAGAATTATTATTGGTTCACAAGGGTGAAAGACCTAATGTGAATGTGTTGACCACATTACAACATTAAATCTAGGAAAAATCAAGCCAAAGTCCATGAGAGAGACTCAAGTGAGCGTAAAAATGTCCAACTATACATTTTTTGGTGACACACAAACAACAGTGGGTTACATCCTTTCGGTGCTATAGATGCCCTTAACATGAATTTTCCTCTGATTATATGCTTTATAGCACCACTTAAACCATTTTATAAACATATACCTTTAAAAGTATGGAGGCCACATTTTTTTTAATGAATAGATTATCTTATTTAATATGAATTTTTTTGTGGAAAACAGTAAATCAAGGACTTGCAACACTTGCATTCTTTGGGGTGGGTGTGAACTTGGTCCTATTCTTGAAAAGAGTGCTACAAAAAAGCAATGGATCTACAACAAATGATGTAAGCAAGTAGATTGGAATCATTTATATAGATTCTCTTTGGTTGGGGCATTCCTCAGTGATGCCTATAAGGGTTGATATAGAACATGTGTTGTGTTTTAGGTTATCTTTGTGGTGGTAAGTTTTATTAAACAATACTATAGAATTTTATCTTATAAGACAAGTGTCAAAATACTATAGAAATCTCTACTATGCTTTTAGAAAACAAAAAAGTTGTACATCTATCATCATAGGTTGGCTTGTCAGTTAAACCCATCCTAAAATGATAGTAAATAACATTGGGCACAAAATTTGTGGATCTTGTTTTATTGCATAATACATTTAATAGCATAGAGATCGATAGGCTGGGACTATGAGTGAATACAACGTTCTCTATATAAAAACAACCCACTAATTCTTCTCTATTTTCTTCTCTTTTATGAACAGGGTTTGGTGATTTTGTTGTTAAGCTCATACATATTCCTACTCAAGCTAGTTGGTTGTAGAGATGTGAAAGAAACATATCAAAGAGGATCCAATCTAGAGATTGGAGTGTTCTACATGGCCATTTATCTTGTAGCTCTAGGAAATGGTGGGTACTAGACTTCCATTGCAACATTTGGAGAAGATCAATTTGATGAAGAAGATCCCATTGAGGGAGCTTCAAAAGTAGCCTTCTTTAGCTAGTTCTACTTGGCTCTTAATTTGGGTTCCTTATTCTCTAATGGCATCCTTGGTTACTTCTAAGGCATTGGAAATTGGCCTTTTGGATTTTGGATATCTGTAGGGTTCACTACATTAGATTTGATCATATTCCTTGCAAAAACACCTTACAGAAATTTTAGGGCTAGAGGTAACCCCATACCTCATGTTGCTCAAGTTTTTGTTGATACATCTAGTAAATGGAACATAAGGGCTCCCTCATACAGTGACAAGATTTTTGAGATTGGAAAAGAAAAGTCTGCAATGACAGTAAGGAAGATAATGCATAGCTAGTAGTTTAGGTTTGTGATTATTACCAAAATATTGTCACAAATTTGGTATATGGACAAAATAATTTAGTACAAAACCCATAAGATAGGACAATCAATTCCTACATTCTACACCATGCTTATGAACTCATATTTTTCAAAGGCTCTTAGAGATGCAATTCTATAGGGTATGTCTTTTTTTCCTACCTGGTTGATTCACTAGTTAATTATATGCAGTCAATTATTATATACTATTAATAGGATGCAAATACTTGGCCTAATTTTTATAATATATTGTCATCTTCTAATTTTTTAACTTCTTTTCACGTTCTATGCCATATTTCATTATTGGTGACTAATTTTGCAAAACAACATTGGTGAAACAACCAAAATAGCTTGTCAAAATAGTAGGGTCAAATGTTTATCATCATAAAATAGTAGTCACAACAATAGTGGCAGAAACTGCTAAGGCCGAATAGAAAATTAATCACCAGAGACATAAGCCACTCTAAAACTTAAAAAGACTTGGTGCCCAGTGCCCATTAATGGAGATTCTTCTTCCTATCGTTGTTTTTGGTTTCCAAGTAGGAAGACAAATTTTTATACAACATCTAGCACAAGAGAAACTATTACTAGAAAAAAAATAAAAATCTAATGACAAGATGCAACTGTATTGGATTCCTCTTTACATATGTGTTAATTGCTACCTTGTTGTATTTCCAGTCCATCTGAGGAAAATTTTAATTTCATTTTCTAAAATCTCTATCTTTGACTACCAAAAATCCATTCATAGTTATTGATGACTTAAAGAAATTGTTCTATGTACAGGTTTCTTGACAAAGCTGCAACTGAAATAGAGAATGACATAACCTCAGCACAACCCTACAACTTATGGAGGATTTTCCCAATAACTCAAGTGGAGGAGGCCAATTGCATCTTGCGTATGTTGCCTATCTATCTATGAACAATAATCTAATCTATGGTGTTCACTCAAATGGCTTCCTTGTTTGTAGAGCGGGGAGCTGCAATGAACACCGATGTTGGAGGCTTTCACATACCCCCTAATGGCATGTCCATGTTTGAAATCCTCAGTATTGCAGCTTGGATATTTATCTACAAAAGGATTTGGTGCCACTTTCTTACAAAATCATAGGTAATCCAAAGGGTTTAACAGAGCTTCAAAGAATGGGTGTGGGGTTAATAACTCGTATGCCTTCCATGTTGGAAGCTAGTGTGGTTGAGATATACAAATTGAAGTATGTTAGCCACCCTTATGCCCTAAGCTCTCTAAGCATCTTCTGGAAAATTCCTCAATATGGCCTCATTGGTGCCTCAAAGGTGTTTATGTATGTAGGCCAGCTTGATTTTTTCAATGGGTAGGCACTAGATAGACTCAAAAGCTTTGGAAGTGCACTATGCATGTCATCTATATCCTTTGGAAATTATGTGAGCAGTATTCTGGTAAGTATTGTAATAGCAAAACAAGATTGGTTGGATCACAGGAAATCTTAACACTAGTCACATGGATCATTTCTATTTCTTACTTGCAGTCCTAACAGTAGTAGATTTTGTTGTATATGTGATGTGTGCAAGATGGTACAGGTGAATTAATTTGTCTAAAGAGGGTGATGAAGATGAGGAACTCCAAAAAATATAAAATATTTTAACAATACTAGTTCATTTACAATTGGGGTGTTTCATGCTGATCTTAACATCATTAAACAACCTGATTCTTCTAAGGTTGAACTAGTTACAGGGTGCAGTAGTTGTGGTGGATGTTGTTAGTTTTTTTTTGAAGAACCAAACTGATCTCCATAAATACCTATGAATTTTTCTATTTCCAATTATCAGTAATTCTAAAGGGATTGGCCAACAAACGAATAGAGGTTGCTAGACTTCTATTCCTACTCTTTGGGCTCTGTGAAACTCGGGAGGGTGATCCCACAATGTATCTTCAAATACTTATCACAATTACAATCAAATATATTGTTAATAACATATATCTCTCATAAAACCATTCAATAATATGCATCAAATTTAAGTTGATAGCTTATGTATCAATGTTATATATATTGAGTATGAGAGAGTAGACTTCTAACACAAAACAACAACAATAGTATCCCCTTGAGATTATATGATTTAAAGATTGAGTGGTGAATCAATCTACATTGAAAGTGTAACACAAATACTCTATGTGAACCAATGTCTTTATCTGAAGCACAAAGTCAATACCATTCTATATTGCCTGATAAAAAATTAAATGATAGCACCTACAACCTCAAAGAAATCTTGTATTACAACATTCCCCTGTGACATTCATGATTATTACTTCTTACAAATATCCTAGCACATGGTTCTTATAAGTCATTAATCTCATACAAGCACGTACATCAATTCATTAAATCAATAAGCAGGCATGAAACTAAACATCCATCAAACAATGATAGAGACAAATGAATGGAATCCTTGATTACTTTCAATGATAACTCATAATACACGTACAAGGAGAGACAATAACCATAAAACTGATCTATTACTCTATATTATAAATGCTATATCATTATCATTCTTACATGCATAAGTATGAACTTCGAAAGAAACTTAAAATAAGGACTCTAAAACTTGCTTCGTATTAATTGACAATCTAATAGTATTAACTCAAAAGTTTTCAACTCTCATGCCTCTGGTCCTAAATTCCTTCTTATAGAGATGAAGGAGAAAACAAGCTTCAGACCAGATAGCACACATGTCATGATCGCATAGGACTGTTTGCAACAATATTACTTTTTTAGTTACACTTGAGTATCTAGGTGGAGTAAATAAGCATGAGGAAAAATTATCCTCAACTCTCCACGGAAAATAGATCCCACCTCAATAAACATCATTAGTTTGTTACAACAGTTTTAAGATATTTCCATGTGTTCAAAATGCCAACTGTAGGAGAATCAAAATAACAAAATTTACGAAACAAGGCAAGGAAAGCAGAAAAGAGTCAAAATTTGTTAATCCACATTAGCACCACATGCTATTCATTTGAATTTTAAGTAGAGAATAATATTCTACCGTGTTATAACAAAATCCTAATCTGTATTGTATTCAAGCTATGTATTATTCTTCTCATGTCTGTTATTCTCCTCATTCACTGATTTTCACACAAATTCACTCTGTGTATTTCTCCAACCAAGTGTTGTATTCCTCCTCAATGGGCCATTTAATATTCAATAAATTTTGCACCCTAGTAATATACTGAGAATACCTTGCATCAATTAAAATCCTGGCTTCCTTAATAAACATATCCATTTTTTATTCAATTTCCACCATTGTGTCAATATTTGAATTGAGCAAGAGGTAGTCAACAATAGACAAAGTCATCATAGCCACTCCAAGCATTCCTCCCAAATCTTTCTTCCAGGTGTCAAATGGATACAGTTCACCTTTATGACTCAATATTTGAGGCATTCCATGCTATTCCATCTACTTGAATATTCTCAACTTACTTTGGAGTTGTATACCTAACTTTCCATGGAAAGTAGTTATCTCATTTATTAAGTCAATATTTTGCAAGATGTCAGGAATATTTGTGGGTGCCTCAGGATCCTCATTCATTTTTGGCATCATTTATTTTAATGCACTTACCCTAGCAATCCAATTATTCCATTCATTCCTGAAGGCCTCCTATACTTGCAGATACTTTGTATTTGCTTCATGAATATTCTTATACATGGCCCAGGCATCATTAGCCCTGTGAACCAACTTGGTCACCCTATACTTTAGCACATCTTCAAAAATTTCATTGGCCACCCTAACTATTTATAGTTTGGCCCACTTGACATTTTCCTTCTCATTAATCAACTTTTCCTTCAAACCATCAATTCTTAGGGCCAAAGTTTCCATATCTTGTGTAGACATATCAAACAAAGAAGAAGAAGAAGATGGTTGAGATATTATCTTCTGAGTAGCCTGAAGAGTGGCTGTCATTTGATTCAACTCATTCAAGGCCTTATAATATTCTTTAACCAAGGATTCATACTTCTTCTAAGAGATATGTGCAGTGTCCACACTAAGCATTGTAGCATGTGCAGTTAACTCAACTGCCTAGATAGGAGTTATGTTAGTATCTCTTTTAACCACCAGTGAAACAATAAATTCTTCAAGAGGCCTAGCAACCTCATGTTTACTAGTATTAGGTGCCATAGACCAAATTGCAAGAGTATGCAACTTTGCACTATATCCAGAACCAAATACTTTATCCTGAAATTGATCTTCAGATACCAAAGCTTGAGGATCTCTCCTAACTGCATGATATGCAATGGTAACAATGATAGTACATCCTAGTAGCAACATGATTCCACTATCTTTGACAATCCTTCGAGCCTTAGTGGGAGTAATAGCTGCAATTTCAGCCCTAATTTTCTCTTCCTCTTCTTTTTCAGCTTCCTCCTGATGAGAAGGTTTAGCATTAACTTAGGCTAATTTAAGTATCTCTTTTATTTCCTTACTCCACTGTTGAATCATAAAATCCTACAACTCTTTGGTTTGCACAAATTTATCATCAGCCAAAAACTCATCACACTCCCTAATCCTGGGATCATCATCATTCTCTTTGTCATACTGCTACTTGATAATCCTATCAGGAGGAACATCTGAACTATGAGTTTCTTCAATATGAGGAAGGGGAAATTTCTGCTCCACCTCCTCATTCCCTAGCACATGTTCTACCACTTGTTCCTCCCTGACCTCCTGAACATCTACAGGTTGCTCTGGGATATCCATAGCTTGTTGTTGTCTTTGTTGTTCCAAGAGGACCTGGGCTTTGTCTACAACCTCCTTTACTTATGCCTTAAACTCACTAGATTTATAGTCTCTTATCATGGTAAAGGACCTCTCCAAGGGGTTTTCAATTACATTGTATGGACTGATGTAGAAGGCTTTCCATTTCATAATCTTCTCCTCAAGGTTTGTCATAGTTATCCAATCCTTCTTCTTAGCCATGAAAACCTCATCACTTGTCAGATTTCTTAGTACATCATCTCTATACAAAAATTCATGGTGTATGATGCCTAAGCTCTTTTGCCTTCTTTTTCCTGCCAAAAACCTTTCTGGATCAAAAATTCTAATCTCATTGATAGGAATTCTGAGATTATTTACCATAATACCTAACTTTTCATACCCCTTAGGGGTGGTGATCTTGAAATAAGAAAAAGTACATTGGGGATGTATTATAGTGCCCTTTCTAACCTTTCTAAACATCTCATAATTTCCATGTCATCAATTTACCACATGAGCTCCATCAAGGCCAATCTATTTGAGACATACAAGGGTAGACAATGAGGTGCCACCTTAGCTCCATAAACCCTAATCAAAGTATATTCATAATGTAGAAACTAGTCATCCCAATTATGTGTTGTTGCAGAGCCTGGTACATCCCTTGGGTGCATAAGATTTCTAATTTCTGGAGAAAGTCTGAATTTAGGTGCTACACCTAAACTCTTGTTTCAATGGGTATTTTTCCTAAGGTTAGATGATTAAATCAATAAAACCCAAAGAGCTATGGAACACATTGAAAGCTAAAACATGAAGGATTATACCAGTTATTCCTTGAAGGTTCCATGATTCATCTCCATAGCACCTTCTAGCTCACAACAATGATATGACTATTGCCCTCAGATTTCTATGTGTGTGATCAATTGACTATGACTATGTCTTATGCAAGTCTTGAAGGATTTGAATGAAAAAATGCCTATGACAAATGACAAATGACTATGCCTATGACAAGTAATCAAAGAAAATAATCTAAATGAAAAGTAAAATTTAAGCATGAATGTCTATAATAGTGAAGTGGTCCCGAGAATGTGAGAAAATTGGTATTTTATAGAAAATGCAATTTTGGGTGGACATATGAGATTAAAAGTTGACAAAGCCTAAAATCAGTGGATGAGATTTCATGTGACAATCCCTAATTAGGGTTAGGGAAAAATAATTAAATGAGTGGTCAAGATGTCATTTGAGAAAATCAAATCAGCGGTCGAGAATAAATGTGATAATTAGCTAAAAAGATAAAGATTTTTGAAAATCAAGAAGATAAAGATTGCTTGATTTGTAAGATTAAAAAAATCAAGAGGATAAAGGTTGAACTAAAAAGCAGATTTGAAAAATCAAGAATTTGCTCAATTACTTGATTTTTGGAAGAAGATTTACCATTTTGAATTAAATTAATTCAAAATATGGATTTCGTGTGACAATAAATAATCAATTTTCAGATTATTTACCAAAATGAAGTGACAATTAATAAAATGAAATCATTTTAAATAATTTCATTTATTTAAAATGAGAGAAATGTTAAATTAGGTAAATAATTAAACATAATTATTTAATTTAGAGGATTATGACCGATAATTAAATAAATTAATAAATTCATTTAATTATGAGAATTAGTGACATATTAAATAAATAAATAAAATTCATTTATTTAGTAATCGAGAAGACATAAATGAATAAAGGTAATTAAATAAATTAAGAAATTTATTTAATTGTAAGAGGACAATAGACCCTTAGTGACGTATCGAATAAATAAATAAAATCTATTTATTTAATAATCATGAAGAATGCAAGAGACATGAATTAATTAAATAATTATAAATTGTTTAATTAATAGTGGAAAGTGGACCAAGGACATAATTAAATGTCACAAATATGCTAGGATGAAAGTGATAAAATAGAACTTGCAGGCCTAGGTCATTTTTAAGTGTCTACAACTCTAAGATACCATATCTTACAACATTGGCAAACAAGATGTAATTGGAATTGGAGCAATCTTGATCCCAAATGTTTGTCCACATTTGTAAAGGGGTAGCATTATTTTCACTATCCTTAATTTTCAGATTTAGTTTGGACTCTTCCACTCATAATCACCTTCCCATAAAGAGCATATGCATTAATAAAGAGTAATGGGGAAAACACAAAGGTAGCACCTCCTTTTTCAAATTGAGGAAATCCTCATGCATCTGTTCAGCAACAAATTTAGCATAATCAAAACCAGTGTTTCAATTATGATTTTGTATATCTTCCACCATCATCAATAAATCAGGAGCTATCCTAACCTCAAAATCTTCTATCAGTTCTTGATTTAAACAGTAATAAGTGTTTTTGAAATAATCTTCAAATTCTTCACACTTAAAAGGCTTAGCATCCTTAGCAGTAAATTTTTCCCTACTCCTATTTCACACAAGCAATACTTCTTTGAATGCAAATTTTCTCTTCTCATACTCAACATACAAGTCAACATGTCTAAACTTTGTAGTATAATTGGGATTCAATCCAAATACATCCAAAATCTTATCCTTTGTCACCGCTAGAATTATATCATTATTCTCACTTCTGATTGTCCTGTCAGTAGGGTTATAGTTCCTTGCTAGCTCCATCATTAAATCAACTTCTACAAACATATTTGGGACCACCAACTTTCCAAGGTTCAACCCCCATAAATAACATGTGGGCTTACTAGAATGTTGCCTATTGAAGGCATACTAAAACAATTGCCATCCACTCTAGGGTTGGGGTTTTTCACCAATTTTGCCAACATTATCAATCAACCTAGTGGTCACAACAAATTGTCTTGTGGGAATTTTACTAATTCGTGACCCTCCTTCTTTTATACCTCTAGAGGCCTCTTGCATAATTTTTTTTGTTTCTTTCTTTGCACTTCTAGACCTAGTGGAAGATGCAGGGGTACTTGGCAAAGGGTTAGGCACAGTCACTAGCTTAGGCTTAATTTCAGCTAAGGCATCCTAAGTTTTAAGTCTTTTAACCCTATTCTGTTTTGGTTTCCTTTCTAGCCTAACACTAGATTCACTAGGCTCTGGGTCACTCGTGCTTGTAATGCAAATGTAACTAGGGTTTACAATTTCTCATAGACAAATAAAACCCTTCACAATTATGGTAGGAAAAACACTACTATTGAACAAGAAACCTTTCTTCACAATTCATACAATGCTCAATCACCAAATTGAAACTACCAGAAATGAATAAATTGCTAATTCCCTCAATTTCCTACTAACTATCCAACGACTGCACCTCACTACTTCAATTAGAAGGAGATATTAGTTTTTCTTACCCAGGTGAAAGTAGTGTCACTCTGGGTACTGATAACTTTTGGAGCTCGCCTCGTAATTTATTTAGTCTTCTGGTATTCTTTCCACTAGGCAATGAATTTGGATGCATGATCAACCGGGTATCTACTTTTTGTTATAGCCAAGAGAGAGGTGTGTCACCATTAATACTTGATAGTAAGCTCACGCGAGCGAACTGACAATTAGTCATTCAGGTTTAAACCTTGATCATTGATCCTTCAACATTAAAACTATATCAACGGTTATTAATCCATCTCACCACCTTCCTCTTTGCTTTATACGAAATCCTTAAGATTTCACCACGTTGCCTCTTCCTATAGTGGTTGTCACTTTTCACTTATTTACTTCATTCTCATCCAGCTTTATTAGCAATGCAAGTGTTTTATGCGACAAAACCTAAGCCATTAGATCTGAGGCCTATTGCCTGATCACATTAATCTCCATCGTTCCTCGCTAATTCAACTTTTCACCTTGTCCTTTATCAGTGACTAGAGATGTAAGCACCATATTCTGACACATACACCTACATGAAAAATCAACGGCATAAAAAGATATCACAAATAAGATGTATTCAAGTTAGGAAAAGAGATACCCTGTTGAAAAGGAACCATATCACTCATCTCTAATCCTCCTCATATGGTTTGCAAACAATTAGAAATGAGATATTATCCTAATATCATTACATATTGCATATCACTAATCAAGAACTTAGAGCTCAAAATAAATCCGCGAGAAGCGATGTAATTGGAAATTCACATCCTCACTCGTCGTTGATTTGAAATAATCATTTGATAACTTATTTGTGATAAGTGATGAAAGTATGATCATAAGGCTAGAGGGAATTGCTCATCACAATTACAATATTAAGCGATTAGGAACCATTAGCGATAAGCGATCCCTTAATAATACTACAATCCTCGCTCATCACTAATTATAATTAGAAGTTCATAGAGCTATTTGCAATGAGTGATATCAAAGAGATATCACCTCATCGCTCGTCATTGATTAAAAACATATATTTCAAAAGTGATCAACGATGAGCAGTGAAGATAGAAGGCCAATTGAACTTAAGTGAAAAACTTTAGGCATGTGCTTATAAGTTGTTTTAATGAAGGGGACTTCCTAGGATGATTAAATTGATAGAAAAAAACTTAAGAACCCCAAAACTACATTATAACAAAAGTTTTTGGACCTATGATTAGGGAATTGGTTGTCAAAAAATAAAAGTAGATGAAAAAATTTAAACAGTGACTGGCAACAGGCAATAGGGAGTTAACAACAAAATAGAACATTGAAGTGCTTTAAGAAAATGAATCCTAGACCCCTCTAAATGCAACAAGGCCTTGAGATGGGACATGATAATTAAGGTTCCATCATATGCCATCATGGATTATGGAATTGGCTTACTATAATAAGACTATGGATGTTGTTGTGATATTGCAGTAGTATTAGAGTGAAGTATAAACAATCTATCAATACTTGAGTTGTGGTTATATTATTCTATTTGAATTGTAAAGTAGAACCACACTGTGTGGTATGCTATACCCGGTTAAAAGACCCAAATCCTACTTGTGTGTAATAACATTGTTTTAAATAAATTGTCTCGGTATATGTATTTATTACTTTTTATCAGTATTGTTTTTGTTGTACGTTCTATCCATTCTTTTAGAATAATTTTGACCTTATCAGTATTTTTTTATTTGTGCTCTCTGTGAATGCTTTCATAAAAAGTGGCCTTTAGTAGTTAACAATATCTAACAATATCTTTGATTCCACTTGAATCATGTTGCATTATTTTATAATAATAGACTGAATCAATAGAAATAGGCTTGTTTGTCATATGTCCATGCTAGGGAAATTTTATTTTAATACTATGGAAAAATGAGGGTGGCTTTTATTTTTAAATAGTCATTGGTTTTTTCAAAGTTATCACTCCACTTTAACTATATTGAATATTCTAATAGTAAAAGTCTTGCAAGATGAACTTTTAACTAAAACTTCTTGCTCTTGGAATGATATACATTTTCCACTTCCAATGTCAACCTCCCAAGATGAGGATGATTTTTTAGTACACAGATCGAATTTCCACTTTGTTTGGAAAAATAAAAATAAAAATTTCAGCAAACAAGAGGATGATGAGAATCTGGAAACATTGAATGTTAAAAACTGCACTAAAAAAATATGTAAAATAAATTGTTTATTTTTTTAATACATTTTTTCATATAGTCTCTAGAGAGACAATAGTTGGGATTGTCTTTAGAGAGACAATATGTCTTTAATCCCAACTATTGTCTCTAAAAAGAAAAAAAGTGAAATTGTCTTTAAAGAGACAAAAATACTTATGTTTCATATTGTCATTACAAAGACAAATTTTTAAGACAATAATTTGAGACACTCGGTTAAAGACAATATTTAAGACAATACACAATTTCTTTTTGTCTCAAGTTAAGACAATTTACTCAAAAATTGTCTCAAAAACTGTCTTAAACCCCCCCTCTATGTAGTAGTGTATAACCAAGAACCTGACATTTCATGCTAGGACCAAGCATATTGATGTATAGTATCATTTTGTTAGATATATGGTCGAAGATGGCAGGGTGAAGCTTGTTATGGTAGATACTTTGATGAATGTTGATGATTCTTTAAGTAAGCCTATGAGTACAGAGAAGTTTAGATGGTGTTCAGAGACAATAGGCCTTTCAGCTCCTAGAAATTAAGAGATGATGACGACACCCTTTCATTTTCCTTGAAAGGTGTTTGACAAGTGGGAGATTTGTTGAGAAAATGTGTCTCAACCTTGCAATTACATAAGGTACTATTCTTCCAACGATGACTAGGGGGTGGCAAGGGGGGATCCCACCCCCCATGAGGGGTCCGAGGGGATCATCCCTCTAGCTAGGGTCCAAGGGCAGTGTGTACTAGTAGAGGCTAAGGGGCAGCGCCTTCAAAATGAAAAAATTATTTATATTTTATTATTGTAAATTTGGACTGTTCATCATTATGTATCATATATGATGACCAATATTTTATTAGTTTGACTTTCCCTAGAAGACAACCGAGCTATTTTATGAGGGAATTATATTATGGTTGTGCAATCTAATGTATTCTGAGAGTCTGATAGTGGTCATATTGCCTCTGGATCTTTGAGTGGTGATAGTCCTATGAGAAGCTTGCTCTGCAAGTATATGCAATCTTTACAATTTTTGAATAGTATATTGGGTGGCTTTTAGAGTGTGGGGTTTTTCTCCTGAAAGGGTTTTCCCCATGTAAATCACTATGTTGTGGTATGCATGATATTTGTGTTTATTTCTATTTAATTTTTTTATAACTGTTAAAGATCTATAAAAGTTTTGCATTGTTCTCCTCTCAAGATTAGTGTAGGAAGTTTTTCTACTACCTTAGCTTCCTTCCAAAAATCCTATCAAAGAAGAGAGAAAAAATAAGATATATTTATTATGCAACCTTGAGAAGATGAGTGATATAGAAAAACAACTAATATTGAAAATGAATTTGAATAATTAAAATAATGAAAGATGAATGCTTATGAAAGAAAAAATCCAACCCTATATGAAATCGTGGTTGAGGATTAGATTAGATCATGACAAGTGTCCCCATCCTATGCTATGAGAAAACATTAGCGAAAAAAAGTATAATCTAATAATAAAAAGATTTCCCAAGTTTAGCTTAAGTGAGTAAAGTAAAAGAGGCCTAATAATTGATTAATGATTAAGTTTATTTTTTATTTACTCCAACCTTCTCAATGAAACAATCAAGTTCCTATAAAGATTGATATGTGAAAATATGAAATGGATCATGTTGTAATGAGGATTTTTGGTGTGATATGATGGAGTTAAGTTGATTCTTTACAAGTACTCACCCACCCAATTTAAAGAGATGGCCTGAGTGAATGGAAACATTAGTAAGGCCCTCAATTGCTTCCCTCTAGAAATTTATAGCCATAGGATCAATAATATACTTGAATATAGGGGTAATTTTTGATGTTATGGTACCAATTAACTAGCTAGGCTATGGAACTTGACATCCTTGATGATGATATATCTCTATTACACATTGAAACACCTCTATCCCATATAAATTGATAAATATAAGTAGTTCACTTCAAACTACAACCGCATCTCAATATATGAGTATTATGGAAAATAAAAGGGGATTTAGCAATTATTTAGATAAAAACTAATGGTAGCTATAAACCTATGATATATCAGTAATGCTATAATGGAGCACATACACCTAGTGACTAGGCATCCCTTAACCATACATTTTTCTAAATAAGATGGATGAATGCTTGCAACTTGTTTGAGCATGTGTTGTGCAATGGTACATTATATCTAACAATCCTACTAGGGCTCTCTCATCCTATCCATGACAACATCTTAAGTGGAAATATCATAGGAGCTAATATAGTATGAAATTGTTCTAATATTTTATAATCCCTATGATATTTTCTCAAAAATAGTTTTGTAGTGACTTCTAGAATCAAGGATTTCTAAAATGTTATGCAATTTATGAATTTCTTTATCTATTCCTTGAAATAATTGATCAACCATGATTGTCATGTAATAAAATAATAATATAAAAAATAAGTTAATTATAAATAAATTACCTTTAAAGTCATATTAAAATTCTATACAAAGTAAATAGTTATTTAAAAAATTACAATATGAGTTATCCATTTATCACTTAAATTCAAGTACACTTCATAAAGTACAAATCATTATATAATTTCACATAAGATTAAGTAAAATATCAAATTGTTATTATTCATATAATGTAAGTTAATTAGAATGAGTTTCAAAATAATTTATAACTTCAAAGTTTCCTATGCAACTTGTAATGGGGCATATTGTAATTGAGCATCTTGGCCTCTAGTAGCTAGTTTAGGAGAGGAAGGAATAGTCTTGAGAGGTAGGATTAATTTTTATAATGAGTGATCCCACAATACTGGTTTACAATTTTTGGCCAAATTGGACACTTACATAATTTTTTCTAACTAAATTTTCACTTTTGGGTACTTATAGCGGCGAAACCGTGAAGAATTTGAAGATGATGCCAACTAGTGATTTGTCACATTTTGTCTGTAGATTCTAAATATTTTTTTTTCAAATTTTTTGGAATCAGACTGCACTTCTTTTTCCATCTCCTTCGAAAACTAGTTTTTTTTAGTAAACAACATTTTTAAGGAGTGACACTCACCATATAATGCATAACTTTTTTCCATGAAGGATAAAATTCAATTTTTTTTGAATTTAAATTTGTAACTATGATATCTAGTGCTTCCAATTGGTTAGATAGTGTTTTATTGAATATTTTTTTCTTTAATCAAGTTTCGAAGTCAAACCAATTACAATTCAGACATAGGCAGATCGTATAACACAATTTTTTTTGGTTGGATCAAGGACTTCAATATCTGGTGCACTCATATTTTTCAATTTTTTTTTATAATCTACTATTTTTCCATATATGCAGAACAAAGAGTTTGATTTTTGGTGAAAAACCTAAGTTTAATAAAACTAAAAAAATAAATACATAATAAAACCAAAACATATTAAAATTATATTCGTTGGATAGCTCATTTTGAGGACTACCATCATCTAGTTGGGTCTATGAAGTCTCTTCCATTTTCATCCTCAATTGAGCTTCAAAATGCAAAATTTTAGACTTTTTGGTGCCAGAGGGTGAGAAGGTGGGAAAAGGGGAGTTTGGGCAAACCCCCAACTAGGGTTTTCTCGAACTAGGGTTCATTCGAACCCCCTTTCAAAAAATGTTTTCTTTGTGTTTTTTGGCGGGAATGGTGGGACCTTGCATTTAATTGGTTTACTCAAACCAGGGTTCATTCGAACCCTTTTTAGGTTCGCTCAAACCAAAGGGTTCATTTGAACCCCAAAAACCAATTTTTTTTGCATGGGGTCATTTTTTGCAACTTTTCCTTCCTCACTCGAATTGTAAACCACTTTTGTGGGTTTACCCTTATATATAATTCATGTGGATCATAGGGGAACAAAGTCGACAATGTAAGTGATGTTAAGAGATTTCATTGGGTCCATTTTATTTGAATCTTATAAAACATCTGCATATGTATGAGAATGGGTGATCCCACAATACTAGTTTACAATTTTTGGCCAAACTGGACATTGAAATAATTTTTTCTAACTAAACCTTCATTTTTCAGGCAACTATAGTGGCTAAACCATGAAGAATTTGAAGATGATGCAAACTAGTGCTTTGTCACATTTTTTTTGTAGATTCTAAATATATTTTTTCAAACTTTTTGGAATCAAATTGCACTTCTTTTTCCATCTCATTTGAAAACTAGTTTTTTTCAGTAAACAACATTTTTAAGGAGTGGCGCTCACTGTATAATACATATTTTTTTTTCCATTAAGGATAAAATTCTATTTTTTGAATTTAGATTTGTAACTACGATATCTAGTGCTTCCAATTAGTTAGATAGTTTTTTATTGAATATTTTTTCCTTAATCAAGTTTTGAAGTCAAACCAATTACAATTCAGACATAGGCGAACCATATAATGCATAAATTTTTTTGTATGTATCGAATTCAAATTTTTTTTGTTGGATCAAGGACTTCAATATCTTGTGCACTTATATTTTTCAATTTTTTTGATAATCTTCTATTTTTTCACATGTGCAGAACAAAGAGCTTGATTTTCGGTGAAAACCCTATGTTTAATAAAACTAAAAAAAACAAATACATAATAAAACCAAAACATATTAAAATTATATTTGTTGGATAGCTCATTCCGAGGACTACCATCATCTAGTTGGGTATGTGAAGTCTCCTCCATTTTCATCCTCAACCGAGCTTTGAAACACAAAATTCTAGACTTTTTTGGTGCCAGAGGGTTAAAAGGTGGAAAAAAGGGGGTCAGGTGAACTAGGGGGGTTCGAGCGAACCCCCTTTCAAAAAAAATTTTCTTTGTGTTTTTTGGCGGGAATGGTGGGACCTTGCATTTAATTGGTTTGCTTGAACCAAGGTTCATTCAAACCCTTTTTGGTTCGCTCGAACCAAAGGGTTCATTCGAACCCCAAAAACCAATTTTTTTGCATGGGGTCATTTTTTGCAACTTTTCCTTCCTCACTCGAATTGTAAACCACTTTTGTGGGTTTACCCAAATGGGTACACAAATATTTGAGGAAGAATATGATAAATCTTTTGGATGTTTAAATAAAATAGATTAATACTTCTAGAACATCCATGTGTAGGTGACAAGGGGTATAAAAATACTTATCCTTACATGGTTTAACAAGAGGTACAAGTTAATGAGAATGTGTTTTGAAAGTTGTTCTAAAATCTTGGCTTCTACCATTTAGTTTAGGAGAGCAAGACATAGTATTGTAAGGTAGGTTTAATGTCCATTTATTTAAATCAACTTATATAATAGGGGATAAGAAATTATTTACCTTGTGAATTGTAGTTCTCCTATTTCAATCCACTTATATAAGTCATTAAGGTAGGAACAAGAAATTAAGGTTAGGCACACGAAGTATAGCTCACACCTCGTCCCGTGATGGTGGGAATTGGATTGTTGTTTGTCATTTTTGTATCCTTTTAGCTCTAATCTAAGGTGTATTGCTTGATATTTGATAGGATTTATATTTTGTTTAATTTCCTATCTATTTTAATCTTATATTTTAATGCACACACCTATGATGATTGTATTTTTTGAGTTTGACACTTTTTAGCATGCATTGGAGCAATACATGAGGTTAGCTGTGAGGTCATTAAGCAAGTGACATTTTGTACACAACTTATGTCTCCATATTGTTAGATGGCTGACATTATTCATAATTGATTTGCACTACCTACAAAAATGTGGTCACCATGGACGTGTGTCATCTTTGAATTATGGCATGAAATGGTTGATGGAAAGTGGGTCTTTCTTTTCTTAAAGGTGAACTATCACGTCCTTGAGCAAATGATACTATACCCCAATTATATCTGTCTGTAGACACTGTTATCTTTAGATTGTTATAATAAAAAATACCTAATTATCTCTTTAACTAATCATTTAATAATATAATCAAATATTAACAATATAATACTTAACATAAACAGTATTAAATTATTTTAACAATATTAGATATTATAATACTTAAAGTAAACTCCATTTAGGTCTACAGTTATCCTTCATTTTTGTGCTGCTTCTCGAATTAAGCAGATAGAGCCATACAAGCAAGTTCCATTTGACAAGTGAAAGGCAGACTTTTATGTGCGATGGAGGTCAAGATTCTTTCGTGGTGACCGTGGTAGCCTAGAAGCGGTCTGTTGATGGAGCCTTTGATGGACTTTGTACCGTACATATACGTCCATTCCGTTGTAGCCTGTGTGTAAAATGAATGTCACGAGAGAAAACTTTTTAACAGATCTGATGGTCAATATTAAGTCGCTCCATTTGATACAGAGAACGCGTACGACGTAAATGTGTTTACAAGGATGCATTGTTGGATACTAGATTGTCATTGTAAGGATGATCAAATTGGCAGGGACTAAATTTGAGCTCCTTTAGTGATTTGTCATGTTATTCAACTGGGTACAACAATATTTGAGTGACAGCTGGTCAAATTGAGAGGTTATAATGATTATGATATTGCATTAGGATTCAATGATTAGTTTTCAAGTCAAACTCATTGATCCATGTTTCATGTGTAGTCATTGCATCTCTCATGATAATGAATGGTCCACTTAGCACTCATTGCATCTAGGTGATGCTCAGAGGTGAAGCATTGCGCCTTCTTGGAGGTCACCCATCCTAGTACTGCTTCGTGAAGGTTTTGCAAATAGGGTTGCAAGCTAAGTGGGCTTAACCTTGGGAAAGCTCTGTGTTTAAATGCTCCATGAAGGTTTTGCAAAAGGAATTGTCTACGCAACATACAAAATGACCATTTGATCGTATTTATTAATTAATTAAAAACAAAGATGCAATGTATTCTTTATTTTTAATTAATTAATAAATATGGTCAAATGGCCATTTTGTAGGCTGGATAGACTGCCCATTGTGACTCCCAACACATTCTCTTATTTTGAAATGAAGACCTATTTGACACATTGTTGGATATTGCACTCTCATTGCAAGGATGATTAAATTGGCAGGCTCTAAATTTTCATTATCATTATAATTGATAAGTAGGAGGTATTTTCCATAGCGTGTCAAATTATGATATTGCTATCAGGACTCAACCATGTAGTTTTCAAGTCAAACTCATTGACCCATGTTTCATGAGTAGTGGTTCACAAGAACCCATCTCTCATGATAATGAATGGTCTACTTAGCCCTCATTGCATCTAGGTGATGCTCACAGAGGTGAAGCAGTAGGCCTTCCTGGGAGGCAATGACTATCTTGCCCAGAAAATGCACCTCGACATGGATCCATGTGTATGAGACATCCATAATATTTGCATCAGATGTGTCAGAAATCCACGCTGTAATTTGATGTGATCATTTTTGGTTCGGTTAGTTATTAATTAATTGTTGTGCACAAATTTATCTCATATTTAAAGTTGCATCTCTCTCTGGTTTGTGCCGAATATCATTATTTTTATTTCCTAAGACAACATGAATTTATTATATAGAACAATAAATTTAAAAACTACTAAATCATTAAAAAAAAACATTTATAAAAATATGTTAACTCATTTTCTAACCATTTGATTTTGTATCAATTTTTTAACTGATTTAGTAATAGAATTTTTTAATTTTTTAAGAATTATTTTATTAATTAAAAAACATATATAAGACTTTTTAAGAATTTAAAAAATATTAAATAAACTTTTTTTTAAAATAAAACAAAATTTTTGTTTAAAAAATTATTTTATTTCACAATTATTTTATTAATTAAATTTTAAAAATTATATATTTGTTTTATTTTATTTATTAAGTGACTATATCAAAATATGAAATATTTTTTTATTCTTTAAGAATTATTTTATTAAATATATTTTAATAAAATTTATATATTTATTTTATTTTACTTTTTATTTTATTTAGAATTATTTAATAAAAATAAAAAATAAATGTTTAATATTTTTATATATATATAATAATAAAATTAAATTAAAATTAAATTAAAATATCAATTTTAAAATTTAATTAATAAAATAATTGTGAAGTAAAATAAAATAATATGTATATTAATTTAAAGAAAAATAAAATATTTAAAAAAAAAAAGTTTATTCTATTTTTTAATTCTCAAAAAGTCATATATGTTTTAACAAAATAATAAAATAAAATAAAATAAATATATCACTTTTAAAATAATATAATTAATAAAATAATTTTTAAAAAATTAAAAAGTTCTATATATTTTTAATCTTAAATGTGAAAGAAAAATAAATTTAAAAACTACAAAGTCAGTTAAAAAAATTTCATTTATAAAAATATGTTAACTCACTTTCTAACCATTTTATTTTATTAAATTAAAAAAAAAAAAATTGTCTTGCTTTAGGAAATAAAAAGAATGATATTTGGCACTAGAGAGCAAATGCAGGTTTAATATGAGATAAATTTGTACACTACAGTTAATTAATAACTTAACTGACCCAAAGATTATGGATGCCTCATATCCATACATCCATGCCCGAGTGCGTTTTCGGGGCTGGATAGCCACTGTCTTCCCTCGGAGGTCACCCATTCTCCAGCTCAAACATGCTGAACCACAGAGTTTTCCTTAAGATTAAGCCCACTTAACTTGCTGCGTAGACAATTCCTTTATGAATATTAGAAAAAAGATGACTGCTGCAACCCTACCATGACACACAAACGCAGTGGCCATATGGCTGGATAGCCAACGCCAATCTATCGACTAACAATTTTAAAATAAATTTAAACGGGTAAATAATGGTTTAAGAATACGATGTACGGATTCACAGTTTGTTGGTTCATACTCGATCTTCACTCAATCGATAATCACGCCGCGTCATCTGCTACCTTTTAAACAAGCGATCAAGCGGTCTGCAATGCAAAACTTACATTTTGATTTGAGGAGTATGGAAGAAGAGAAGCGGCAACTCCATGTTATGATGGTCCCTTGGCTTTCACACAGCCACATCAGAGCCTTCTTAGAGCTGGCCAAGAAATTGGGTGCTCATGGTCTGAAAATCTCCTTCCTCTCCACACCCCTCAATATCAGATGGATTAGGCAGCAGATATGGCAGCAAAACCCCCTCCCTGAGATCGATCTGCTGGAGCTTCCACTGCCCTCCGTAGACGGGCTGCCGGCAGGCGTTGAGTCAACTGCACATTTGAAGCAAGGAGGCACATTTGACCTACTTATCGAAGCCATGGACGAGTGGGAGAAATCGTTCGAAGCAATGTTGGGAAGGGTTTCACCGGATCTGGTAATCCACGATATGACACAGTACTGGGCTTCTCGCAACGCCGCCAAACTGGGCATTCCCACCATATTTTTCGTCAACACGTCTGCCGCCAGTACAGGTTTCCTTCTAGGCCAAAAAGCCACCATTGTAGAGAAAAGCACAGAAGTCCCAGATCTGACAGTGCCGCCGCCTGGTTTCCCTTCGGCGCACATCCGCGAATCATCTTTTGTAGCACGAAAGTTCCTGCATTTACCCCAAAAGAAGGAAGGTCACATTGACATGGCAGATCGATGGAGCATGTGTTTTACGGGTAGCTGGGTGATAGCCTTCAATACGTGCGCAGAATTGGAAGGCAAATACTTGGAGTATTTACAAAGAATCAGTGGCAGGCCCGTTCTTCCCGTGGGGTTGCAGATGCCCGATCTAACACCGCCACCGGCAGATGATCGTTGCTTGGCCTGGCTGGACGCGCAGCAGCCCCGTTCAGTGGTGGTGGTCTCCTTTGGCAGCGAGTGTATTCTCAGCGCACAGGAGCTCGCTGCCTTAGCGCTGGGCTTAGAAGAGAGTGAACTTCCATTTCTCTTTGTTCTTCTCCACCAGATGGCCGCTGCATTGCCCCAGGGCTTTGTGGGGCGCACACGAGGAAGAGGACTTTTGGTGACGGAATGGGCGCCGCAGTTGCACATTCTCGCCCATTCTTCTGCGGGAGCGTTCCTCACTCATTGCGGGTGGACCTCAGTGTCTGAAGGATTGAGGTTTGGGGTGCCATTTGTGACTCTTCCGCTGCAGTACGAACAGCGCTTAAATGCTAAGCTCATAGCCCAGGAACTGAAGTTGGGGGTGGAGGTCAGGAGAAATGAGGAGGATGATTCTTTTTCCAAGGAAGACGTCATTAAAGCTATTCGTACATTAATGGTGGAAGAGGAAGGCAGACACATCGTTTCTCGCGTTCAAGAGATTAGTGGAGATTTGACCAGAAATGATTGCCAAATCTATCGGGCAAGCATCCAAAATTTGGTTTCTCTAATCAAACAAAAAGCTTCCTGCAAATAGGGTATTTACTAGTACCAGCACTGCGATCGAATGGTACGAAGCATCAATATTTATATCTGTTAAATACTATATATTTACGTTTATTTCTGTTATCGTTGTTAAAGTCATTTGTGCTCTCATTTCATTCTGATGATGGATCCGGAGTGTAATCTAAAGGTTGATGCAAAAAATATTTAACACAATTAAATTCAGAAATTCAAACAATTATCATTATGAATTGTGGAAAGCTGATATAGTTAAAGTCACTTGGTCAGAGATGTAAGATATTATCTCTTTTCTTTTCTTTTTTTCTTATTATAAATTAATTTCATGTTTTCATAAGGCTGCTTAGGAGTGGTCCCATGCATAAATTTGGAATCTTCCTCTATTTTAATGGAGCAGCTACTGTGTAGGAATTGAAAATAAGTTGAGAAGAAAAAGGGGGAGGGCAAGGAGGAGGGACAGGGATGGAAATAAGTAACAAGCAATTGCATATTGTCAAAAATCCACATGGTTCCACAAGGTTTTTTCCCTCTTTTCTAATATTTGCAGAAAAATCTAATACTCATGGGATTAGAAAAAGAAAATGAAAGAAAATATTAAAAAAGAGGGAAAGAAATTTGTAGAGCCACCTGAATTTTTAGCAATATATAGTTGCTGCTTATTTCCAGCCCCCCTATTTTTTCCACGGCTTATTTTCAATTCCTAAACAGTAGCTGCTCCATGGAACACTCTTGACTGCTTTAAGCAGAAAATGGAGTTAAGCAGCCACATGGGGACATGAGGTAAGCAACCACATGGAGATTGTCCTTAGTTATTGAATTTTAATAAATAAATTTAATTATATTTTAACTAATATTTTTAATATAATTTATTTATATGAAAGAATTTACAACATATTTATTTTTTCATAAATTGTATAATAATTAAATATTTTTATTAATAAATTTATATTATAAATTATTGCTTTGAATATTGTTTAACTAAGATGAAAAACACTACTAGAGTTAGCATAACTTGCAAGTATTTGTGCATCGAAGTCAGCGATGAGTTATTTGCTTAACAAATCGTTAATTTTTGTAAAAACTCTCAACGATTTTTCAATAAAGATTGTGAGTACTTGCATTTTTTCCACCAAAAATTGTGAAAAACTTTCCCAACTAAGAAAAAATCTGTATAAATGAACCCATGATTGAATTTGCAATGGGCACTTACAACGCAAAAGCATAATCCTTTGAATGTGTTGCTTTAGGGTTGTCTCTTCTTCCCATTGAGGCACATAAATAATTATTTGTTTGTATTACCATACTAAATTAGTTTAATTGTCTTCCATAAAAAAAAAATTCAAATGGAATAAAATCAAAGAGGGATTCAATTACTCGACAAATTAGTGATAATGTATAATAAGCTCTTAAGTTAGAAATAAAAAAACTAGCAATTGCACTTAATGCAATAGTAACGTTAAAAAGTATCTTTATTTAGTGTAGTATTATAAGTAATCACAAAAAAATGAGTAGACATAAATCTTTTATTTATTTTTAATGGAAAATATTTATGAAAGGTGCAAATTAAGGAGTTGAAGTAACATGTTTTATAGATTTAGTATGTGTATTTTTGAAGAATATTTTGAAATGTTCGATAAATTTGTCGAGTTCTTTTCGAGTTTTTCATCAAGCTTTTGTTGAGTCCCAAGTTCTAATATTTTTGAGTCTTTTGAGCTATTGTTGTGTTTGATTTTTAATCTATGGTTTAACTATCATCTAATTACTATGAGTACATTTTTTCATTTATAATTTGAGAGTAGTTAATTGCCATTAGAAATTATCTTTGTAACATAGCAAAAGGTACATACATTTAAACAAGTTTCCCAAAAAACTTTAAAGGAATTAAGGAAAAAATCATCTCACCATCCTATTAGTAAAAGAAAAGTAAATTTAAAAAGGGAATTCATAAATTCAAATATATCTTGGACTTTTGATTGGGCCTCTTGGTAGTACCTCTAAGAGCATTATGTGCTAAGTGATATATATGAACAATTTTGATCTTTGTGCAGTCCTTAGTCCCTTTTGACCTTTCTATGAAACTTTGCACTCGTAGGGAATGTAATTTTTTGAAAGACTAGAAATGGTTGTTATTTAGTTTGTTTATTTTTCTCCTTTGAAGGTCTATACTAATATCCTTCCTAGATGGCATCTTATTCCTCATTTGACCCTCTATCCATACAGGACACCAACGCTTCCCCCGGACTCTAGCGTTGGTGTGCTGAAGTTTGATTCCTGCGCTGTCGTCCTTAGACAGAGAGCTATCTGATTCACAATCCGAGACCCTTGCAATCTACTCACTTGGTTTTCGAAAACACCTATCATTAGTAGAAGGGGAACATGGTAGAAGGGAAACATGGTCATGTTTTCCCTTCTTTTTTAGCTTGTCTTTCCTTTCTTTACCTTTTGATCATCCTAAGGTAGTTTAGGGCAGCTCATTCCTTGAGGCTCTCCCATGAATTGGAGTCTTGGGGGTGACAAATCCCCCTACTCTATAATATCGAGAGTTTCTTTCACTAAAAACCTCATCTATATCCAAGTTGAAATTTACATTATAACCTATATATATGGAAATTGACTAGGGTATCACTCTCAAAACCCATTGCCCTTTTTTAGTTTGATATAATCAATAGAGTGTGTATAAACACATACTATCAACTTTTAGGGTTTCAATATAGAGACCCTTGTTTCTATTCATGAAACTATGTATCTATTTTTACAACAAGATAAACTAATTATATAATATATTATAATAGTGGATAATATGATAGTTCAATGAATCACTATTGCACGACGATGTATTTTACCCACATTTAAGTCCTTTTTCTTGCTAAAAGAATAGAGAAGTATAGATAATCACTATATATTTGAGTTCTCTTTTGTTATGAATTTAATATAAAAAATCCTCATTTATATTCATGAAATTGTTTATCTATTTATCTCATTTTTCTTTCCATTTGAATAAAGCACCATAAATATTCATTATCACAAACAAAAATATATCGATGGTTTGATTTATAAATTGTATATATTCATGTTTACTTTGTAGGGTTCCAATTTTAGGTAGTGTTATAAATTCAAGGTTTTCTTCTAATCCATATTTAATTTAAAAATTCCCCATTTATATTCAGGAAACCATGTATATTTGTCTTGTTTCACTTACCATCTAAGTAGAGCACCATACATATTCATTGTCGTATATTTAGATGGATTAATTTATAACTTTTATATATTCATGTTTACTTTATATGGTTCCAATTTTAACCATTTATATAAATTCAAGGTTCTCTTTTGATATGGGTTTAATTTAAAAGACCATATTTATATTCATGAAAATGTGCATATATTTGTGTCATTTTCCTTACCTATTGAACATATGTTTGTATATATCATTGATAAATGGTTTATATTAAGGGTTTCCATTATATATAATCAAATTAAGTTGGTAAAGGTTTGTAGTGCCTTGTTATTTGGTTCTAAATGTCACGTTAGGGATTTGTGCTTGATTCGACCACACTACTATCAATTTCCACTTTATAACAATAGAAATCCAAACAAATATATGCTACTATTAAACAATTATCCACTATTAACAAGTATAACTGCTTGTGCCACTATGTTCCTCAAACAATTGTTATACTTTATTCATATGCTTTTTTCCACTATTAAATTGTATACCTTCAAGATTCATAATTTATAGCTTTGAATTTTAACCACCATTTCTCTTAACCATCCAAAAAATATGATATAATATCTACGTACAATTTATTTTTTACTTAGAGTTCCTTAATCCAAGACATTACATAGGCTATAAATCATCTCCTAAAGTCTCTCAATCTTCGTAGCGGATAAAAGGTCATTTTGATGTGCCATGTAGAAAGCATATGCCTCCATATTTTTTTTGGTTATCCCTTCTCTTAGAAGGGTGATGAGTTGCTTCAAGTCTTCTTTTTTCTTTGCAATAACAATGCATATGACATCTCATAGATGAATTGAGCTTAATTTTCTCACAACAGTAAGTGCCTCACTCATTAGAGCAAGATGAATATATTTGTTAATTATTTCTTCAACCCAATGAATCTTCCCCATTGTCCTCATTGTATTATAGAGAAATAGTTCTAGGATCTTCACATCATGTACATGGGCATGTGACATATTCTTTTCTCCAATAATCTCCCAAATTTGCTTCTCTTGATGCTTTGATGGTATGGAGAAGATGTACATGCAAGTTGATTGTGGAGGTTTCAATTATAGCAATCACACAATACTTGGAAATTTTATAGAATACTCCATTTAAGAAAGACCATAAAATAAAACAAAGCTATAATATAACTATTTAGAAGATTATATAACCAAAAAAAGCTATATAGTTGATAGGTCTTTACATTTAACACTTTGGTTGAAGGAATCTATGGAAGATATACAACTTTCTCAGATGCTAGTATTAGCATGGTCCTCTCCATATTTACTAAAATATTTTTCTATACTAACTAGGTTTCAATTGGACATAAAGTCTATAATACGAATCTACATGTTCTTCATAATGTATTGCTATTTTTGTGTGTATAAATACACACACACACACATAGACTTTGTTTTCAATATGATTTATATATAATATATATAATAGATCCATATATATAACATATGTAATATATCTATATATAATATATCTTGGAGGATTTGTGTATTGCTAACAAGGACTACATTGAAAACATATTTTTAAAAAGTTGTGTCAATTTCATAGTGTTCTAAGTAAGTTTTAGAAAGTTGGCTTACATTTTTCATCATAGAGAGAAGAAGATGATCAAATTGTTTATTTATTTCTTTGTAATACATACACTCATTATCATATTTTCATGTTCATCCTCATATTGATTTGATGTGTGTTTCTATCCTTGTCCTATGCCTATGTGTAATATATATCTATGTATAGTATACATGTATGTTTGGTAGGATTATGGTCCATGCCATCACAAATTTTGATTAAAATAAAATATGATTTTAATATAGTGTTAAAAATTAGTATAATTTATAAATTAAATATTACACACACATGTGTCATTATGATTATTAATGCGATTATTTATGTTTTTCTGTGATTGTAGCAAAGGGTTATTAGGGTGTGTGTGTGGATATTGCATCTATAAATAATATGAAATACATGCACTTATATATCTCTATATAATCAATTTAATAGTGAATTGTTTATAATATAAGATATCTTATTTATATATATCTCCTTGAATAATATGAGATACATGTATTAATATATAATATATCTATCACTTTGTATGTCTATATGCAAAGATAATAACATACTAACATGGGTTTTTTCACCTTGCATGAATTATAGTGAACATGTAATTTTTAAAGTGTGGTATGACAAACAGGGACAACATTTTGATTAAAATAAAATATGATTTTAATACAATGTTAAAAATTGGTATAATTTATAAATTAATTATTACACACACACATGTGTCATTATGATTATTAATACAATTATTTATGCTTTTGTGATTGTAGCAAAGGTTTATTAGGGTGTGTGTGTGGATATTGCATCTATAAATAATACGAAATACATGCACTTATATATCTCTATATAATATAATTTAATAGTGAATTGTTTATAATATAAGATATCTTATTTATATATATCTCCATGAATAATATGAGATACATGTATTAATATATAATATATCTATCACTTTGTATGTCTATATGCAAAGATAATAACATACTAACATGGGGTTTTTCACCTTGCATGAATTATAGTGAACATGTAATTTTTAGAGTGTGGTACACAAACATGGACATCAAAATAAATATATTTCATAATTCAGTTAAAAATCAATACATGATGTAAGCCTCCCCTAGAAAACACACATACACACATATTGCACAATTTAGTCATGTCATTGTAGATTTGATACAAAAATATCAACTACAAATTTAGATGATCAAATAGAAGTTATATCGATTCAATGGTTTTTTGAACAACCAAATTGAATTCATTTATTTCTAAATGTAAAATCCACTACAATTGGGAAATTATCTAGCCATCATATTCCCAAGGTAGTATACTATTGACTTCCTCCATGGGCTCATTAAGAGTATTTTTTTATGAAGGCCCACATAAAATATTTGTGTTGGCCTGGAATTCTCTCCTATTACTATCCACTTTATAAAAATTCCTATTTGAATACATAATCCCATTATAATTAGAATCTCACTTTAATCAATTCTCAGATGATATGATTTACATTTCTTTTTATATTATAGATTGTATAAATTGAATGCATCTCTATCACTTATTTTCTTATGTTGGTGGATATGTTTACATTTCTAATTATATTACACATTATCTTTACTTTTTCTACAACTATTGGTAATATTTGCTTACAATGTAGGTTTTATCAAAAATATGTCCAATGGAGGTAAAAATATGAAAAGAAAATATGGATTATGGATAGTTCTATGAATTTGTGTTTATTAACACATTGAAATTTCCCATCATCTATATATTCCCATCTTCTACATTAATTAAATAATATCCTATTATTTAATTAATATTCCCCATTTTTCTTCTAATCTTAGCTCAAGCCCTAAGGTAATTAAATCCTTTAATTATCTACTTTATCCATCCTACTTTACCCTTTCTTCCATTAAAATAAATAAATAAATAAATTTATTTAATTTATACTCATTTTCCTCTAAATAGATTTAAATAAATAGAGCTATTTAATTCCTCCCCTTTCTCTCTCTTAGTCCCATCCTCCAACTCTCCCACTTGTCCTAATTAAATCCTCTAATCCCCACCTAATCCTACCTTAATCACTTGTATATTACTTAATCCATGATTAAGGGGAGAGGTCAACTCTTTCCCTTAAATGGAAACCTAGCCTTTATACCCATTCATTAATACTTTTTCATTTTGGAGAAATTCCCACATGGTCCAATATTCTTCCAAAATCTTCCAAAGGGAATTAAAAATCCCTTTTATGTTTCCTTGGTTTCTGTTGGCGTAAATAAAGTCTTGTACCTAGTTAATTCATTACTAGGGGACTTATTTACACATGTTAAGTTTACTCAGGTTCTAGGAAGGAATCTTTGTAGAAGGTGTTAGTTGCCATTAGTTGTTATCTTATCTTTTGACTTGTAACACATGTGAACATAGGTAAGTGTGATTAGTTGTCTCATGTCATATGATTAAGACACTTGTCATAATCTTATGACATCTTGTATCTCACCTTGGCTATACAACCAAGGGGTTTCTACTATATTGTACATCATCACAATCATATCATGGAATAATTTTGATAAGAATGCAGTTTATTCTTGTCACATTCCATTCTATCTCTTTGTCCTTTCCATTTGGTCTCAAGATCTTGACAGCCATAGCCAATTCTAACATAGTATCAAAGTGGGTTGGGTGCCATTGAAGAGTCTTTTTCTGAGGAGAGATGGTAAATCAGAGCTTGTTGGTGCAAATATAAGCTCACCATTGCATTTGGAAGGTTTGAGAAAGTTGGTTTTACCTTTTGTTTCGTCCAAATCAGACATATGAGGCCAAATCTATGAGAGTTTGAAGCTAAAGAGTGGTTGCTAGATCCAAAAGGTAGTTGCATTTTTGGAGCATTTTGAGTCAAATTTGACCCTGCTATCGCGTCCAGAAGGGCCAAAAACCCTAAGATCGACTGTCAAATTGAAAAATCCAAGCACTTCACCTGGAGGTTGAGGAAAAAATTATCTCCTCCTCAATTGTACGAATTACAACTTGTCATTGTTCAATGATATGGTTTAAATAAAAATTCAGTTGAAAATTTTGAAATTTTTTAAAGAAAAATCTAAAAAAATTGCATTGATTTTTCTGAAATTTTATTAAAAAAATCAAAAAGGAAAAGTTTCGCAAATTTTTCTGCACACTATACATCGTACCTACTTGCAGGGGTACCACGTACCACAGGCATCCACACGGTAGGCCCACATTGGAGCACGTGACCCTGCGGCCCCACTTCATTCGACACAACATATGTAAATTGGTGTGGGAAAATCTTGGAACCGATGGTCAAATCACAAAATCAGCCGATTCTCAGAAGATTTTGATTCTCTCAGAATATTCTGCTCACGAAGAATATTCCATTAGGGACTAAGAAGATCTCGTCCACCGAAATTTTCATGGAATATTCCTTTCATTGGAGGGCATATTCTTTTCTAACAACCATTCAACCATCAATTTTAAGCCCCTAAAAAGGTGATTTTAACTCAATTTTGAAATTTTCTGCCCCCTCATGGTTGGAGTTTTCAATTTTCCAGTTCAACTTCAAATGCAGATATCTCAATCATTTTAACTCATTTTTTTTAACATTTTTTTTTTTGATTTGGGCTATTTTTTCATGATCTACATAGTGGTGAAATTAGTTTTTAGTTTTGGTGTCTAATGTTTCTAAAATTTGCAGATTGTCATGGGTGTTGTTGCTTCGTCATCATTTTGGGAACTTTAGGAGCTCATATCTTGCTCCTATGGTAACATTTTTGTGTGCAATTTTTTTTGAAAGTGCATAATTTTTCATGTACTTTTCAGTGGTATGATCAAATTGATCTCATTTTGTACCAAAAATTATACTTGATTTTGTGGCCTATTTTGGCATCTATAAGCACTAAGATCAAGTCTAGCTTGTTGTTTTGACATCTAGCAGCTGTAAACACACTAAATATAAAGTGCCAAATCATATATTTCTTGGGGGTTTCTTGATGAGTGATTTGGGGGGTCTCTTAGTGCATTCTTTTGATCTGTTTGCTTGTTCTCTCTCACTTTCATGGATCATTCTAAGGTTCCTTTGTTCACATCATATAATTATTCAACATGGCATCAAAATGCATAGAGTATTCTAATGAAAGAAAGTCACACTCTATATGTTGAAGATAAGGTACCTAAACCTACAGATGTAGATAACAAGTTAAAATGGATGATTAAACATACCAAAGCTCTCGGATGTCTTCGTAGACTAGTTTCTCAAGATTTGTTGTTCCAAATTGATTCATGTAAAAATTCTCAAGAAGCTTGGGACAAATTGAAAACATTATATGGTTCTACAGATGAAGTTAGAGGCTATCAAATTGATAATGAACTGATGAGTCTTGATCCTAAGAACTTTGAAAACATCAAGGACTACATCACAAAGGTTAATGATCTAAGAGAGCAATGTAAAGCATGTGGAATTGATAAGAAGGACATTCATTTGGTCTATAATACAATGAACAAACTTGGTCCTAATTATGATTCTTTTGTTTCTAGCTTTCATACTCATAGATTGACTATGGGGTCTGCATATACTACACCTTCATTTGCATCATTTTTTGAAATGTTGATACATGAGCAACAAAAGCTTATCTCAATGGTTCTCATCAAGAATTCTAAATCTCAGGCATTGTTGGTTAGTCAGGTGAAAGAATCAGAATCAGATAAGAAATAGAAGAAAGCAAAGAATAATTCACATTCAGATTGAGCAAAGAAAAAGTCCTCAAGTTTAAAGGGGAATCATCTACGAAGGAGAGGCCTACTTGTGCATATTGCAAGAAGGATGAACATGAAGAACACTATTGCTATAAGAAGGATATTGATGAGTTGAAAAATATTCTCAAAAAGAATCACATTGATTTTCCTTCTAGAATGTTTGAATCACCTCCCTCTTCTTCAAAACAGTCTAAAAAGGACAAAGGTCAAGCATCTACATCAAGAAATAAAGGTCTAGCTCTTTGTGCTTTTTCAGGTCTAAGATCAAGGAGATGGATTCTACATTCAGGAGCATCTCATCATATGGAATCTTCATAGTCTATATTCTCTTCATTTTAGCCTTGTACTATGTCTCCTATCTTTATGGGAAAAAATACATACATGAGTGTAATTGGGAAGGGATCTATTAGTTTTGGGGACAATAATTTCTAGGATGTCTTATGTGTTCCTCATTTGACAAATAATCTTCTTTCCATATATCAAATTACACATGGTAGAGATGGTAGGACTGTGGAGTTCACTCCTGATTTGGTCATCATTTGAGACTTGGATAGTAGAGAGATAATTGCTACTAGGGTGGTTGATCATTCATCTCGATTGTATAAATTTGTAGATTTTGCTTCTGATGGTGACATTGTTCCTTTGATTGGTGATATGAACCATGATTCAGAGGAGACATTTGGATTCTTGAACTTGGGAGTTCTCACACCAGATCTAGTTCTTGAGTCATGCACTTCATCTCCTCCATCTACTGTTCTACTTGATGATGCTTATGTTGCTACAATTTTGGCTCCTTGTGATTCAGTGCAACAAGATCTACATTGTCTTTCAGATTTGGTTACTTTGGATGGCTTCTTGATAGGTATTTCAGACTTGCTTGTGTAGTATCATCTTGTAGATTTGGGGGATATCATTGATGACATTCATCTTCTCTTTGATGAAGATGCTCCTTCTTTAGTTGTTGCAAGGGAACACTCTAACCGTCTTTTTCATTCTCTACATGATCATTCTTTGCAGTTTAGCATGATTGTGGATACTTTTGGACAACATTTGGAGGATGCTTCTTTGTCTTCAGAGGGGATATCATTGTCTTTGGATCATGTTCCACATTCATCTCTAGTAGATTATGGATTGTCCTCTTTAGCAGTGTGGCCTAGAATGCCTGTTTGGAGTGTGTTAGCTTTCAACATCGACATGGAGACACTTGAGCATGCTTCAGAGACATCGTTCATCATTCATATTCCTAAAATCTTGCATACATCCATGGTTTATTTTCTTCCTAAGGGGAGGAATGTTGTTTAGCGAGTTTGGATCATCTTCAACATTCAATGTCAAGCTTCTACCATCATTGCAGGAGACCCAACATTGAGGGGGGGCTACCTTGTCTGTCTTCTACTTCTCTCTTATGAGGGGGTCTTTTTCCTCACATGGGGTTTTGGTCTTCTCATTATTCATTGAGAGCATTTATGTTTTGTATCTTTTATCTCTCTTTTGGAGAGGAGTTTTGTTCCACTGGGTTTTCTCCTTTGCTCTGTTTGTGAGAGATTTTATTTTCTTATGTACATGGGTACCTAATATGGCCTAGTAGCCAGGACCCATCTTTACATCTTTGTATCATTTGCATAATAATCTTCTACTTCCTAAGTTTCACTTAAGGGGGAGTGTTGGTGTAAATAAAGTCTTGTACCTAGTTAATTCATTACTAGGGGACTTATTTACACATTAACTTTACTTAGGTCCTAAGAAGGAATCTTTCTAGAAGGTGTTAGTTTTCATTAGTTGTTATCTTATATTTTGACTTGTTACACATGTGAACCTAGGTAAGTGTGATTAGTTTTCTCATGTCATATTATTAAGACACTTATCATAATCTTATGACATCTTGTATCTCACCTTGGCTATATAACCAAGGGGTTTCTACTACATTGTACATCAACACAATCATATCATTGAATCATTTTGATAATAATACAGTTTATTCTTGTCACATTTCATTCTCTCTCTTCGTTCTTTCCATTTGGTCTCAAGATCTTGGCATCCCTAGCCAATTCTAACTTTATATGATGTTGAATAATTATATTCAATGTGAGCAGAGACTCACCTTTGAGGGGGGGGTTGCATGGACTATCTTTATTCTCTTATGGGGGGGATTTTTTCCTCACACAAGGTTTTATCCTTCCTAGAGCATGTTTCTTGTTTTATTTCTCTTTTGGGGAGGAGTTTTGTCCCACTAGGTTTTCTCCTTTTCTTCGGTTGTGAGAGATTGCATCTTGGTGTCATAATATTCTCCCTCAGTTGCACTTAAGGGGGGGTGTTGGTGTGAATAATTGTCTTGTACCTAGTTATTACACTTACTAGGGACTTAGTGGACATATTCACATGTTAAGTTTACTTAGGTTGTAAGATTCTTTCTAGAAGGTGTTAGTTGTCACTAGTTATCTTATCTTTTGACAACTACTACATGCGACCTAGGTAGTTGTGTCAAGTTGTCTCATGTCATATGATTAAGGCACTTGTCATAATCCTATTACATGATCTTGCATCTACACCATGGCTATATAACCAAGGGGTCTCTACTACATTGACTCTTTTTACATTCATTGATAGGAATACAATTTATTCTTGCCATATTGATCTTCTGAGTATTTTGTGCTTTCCATAGGACTTTAGATCTTGGGTGGCTATCTCCATAGCCAAATATTATAGTTTCATAAAAGGAATTAAAATATCATTATATCCCATCATTCACATACCTTTGGAGTGTGAGGAAAAATATGTCTCAAGATCCCATCCAATACATTAAAGTACAATATTTGTCTCAAGCACCCTCATGGTGACACTTGTCACCATCTCTTACTTTGTGCAAACCAAACTCATCCTCTCCATTGATATTCATCTTTCAATATCCACCCTTCATCTATTTTGCATCCAAAATCTATAAGACCAACACAATCATTTTTGTTTTCATCTCACAACTTTCAAATGAGTGTTGTTATGCTGCCAAAATTCTAAGTGAAAACAAATTGTAACAATCACATGGGAAAATAAACACACTGAGGACTTTAGAATTTTTAGTTTGACTTGATTTTATGCATTTTTAGATTTCTTAGCTTGATTATGAGTGTTTCCTTCAATTTCATTGTTTGTTTGATTTCATTGAAATTTCACTTAGTTTGACATGAGATTCACATACAAAACATCATTTCAAAATTCAGAACATATATGTGACTTTTTAGTGATTCAAGTTGAAAATTTGGATCAACGTTGGTCATTTCTTTTTAAAAAGTGTGACACAACTTTGTACTTTTAATTTTAAATGTAGGGAATAAAGTTTAAGGAGCCTGTTTATGGGACTTGTAAACATTTAGGGAAAGTCCAAAAGTGCACAAAAATATATGAAGAAAAAATGTGAAGGTTCAAGTCCAATAGAAGTTTAAACCTTCCTAAGGACTATGAATGTTTGTAGAAAAAATAAATGGTGGGGGAAGCAAAGGTTGGATGAAACTTTAAAAAAAGTACAAAAAAGTGCATAGGGTCTAAAAATTTGTATACAAAGAGGGAAAGTAGGGAAGTTGTAGGTGGAGGAAATAAAGTATTTTTCACAAAATTACAAACATGCTTAGAAATTATGAATATTCACAAGAGATTGAATATTGACCCAAAAATCCTCCAGCTTATTTATTTTTATAAATTCAAGGCTTATGAGTAATATAAAAATATGCTTTGAATGCACCCTTAAGGCTAAGAGTTTTTATTTGTATTAGAAGTACATTGGACCAAAATGGTGGATGCATAAGAAGAAATCTTTTATCAATTACAATCTTATCTGTACATCTAGCAAGAATTTTTTTTTGGAAGTACTAGGTATTGAGCATAGGTTGTCATTGATGTCAAATTGATGTTAGCAAGTCATTGTTTGTGCTAGTGGTTTTCAAATGGTGTCAAGGCTATTAGATGTGAAGGTTTTCAAGATGAAGAAATATTATAGGAGTACAAGTATTGACAACAATATTAAGGTTCCAGAAATGTGTTGTTTGACAATGTGTATGAGTTGTATAATCTATTTAGGTATCACGAAGCAAGTTTTGTTGTGTTGTGTCTTCTTTCAAATATTTTATGAGTTTATTATACCATGTTGGGTATGCAATCAACATAAGCGTGGTGGTCCGGAAGGATATATTTTCGAGAAAGAGATTATTTAACATGGGTGGCATTTCTTTCAGAAATGCATTGTAGCTCTCTATTTTGGAAGGAGAGTATTCCTACACTAGTTTTATTAGTTTCCAGAGTTTTCAATGGTGTGGCTTAGTATGTGAGGAGTTTGAAATATTAGAAGTTTCATCAAGCTATTCTGAGTTTGAGGCATGCATGGTAATGGCTACAAGCATGCAAAATTCAAATCAATCATGTGGAGTGAGGATAAGACCTATTTAAGGTTCCTGTGGTGGCACAAGTCTTCAAATTATTTTGGCAGCAAGTTTGGACCGTTGTATTACATGTTTCATGTAAATTGGAATTTAGGTATATCCTATGTTGTCTAGGTCGGTGCCAATCCGTGGTTGACATAGAAGAGTCTTAACGTAGTGTCATGTATATATTTCAAATGTTCAGATGCATTGTATGTAATAGAGTGCATCCATGAATTTCAAAGAGTCTACGAATGTAATTAATGATAATAGTGAAAGTAGTGTAGTGGGATGTACAATTGTGTAATGAATGGAAGGTATGTGATAAAAGTGTAAGTGCTAGTATCAGTGTGTCTGTTGGTGCATGTCATAGTTATATTTCAAATCTATGACTATTTTGTTTTGATAGGATTGCTATTCTACCTGTTGTATTATTTTGGTATGGATTGGTGTCTCTGCTCTAGTAGGGATTGGTGTCTCTTGTAGGTTGGTGCCTACTGAATATTTTGGAGATTGGTTTCTTTGGTAGGTTGGTGCTTACTTCATATTGCAGAATTTCCTTATTATATTCATGCTTGTGAGTGCTTCTCACCATGGTTTTTCCCATTCTAGGTTTCCACATAAAAATATGGTGTTATGTGTTATCTTGTGTTGTGATTTTTTTTTTTTACTTACTAGCTTGTATGGTTCAATGCTCTTCATGTTGAAAATCTATAAAGTAGTTGTGAAGGTTTCCAAAAAAATTGTAATTATTTGGATCTACTGTTTCACCCCCCTCTCAATAGATTGTGTGCCCTTCAATTGGTATCAGAGCTAAGTTGAACCTTTGAAATATTCTAATAGCTTAAGGTAGATCCATGATGGCACATGATAGTTCTTCTGGAAACAAAATATAAATTTTTGATGGTTCTAACTTTTATTTTTGGAAAGTTAGGATGGAGTCATATTTGGTGGTTACAAGAATGGATATCTATAATTTAGTTGTAGATGGTTATGAAATCACTGAAAACCCTCCTAGGGATTAGCTTGGAAAGAGGGATTATGAAATCAATGCCCAGGCTAGGAATTCTCTTCTATGTGGTTTGATTAACACTAAGTTTTCAAAAGTGATGGATTACAGACAACAAAGGAAGTATGGAAAATTTTGGAAACTATCTATGAAGGTGATGATAAAGTCAAAGAAGCCAAGTTGCAGACTTATAGAGCTCATTTTGAAGGTCTAAGGATGAAAGAAGATGAGAACTTTGCTACATTCTTGCTCTGGGTTGATGAATTTGTCAATCATATTTGAGGTCTTGGTGAAACCATGGATGAGAATATTGTTGTGAAGAAGATACGTAGATCCTTACCTAAAAGGTTTGATCCTAAAAATTCTACTATTGAAGAAGATAAAGATGTGAATACTTTAAAGTTGATTGAGTTACATGGAACATTAACTATATTTGAGGTGAGTTTTGAAAGTGAAGATTCTATAAGAAAAGAGCCTACTTTTAGAGTATTTAAGAAATGGGTTGATCAAGATTTTGATTATGAATCAAATCCAAAAGAAGTAAATTTTGTCAAAAAAATATAAAGTGGTTTTCATACTTGTATAAATCTAAATTGTCTTTCAAGCATTTCAATTATGGAGAAGTTGGAAATTTTATGGCTTAGTGTGAATACTAACAATGTTCAATAAAAGTTCATGGAAATAAGTCTTTTCAAAGAAGATCCAATGGATAGAGAAAGTATAGAATTTTTTATACTAATGAGGAAGAAAAAGAATATTCTACAGAAGAAGAAGATGAAGATGAATTTGGTGATGAAAATGGAAAAATTGTATTCACGTCTTTTAAAATTGTTGATGGTGATGTTGAAATGGGTTCCGAAGAAATGATGAGGAAGATCTTATGAATATTTTTTTATGGGTCGGCAGCAATATCAAGAAGCTCATAGTCTTATGCAAGAAAAAATCAAAGAACATTGTCCAAATTCAACAAATTAAAGATCAATTTTTACAATTTCAATCTAATAACAAGCTTAGCCAAAGTAAAATTGTATAGTTTATGAAATGGATGTGTTGTACTTACGGTCTGTATGTTTTTGTTTCCTTCAACTACTTGTTGGTAGCTCTTATTATTTGTTATTTTCTTTGATTCAATTTAAAAAATTAAAGTAAATCAAAGATATAAAGAAGAAAAATCACATTAAAGTCTATGTCTAGATTATAATTTTTTTTGGTGATTTCACTCAAAGAACAAGTGATCAACCGATTCTTGAAGATAAAACCTATTAACACTTAGTTTTATATATTTTAAAAACTAAAATTACATTTACCTTTCAAGTTAAAAAGATTAAATCCATGCATCCCATACCACAATCATCCATGCATTTACGAAAAATATTGTAAATTTTTAGTATAATTGCATCCTAGACTTAATTACTTATATATTTACTTTAAAAATTGTAAATTTTGGCTATAATTACATCTCAGTGCTTGATAATCAATACATTTATTTTTCTATAAAGGGAAAGTTTAGTTACACTTGGTGTTTTCATCATCCACAAACATTAAGAATGATGGATAATTCTTATTTTACATAGTCAATTAGAATGCAATAACATTGCAAAATTATAAAAATGTTCAATAAATATAATTTTAGTTGAAAGCAATCAATATTTCAATAGTAGAGTTGACATAGTAGAAAACCACCATTTCAATAATGATAAAATATATATTAATGAGTTCAAATACATTTTGAGTGCTACAATAAGACTAAGACATATTGAAACTTGTTGCCATCATTGGAAATCACAAAGTATAAGTAAATCCATGTCATAAAGGAGAATGAGATCTACTATCCTTACCACTAGGGAAAATTAGAGCAACTAATGCCATGTTGTAGTGTAGAAAAAAAGTAACCCTTTTTCACACTTAATTTGGGAATGAATAATTAATAATAAAATCGACCTAATTGTGCCTTATTTAGGGTATTGTTAAGTGTTTCTTTACACTTTCAAACTAATCTAGGGATTCATTAGTTAAGAGTTTTTTATGGAGTAGATTAAGAATGCAAGACCTCCTTCGCCATGCACTAATTCTTCACCTGATTTTCCTTCCTCCCCCATGAAGGAACCTGTCCTTATTGCTGGTGAATATCCTCTTTCTTTTGGAAATATAGAGGTGTACATCTCAGATGAACCCTTGGATTTCTGTCTATCTGATGGATGCATTCATGATGTCGTGGTTGACATTGGTAGTCGCTCCTTGATTATGCAATGTCTACGTAGGAATCCTTCCACTGAGTCCTTCCTCGGTTGGGAAAAATCTACCTAGAGAAATATGGCTATTTCGGAGATTGATTCTTTATATTTTGGTTTCTTTCTGCTCACCTTTCGCACTATAGATGATTGAATTTCGTGTTGCATAAAGAAATATGGATTTTTGAGAACTCTGGTCTCTTCTTTACTTCTTGGACCCCATTTTTCGATCCAACTACGACCAAGATTACAAATATCCATATCTAGATTAGACTCTACAACCTACCTTTGGTTATGTGGAAGGTGGTTCTTATTAGCAATTTGATCAGTAATTTTGGAACTTTTATTAAGATGGATTATGCTTCGGCAACCTCTAATTGCAGGTTTTATTGAGTTTGTGCCATGGTCAATATTTCCAAACCTCTTCCAAAATCTATCCAAATCCACTCTTTTGTTGGCATTTGGACTCAATTTTTAAAATTTGAAGGCTTGCCCTTTTGCTATTTTTGATGCAACAAATTGGGCCACAAAGTTGAGGCCTGCTCTCTATAGTGCAATGCTGGGTCAAGGTTTTCCTACCAGAAGAAATGGGTTACAAAGCTTGGCACTCCCAATGATGATTTCTTATGGCAGAATCAAGGCAAGTTTCAAGATTCTCGTTAGGTTTCAGGGCTAAAACTTGGTCTTCCTCCTGAACCTTCACCTCTTCCTATATTTGTAGTCCAAGACAATCTACCTGATACCTCTCCAAAAATGGATGTTGATGACTATGAGTCTAATGATACCTATTATTTTATGGGTGGTTCTGATAGTCCCAACCATGGTTGTCTTGAGGATGATATGATCTTGGAACCACCTCGTAAACTTGGGATACCTCAGACAACAAGTAACAAGCTTAAGCCAGACTATGGCTCGAGGAAGAAGAAGGAGAGAAAGATGATGCAAAAAAACTTCAAATGGAAGGCATGGAAGCCATTGAGGGGGGGACGCAGTGGACCATGGATGCTCTCTTCTCTAGTGATCCCACAAAGCTGGTTTACAATTTCTGGGAGATTTTGATTTTTGTTGAAATCACATATTTTTAAAAACATAATGATTTAAGCCTTAAAAAGTTCCATTTAAAGCATTCCAATTGAAGAGGGTTTGATCAAACTACCTTAGATCAAAACCCCTTGGATAGAACCCCGCTAGTTTTAAACCATACCTATAATGGAGTCTCCTTTATAACTATCAACATGCTGATAAAAATCCACTTTTGATTTACCTTTTGGGGGATATTTTCTAAGTATGTAGTCCTTATTATAAGCTTCCCAAAAAGTATAATTTTAAATAAATTTAATTTATTATTATATTTAATTTTTATTTCTTGTGAATGTAGGTTTTTCACCAAAAATCATGTTCTCTGTTCTGCACATATGGAAAAATAGAAGATGATCAAAAAAGAAAAAAGAAAAAAATGAGCGTACCAGATATTGAAGTCCTTGATCCAACAAAAAAAATAAAATTGAATTTCGATACATACAAAAAAGTTGTTATACAGTCCGTCTATGTTTGAATTGTAATTGGTTTGACTTCGAAACTTGATTAAGGAAAAAATATTCAATAAAACACTATGAAACCAATTGAAAGCACCAGATATCATAGTTACAAATATAAATTAAAAAAAAATAGAATTTTATCCTTCATGGAAAAATGTTATGTGTTATATAGTGAGTGTCACTCCTTAAAAATGGTGTTTACTAAAAAAAAATATTTTTCAAAGGAGATGGAAAAATAAGTGCAATCTAATTCCAAAAATTTTGAAAAAAATATATTTAGAATCTATAGACAAAATTACACAAATCACTAGTTTGCATCATCTTCAAATTCCTCATGGTTTAGCCGCTATAGGTGCCCAAAAGTGAAGATTTAGTTAGAAAAAATTAGTTCAGTGTCCAGTTTGGCCAAAATTGTAAACCTATATTGTGGGATCACCCTCTCTCGAAACAACAGGAAAGTATAATGGCTCTTTCTGGGAGTTTTGGTCATTATGTTTGTGTGGGCATTTGTTTCTATATTTGGTCTGCTCTCTCTAGCTGATATTATGGTTTAGTTTCTATGTCCTTTCTTGGTCCCCCTGGGTATTGTATGGCCCCTCTTTCCTCTTGGGAAGACTCTATGTAATGTAAATTATTCTTTTTATGTTTAAATAAAGGGTGTGGGCCCTTACCCCACAAATTACTGATAATAATAATAATAATTAATTGAGGTTAATTTGAGCTTAATTGGCCCCTTTAATTCAAATCCAAGCCTAATTTATTACATTTTTTGAGGGATAAAACCCGACACTCATTAACAATGTTTCACAACACTTAAGTTTGAAACTTGGAACGTGTCTTAGGCTAGTGACCTAGGAGTCATTTGCCACCTGACACATGGGTCCTCACTAGGTCCTAGGACCCCCTTTTGGCATGACATTTCACAATCCCCGAAATGTGTCATAGGTAAGTATGCTAGGACCCATTTTCCATAGGGAAAATGGTTCCTCACTAACTTAGGACACCCCCCTTGGAATATGTTTTTGGTAGTATTTTAATGATTTTAAATCCTACATTTGATGTTGGATTATGTTATTTGAATTTTGGGATTTAATCTTAGGTATAAATATAAGGTTATTTCACATAGTTTCACTTAACAACTTCAAGTATTCAAACATTATAGAAAGTTTATGATCAAGAGAGAATTTAAGAAGGAATTCAAGGGAAGATTATTAGAGTTTATTGCAGCAATCAAGAGTCATATCAACATGTCAAAGACATAGTGCATCATGCATGTTGTTGAGCTAATGTGTTGATGTAGCATTGGAGATCTTATTCAAGCATTGTTTCATATCAAAGTCCATGAACAAGATCTAAATCCATTGAGGCCACTTCATGCTAGATTGCTGATTTGCACTCCAAGGTTCAATTGAGGATTGGTGAGGTGTATCATTACATTGTTCATTCATCTTTCCTTTTATGCATTATTTCAATTCAAGGTTTAATTACCAAAATAGGGTTTGACTAAGGAAAACCCCTATTCCCTAACAATCAACATTTTTCTCCTCTTTGATGTGTGATTGCAAGTTTTAGGTTGAAGATCAAGTGGAGAAAAAATTTATCAAAGTTGCAAAGTTATAAAAGTTGTCATATTTCTTGCAAGATCATGAAAACTAAGCTACAAAATTTATTTCCGAATTTGGGGTGCTAAAAACTTGGGATCTGGGAGTGCAAATATTGATGAATAGGATCCCAAAACTGATTTTCTAGAATCCTAGTAGAGACCCATTCGCCAATGGGTGAATGAGTCCTCAATGAGGCCCAAAAAAAGCATTTTTTGAAGCAGGTACATATCCTTTTGGCATCTTAAAACCTACTTTTTTACAGTTATATCATCTAGGTTTTATTTTTTATTGTTAATTTACATTGTAGCCCTCATAATTGAATGAAACATGGAAAAATAGTGGGTTCATCATCTTGTTATTTCATTTTGATAAACCCCATTTTTCGGTGGTTCATTAAATGGTGAACGTGACTTCTTGAGCATTGTAGTTTTTTTATTTTGGACTCTCTTTTCATCTTAGATTAGATCTTGTATTCATTTGCATTGTATTAGATCTCATTTATGGTGTCTTAGTTTGCATTCAAATTTGTGTCTCATCTAGCATTTTAGAATTGCATTGTTTGCATTCTTTAAATCTAAAAAATACAAGAAAATCAATCATCTTGCATATCATTTAGATCATATAAAATTGCATTTGAAAAAAAAAAAAAGGATATCAAACTAGGTCTTTTAATTCATCATTTTGTCACATTTTGAACTTGCATTTAAAATTTCATTTATAAAATTATGAACCTAAAACTTACTATAGCAAACTATATTAGAAAACCACTAAAAAAGACCTAAAAATTAGTAGAAATTTGTTTCAAAAACCTAATCTAAGACCCATTCACCCTAGGGCGAATGATTCCCTGATCAAACCTAAATTTACTTTTCTAGAAATTAAAAACTTATGTTTTGTGCTTCTGTTTGTTTTTATGAGATCTTCGTTACAGTTTGTTGAGTTTCTATTTCATTAATTTCATTATATCTAGATTAATTTGGTTCATTTAGTGCATTGTCTAAATTCAAAATTTCATTTACAACATTTCATTTTTTAGATTGTTGCATAGTGTAATCAACAAATTTCCTTATTTAGAATCTGAAAATTGCATTTACACATGTTTCATTCGAGGTCATTGCATTGCATTTTAAGCCTCTTTCCATTTTGGGTTTGTAGACTAAGTTTGTAAAACTTGTATGAGCTTTACAACTTGGTGTGTCATCCCGCAATATCAGGCCAAATCTTTAGTGAACAAGATTTTATTGAGGAAGAAGTTGTATTCCTTGAGAATGGAAGAGGGTGGACGAATCATAGACCACCTGGAAGCATTCAATATGTTGGTGCCTCAATTGGAATTAGTTGGTGTCAAAATGGATGAGGAGGAGAAATGTCAGATCTTACTTTGTTCTTTGTCTGATTCATGGGATTCTCTTGTTATGGCTATTGGGAGTACTTTTGTTATTTTGAAGGCTAAAGATATGGTGGGTTCTTTTCTTTCCGAAGAAATGATGAGAAAGGTATCCATCACTACCAAGGATTCCCTAAATGTTCATGGGAGACTAAAGGAAAAATGAAAGAGGAATGAGAAGCGTGAAAAATCTAAGTCCAAGGGGAGATCTAAATCTCCTGTAAAGTCCAAAGTTATTTGTTGGAACTACGGTAAGCCTAGAAATGTTCATAAGGAATACAAAGAAGAAAATAAGAAGAAAATTCCAATAGTTGATTGTGATTATGAGTCTAAGAAGGAATATGGCAACACATTCATTGTAGCTTTGGCAACTCGTACAGGTAATGATGCATGGTTAATTGACTAAGGTGCATCTTTTCATATGACCTTTAATAGAGATTGGTTTTTTGAATATGAAGAATTTGATGGAGGTAAGGTGTACTTGGGTGATGATTCTCATTTAGACATTGTTGGCTATGGTAAAGTTAAAATTAGGTTTCTTGATTGTAGAATAAAAAGGATTAATGGTGTGTTGCATATCCTTGGATTAGCACATAATTTATTATTTTTGAGAAAATTAGTAGATGCGGGTGTGCAAATAGTATTTTTTGATGCAAGATGTAAGATGGTCAAAGGTGCTATGGTGATTGCTAGAGGTGTCAGATATGTCACATTGTATAAGCTTAATGCATGCATTGTTGAGTGCAATAGTACTTTTGTGAAAAGAATGTCTATGGAAGAAGTGAGGGTTTCACCTTCAATAGATGGTCAGGGCTTTTGGGTACCCAAGGGTGATCTTTATTCTGAAACAAAGTTACCTACAGATAAAACTATGTTATGGTACCAAAGACTTGGCAAGATTAGAGAAAAGGGTCTAAGGAACTTGAAAAACAAAAAACCTTGTTGAAGGTTTGTCTGATTGTAATCTTGAATTTGATTTATGTGAGCATTGCATTTATGGAAAACAAAACCACATTTAGTTTAACTTGAGTTCTCATAAATTTTGTGGTATATTGGATCTTATTCATTATGATATATTTGGTCTTGTAGATGTTCCTTCGATTGGTAAATCCACATATATTATGTTTCATTTATTGATGATTATAGTAGAAGGACATGGGTATATTTTATAAAGAATAAAATCAAGTTTTCAATCAATTTAAAGAATTTAAAGCAATGGTTGAGTTGCATATTGTAAAGAAAATAAAATATTTGAGGGCTGATAATGGCACTAAATTTTGCTCTGACAATTTTGATAAATTTTGTAAAGATTGTGGTGTTCATAGACAAAAAATAACTCCATATTCTCCACAACATAATGGAATTGTAGAAAGAATGAATAGGACACTGATGGAGAAGGCTAGGAGTATGTTGAGTGGTGCTAGTCTAGAACAAAAGGTTTTGGGATGAAGCTATTTCCACTGCCTATTACGTGATTAATAGGTTTCCTACATCAACTCTTGTTGCTAAGACACCTATAGAGGCATGGTTGGGTTGTAAGCCTTCATTGAGACATCTTAGAGTTTTTGGTTGTGAGGCATATGCACATTCTCCAAAGGAGAATCGAATAAAGTTGGAGAACAAGGTTGTGAAATGCATCTTTGTCAGATACAGTTATGGTGTGAAAGGATACAAGTTTTGGGATCTTGTTGCACAAAAGGTAATACATAGTAGAAGTGTTATTTTTAGAGAAACTAAGCCTTCTTTTGTTAGATTGCATTAATAACAAAGAAAACAAGAAGATGTGATTCAATTTCCTCCTACTCTTGAGAAAGATGAATCGAGGCCCAAGGATAGACAAGAAGTTGAGGAGAGCTCATCTAGCTTTGGATCTTCAAAAGAGGAGGAAGCACCTCCAATTCAACTTGTTCATAGGTCCACAAGACAGAAGATGACCTAAAGGTATTCACTTGATGATTGGAGATGTATTTTTTCTTTGAATACTAACATGGATGAACCTGAATCTATAGAAGAGGCACTCAGTATGGATGATGCATAATCTTGGAAGATTGCTATGGATGAAGAAATTAAATATTTGAAAAAGAATGATACATGGGATCTTGTACCATTTCTTAAAAGACAAAAACCTATTGGTTGCAAATGGGTGTTCAAGAAAAAGATTGGTTTAGATGGAGGTATTGAGAAGTATAAAGCAAGGTTGGCTGCAAGGGGTTACTCTCAAGTTGAGGGTGTTGATTATGGTGAGATATTTTCTCTTTTTGTAAAAATGACATCCATTAGGTTTTTTCTTTCTATTGCTACTGCTTTTGATTTAGAGGTTGTGCAAATGGATGTGAAAACTATTTTCCTTCATGGTGATTTAGAGGAGGATATTTATATGACATAGTTAGAGCACTACATGGTGAAAGGTAAAAGTAAATTGGTTTGCAAATTGAAGAAATATTTGTATGGCTTAAAATAGAGTCCTAGGATGTGGTACCATAAATTTGATACATATGTGTTGAGTTTGGGATTTGACCATTCTAAATTAGATCATTGTGTTTATTATAAAACTGATGGTGATCATTTCCTGTTTATTACATTATATGTTGATGATATGTTATTTATTGGCAAAGGGAAAGGTATGATTTTAGAATTGAAATATCAACTTGCTGCTAAATTTGAAATGAAAGATCTTGGTGCAGCTAGAAATATTCTTGGGATGGAAATTAAAAGAGATAGAGTGAGAAGAAAGTTGTGGCTTGGCCAAAGTATGTGTGTCAACTCAATTTTAAAGAGGTTTGATATGCAGGATTTTAGACCATTGTGTGTTCTTGTTTCAGTTAGAATAAATTTATCTATTTCAGATTGTCCAACATCTCCATCAGAGATGGAAGACATGAGAAGAGTACCTTACCAGAGTGCAGTTGGAAGTTTGATGTATGATATGGTTTGTACTAGACCAAACATTTCCCAAGCAATGGGAGTTCTTTCCAAATCATATAAGTCTAATCCTAGTAGATTTCATTTGGATAGAGTTAAAAGAGTCTTCAAATATTTGTGGGGTACCTTAGATTATTCCTTATGTTATCATAATAATATGACAAAAGATGATATTTCCCTTGATATTCATGGTTAGGTGGATTCAAACTGGGTAGGTGATGTTGATAGCAGAAAATCCACCAGTGCTTATTTGTTTACTTTATTTGGTTGTGCAATTAGTTGGATGAGTAAGTGACAGGTTGTGGTATAGGTTGTGGTTGCTTTGTCCATTACTGAAGCATAGTATATGGTAGCTACTCATGCTTGTAAAGAAGCCATTTGGCATAAGAGACTATGTTCAGATATTGGTATAAAACAAGGTGCAATGATAAATTATTATGATAGTTAGAGTGCGATATGTCTAGCCAAGAACTCGACATTTCATTCCAGGACCAAGCACATTGATGTATAGTATCATTTTGTTAGAGATCTATATGATCAAATATGGCAGGGTGAAGTTGGTTAAGGTAGAGACTTTGATGGATGTTGCTAATTCTTTAACTAAGCCTGTGAGCACAAAAAAGTTCAGATAGTGTTCAAATATTATGGGCCTTTCATCCCCTAGTAATTAAAGGGATGATGTTTACACCCTCATGTTGTTCTTGCAAGGTGTATGTGTCTTAACCTTGCAATTATATGTGGTTTATTATTGATAGGATGTATATATATTTATATATATGTTTCCTAGTTACATCGATAGATGTATACAATGGCAACATGGAGCAAACTGTGAGCATGTTAACTTTTTTAAGGAAACTTTTAGAATGATTGACATACATTAAATAAAGGATATATTGTAAATATAGACCATTATTTAGGTTTTATATCTAATGATAGATATTTTGTTGGCCCGTCTTTCCCCAGAATGTAACTCTTTTATGAGGGTGTTGTATTATGACTGTGCTAGAGAGATTGTGATGATTTTTGAGAGTTTGATAGTGGTTGTGTTGTCTGTTGATCTCTGAGTGGTGATACTCCTGTGAGAAGCTTTCTCTGCAAGTATATTTTAATCTTTGTGATTTACTAAATAATATATTGGGTGGCTTTTGGAGTGTGGGGTTTTTCCCTTGAAAGGGTTTTCCCCATCTAAATAACTGTCATGGTATGCATGATATTTATGTTTATTTATGTTTATGTTTCTATAACTGTTAAAGATCTGTAATTTTTTTGCATTATTCTCCTCTCAAGATTAGTGTAGGAAGTTTTTCCTCTACCTTAGCTTCCTTATAGTTTCCACAAGAATCCAACCTACTAGCAATGTGAACACTTAGGTATTTGTACAAGGAATCCTTCTATCTTTTTGCATTCGAACATGATATCTCCTTAACCATCCTCTCTCAAAAAATTACAATTCAATTTCCCTCCACATACATACACCACTCCACCTTATTCCCCTTCACCTTAAACTAATAACAATGATGTAGTCCCTAACACAATTTTACAAAGAATGGAATCCCTTCAACAATAAGTTGCAACCTTAAATTAAAACAACAATGGTCATCCTTCACAATACATCAAAACCAATCTGTTATCATTGGACATATTGAGAGAAAAAATGCCACAAGGTAGAGAGGTTCCCCAATTTGAGAAATATGGTGAGAAAGGAGATCCTATTAGCCATGCTTTTTCTTTTATAGCCTTATGTAGTTATTTCATCTTTGAAGATAAAATATTGGCTAAACTATTCCCTAGGTCCTTGAAGGATACTACTTTAGAGTGGTTCTCTTCCTTACCCAATAATTCAATTGGTTCATTCAATGAGCTTGTTGGTGCCTTTTACAACCACTTCCACATTCACATGGGTCCCAAGATGACCCTAGCTGATTTTATGACATGCAAACAAAAGGATGATGAGAAAGTGACCGATTTCATAGCAAGATACCAAACACTTTGTTCATAAGTAAACATTAAGATTCCTGATGTCAAACTTCAATGAATGTTTATTGGAAACTTACAAAACAATCTCCGAAATAAACTTGAGATGTTGAGATTCCCATCCTTTACAGAGTTATGTACAACCCTTCGTGATTATCAAAATAAAACTTATAGTCATGATGTGAAAAACCCCCCTAGCCATCATGAAAAGTCTAAATCCACAACTCAAAATAGTTACCAACCTTTCAAGAAAAAAAAATAAGGGATTTTTACAACTTAAACCCCCTCAACCAAGTCAACAATTTGATAACCAAGTGGCTACTATAAAGGTGAAAAATTCATATGCCCTTGCAAATAGGAATAGAAAATTTACCCCTTTACATGATACCCTTCATAACATCATGTTGTAGCTCATTGAAAAGAATATGCTTTCCATACCTCCTATTAGAGATTGTCATCTTAATCAACCATTACCTGTAGGGTATAGACCAAATTCTTATTTCCATTATCATCAACAAAATGGACACGATATAGAATATTGTAAGCATCTTAAACATCTTGTGCAAGACATTATAGATTCTAATCATCTACAAATTGGAGGTGTGAATGATCAAGGTAATAAGTCTATAGCTCATCCTAACCAAAATTTACAAATCTTTATAAATCCCATGCCAAAATAAACTATTTCATTTGTCAAATCTAGTGAAAAAAAGAATGATGTGATGAATGTTGACATGGATGATGAAAACATAAAAGATGAAAATATAGATGAACCAGCTGGGTATGTGCAGGATCATTGGAAAAAATAGACCCTTAAGTGGCAAAAAATTTAGAAAAACCAAAGTTAGGAAACTTGACATAAAAATTTGAATAAGTTATCTATATTATTTCAAAAATATGTAAGAATAGAATCTGTAGAAAATTGAATGTAGTTTTTAAACTACTAGGTTTATTTCAAAAAAGAAAAAATCTATTTGGTGAAAATTTGAAATTTCAATGCAGTAGTACTTAAATTTCAAGGAAAAAATAAAAAGTAGGTGTCTGTCTGACCACCCTAACCACAATAAAATGACAATGTTTTTTTATAAGATTCTAAATATAAGTAGAGGAGTCATGTATAGATGTGATGCATATTTTTTTGTAATTTTTTTCCAAGTAAATAATTAATTATGATTTTTTTATTACAATTTTTAAAAAATATAAAAACTCGTATGTCTAACCACCTTAACTTGGTCAAAACTTCATGAAATTCAATTTTTCTTTTTTTAATCCTATAGTATGCAAAGTATAGAATGTGACCCATGTTTTGGATTCAAAAAATGTGATATCCTTTAAAAGCTATAAATTTTTTTCAATCCGCCTATTAATCAGGGCTTTAGTCATAATTATAATAGAAAATGAATAATAATTATTTATTAAATTCAAAGTATAGAATAATTTATATTGGTAGAAAGCTAAGAATCTCCTTTAAAAACCCTTTTCGTTTGATCAATTTTGGGTAAAAAAAAGTCAACAGCCACATACCCTACACATACCCATCATATCGCCACTTTTTGGCCCATCATGATCCTGCACATACGCAGCTGAAATGATAGCATTTATCAAAGCTAAATCTCATAAGGGCTCAACCAAAATTCCTCTTGATATTTATTTATCACAAAAATGAATACTTAAACATGCACTTGATGGTCCTCTTTACATAGCTGGAAGAATCAATAACAAGCCTACTAATGGTATATTAATTGATCTCGTCTGTGAAGAGAATTTGATCACTAAACAATTCCTATTTGTGCATGAAATCTATCAAGATACATATGACTTGAACCAAAAGCATGGATCAATATGCAAAATGGTTTTTCTTATCCTACAATTGGCTCAATAGATCTCCCTTTAAAAGTTAGACCAAAAACATAAATGTATCATTCACCATCATCTCACAATCGGACCAATTTCATGTTAAGTTAGGCTATCCAAGGCTCCACTCCATGAATTTCATCCCATCAGTTGTGCCTAAATGCTTAAAGTTTCCCTATGGTAATGAAATATTTACCATGCATCATAGTGGCTTTAATGTTGTGTCTTCTAAAGGAAACTTCTCATTGAATTTATTTTGGCTCAAGCTTATTGAACCTATTAGACCTTGTGAGGACTACTTTTTTAAATCACATCAAAAGCTTATGATATAGCACATAGTAGAATTATCCCTTAGAAACATGCCTCAACCTGTGATTGAGCCACCTATCCCCGAAAAACTGATGATTGAACCAAAATACCTTCCAAATATAAAAAAAACCTATAGAAAATCATCCTACTATTTCCTATAAGAGACCACAAGATAACCAAAACAACCCCATTGTGCCTCCTAAAATCAAACAAGTTTACAAAGTTAAAGAGAAAGTAGTCAAGAAAAGCCTCCTATGGTTCCTTCCGTTCCTCTCCTAAAACAAGAGAAGAGACCTATGATTGAAAAATTCGCTCCTACACAAATGGAAATTGACAATAGATTGAAATAAAATCAGAATGCTAGAGAGCATAGGCATAGACGTTGTGCTATTGCTTGTATGTTACAAAATCAAGAAGAAAGGAGCAACATAAAAAATAAAAATCTGAAACTTTCCTAAAACAATGCCACAACGTAAATAAGAACCTTCCATGGAAATTTCCATTCGACCTCCTCTTGTTATTAATCTAGATGATGACATTGATATTGCAAAAAATGATGAACATGTGCATAATGAGTTGAATTCATTTTTTCCCTCTTCTATGAGCTTAAATGAAAAATCTCATAAAAAGAGTGTTGAACTTGGTGCTTCCCCTAGTGTTGAACTTATATTAGTGGTCATAATAGTCTGCACCTACACATTAATCGCCAAGCCTTAACACTAGACACCACTATGAATTCACTCCAATTAATAATCATGTTGGGTCTGATGGTGGATTATTTCCCGTAGTTTTTGTGTGTAAAATGATTATTTTCTATCATTTCACCATATGCTCATGGTTTGGAAGACCTGGAACATTCACTGCTGTCTGGTCTCCATGGTGTGAAGTAACGACAAACATCATTCTCCTTTCAAAATGCAAACAATGGTACTCCCAAATCTTATTATTCAACATTTTTGTGGACCTTTGAAGGGTTTCTTGGATGATTGTATAATGATTACTACTTATTTTTACCAATTTCATCATTCCTTTTCATACCCTCTTTGCGATGTGATGTTTCACATTTTCGAGTTTGGTGGTGGATTTTTCCCATGGCTTTTTGGGGTAAAATGATTATTTCCTACTATCCATTTTACCATGCACTCATGGTGTGGTAAACCCTCCACAATTTTATGGTTTTACCTGATAAAATGATGAGACATCTCGCGGATTTGATGAAATGTCTACAAAAAATAATATATTTGTCTTCTTGGATCATTTTCTTAATAACCCATGTGTATTTAGGCATATATCTATATGCCCATGTCTATTTCAGTGTATATCTATAAACCCATGTGTATTTCGATATATATCTGCAAACCTATGGGTATTTTGACATATATTTGGAAACCACTATTTGCTTTGGTGCACGATTAAGGAATTATTCTCATAAAACCCTTGCTTGGTTTTTTCAGCATATATCTGAAAACCCATGTCTATTTTTGTTTGACTAAGGAATTATAATCATGAAACCCTTGCTTACTTTTTTGGGCATATATCTGAAAACCCAAGTTTGTATTAATTTTACCTCTATTTAAATTCCTATCCTTTGGTTGTCCAATACAAAAAAGTAGTTTTCATTAACTGTAAAATGTGTTAGTAATTGTCTACTTTCCATTTAACATACAACATGGCACCATACATATAGAGGACCGAATTTTTATCTTGTATTCTTTACTTCACAGCTTACGTTTCCATGAACTCTGGATTCTACATTCTACTTAAAGTTAAATTTTCATGAACTATGCATTTAACACTTATATTCATGCAATGTCTATTTATATGTTATAAGCAAATGAGGGTCTTTGTAGGTCATGGGTTATTCCTTACAAACATAATTAAAAATTTTAGTATAATATGTGTTTATTTACTATTTTGGGTTATTTCTCAGGGTTTATATTTGTCAATTATTTCACAAAAGGCTCCTTTATATTTTGTGTCTCTTGTTCATTCAAAAAATTGATATCATCACGATGAACCATCCTTTATATTTATCTCAGTTAATTTGTAGAAGGCTCCATTATATTCAAAAAAGTGTACACATCATCTTGTATTTTCATTATATGTGTGTGTGTGTATTCTTTATACTTGTGTTTAAATTTCTATCCTTTGGCTGTCTAATACAACATAGTAGCATTCATTTACTGTAAAAATGTGTTAGTAATTATTGCTTAAATGTTTTACCTATATTTAAATTTCTATACTTTGTATCCTATATTCTTTACTTAATAGCTTATGTTTTCATTATACTCTGAGATGTTCACACAAAGATACATATCTATACATATATACATGTATACATACACACACACATAGATATGTGTGCCATAGAAAAGTGGCCCCTTGTCATTTTCATGGCATTTTAGGTCTTGTTTCATGGTGTTTGATATATTTTTATCTTATTTTATGATGTAACATGGCTTGAACATGCATATTTAGGTACTAAAATTCAAATAATGACATCTTGTGAAGGTGTTGTGAAGCATTGTAAAACATTTCTACACTTTTCTAGACTCTATTCATTACAATTTACCTAAAAGTCACCTTTTTACTCATCATTAAATCCTATTTTAAAGTGTTGTAAAGTCTTGTAACAAGATTTCATGCTTTTCTAGGCACAACTTCACTACTTATCCCTTTCTTATGACTTATTTGACCCCTTTATGTCTGCATATGCTTTAATTAAGTGTATTTTTGAATATGAGCCCGACAAACAAAATTAAATATAACATAATTCCCAACACATAGTTTTAGTTCCTAGGTGGGACCCATTCGCCATGGGTGGCGAATGAGTCCCCCTTGGCCCCAAATTCAAAATATTTTAAATTTTCTTCCAAGTTTTTATTTAAATACACTTGATCGGCCTGCGACGAGGTATGAATGGGTTACTAAGGCACAAGATTGTATAGATAAGTGATTTTTACCTCATTTTATAGCTCCTACAATCTTCTCACTCATTCAAACATTCATTCACACATCTCAAACATTCAAGCATCCTACAACATCTTATCAAACATTATTCAAGCACTTTGAAGCATCCATTGACATTCATTTAGATTTGCATCATCAAGGGTTTGGTAAGTTGATAGCATTTTCATGTTGTTATTTTACCATTCTCTTGCATTTTATTATTTTTTGAAGACTTGTCACTTGAAAACATTTCCACCACTGCCATACTTTCCATTGATAATCTTCATCATTTAATTGAAAATGATGATGGATAGCAAGTGATGAAGAAAATTACTGAGATTTACAATAAACATGCCTCTTCTAATACACAATCCATAAACATTCCTATAAGTGAAGGAGGACCTCAAGTTCCCTCCCCTTCAACCATAGCATCCATACCCACTTATACTAATCCATAAGCCCACACAACTATGCACTAGGCTACTTCTTTCCTGATTCCATCAACCATTCCTATTTCTCTTGTTGCATCGCAAGTCCCCTCCACTACCTTTACACCCCTTAGTATTCCTTTCACTTCCCCTAACATCACTTACACTCCATCACCATTTTCTCTTCCACCTCAACCTACATACCCTGATCCTATCTTTACACAACTTCTTAACATAATTTCTTCCATGCAACACCAAATTTCCACCATTAGTCAAGGTCAAACCACTCCACCTACTTATCATGTCTGTATCAGCCCCTTATCCTTAGAAATATTATGTACCTTGATGCCACAAGGGATATAAATGCCTCGGTTTGAGAAATACGGAGGTAAAGGAAACCCTGCCAACCATGTTAATGCTTATTCAACTTTGTGTATTGAATTTGTCCTTGATGAGAAACTTTTAGCTAAAATGTTACCAAGGACCTTGAAAGATACTACCTTAGAATGGTTTTCCAACTTGCCTAATCATTCCTTTTGCTCCTTCAATGAACTTTTGGATGCTTTCATAAGTAACTTTCAAGTTCACATGACACCTAAAAAGACAATGGATGACCTCATTCGATGTAGACAAAACACAGATGAAAAAGTCACTAATTTTATCTCATGCTACGAATCCTTGTATGCTCAAATAGATGTCAAGATTCCTTATGCACATCTTCAAAAGATGTTTACCAAAAACTTGCACACAAATCTTCAAGATAAGTGAACTATGATGAAATTCCCTTTGTTTATGCATTTATGCACAACCTTGTGTGAATACCATAATTCAGTTTGAAGTCGTGATTAAAAATCCACTTCTCATCGAGCTAACAAACCTGAAGACAACAATCAAAACCACAATAACAATAAAAACTTTCACAAAACAAATAGAGGCTTCTTACAGCTCAATCCGCCTCCTCAACCTCAACCACAACCAATTCAACAAGTTCAAAATCTAGTGGCAATTGTTAAGGCAGTGGTGCCTTATCATTATGGGGACCCTAAGAGATAATTTACTCCCCTACCCGATACCCTCCATAATACAATGAACCAATTAATTCAACACCGCATTCTCAATTTTCCACCCATTAGACCACTTGATCCAAAACAACCATTACCACCCACCTTCAAACCTAATGCTTATTGTCATTTTCATCATGAAAATGGACATGCCACTAAACACTGCAAGCATCTAAAACATCTAGTTCAAGACCTCATTGATTTAGGCCATTTGTCCATTATGGGTGTTAATGATCAAGGAAATAAGTTCGTTGCGCCCCTAACCAAAATTTACAAATTTTCACAAATCCTAAGCCTAAACACACTACTTAATTTGTCAAGGCTAGCGAACCTCCAAAAATTGATGTAATGAATGTCAATACAAAAAATGAACAACCATATATAACTCCAACTATTACCCAAGTTAGTCCTATGGATAAACTTGTGGGTGTGATAGACGTTATCCCTCGTAAGGGACAAAATATTAAATCTCTTGATATCTCTTTTTTTGCTAAAGACATACTACAAAAGCTTCATAATGGTCCTCTTTACATAGCCAGTAGAATCTATGATAAGCCCACTAATGGGATATTAATAGATCCTGCTTGTGGTGAGAATGTGATCACAATAGAGTTTCTAGTATTACATGAGCTATATCAAGATGATTATAATAAACCAACTACATGGATTAAGACACACACTGGTTTTGCATTCCCTACGATTGGATCAATCGTACTCCCCTTACAGATAGGACCTAAAAATTTGGATGTAACATTTTCAATTATTCCACAATCTAACCAATTTCATTTGTGGCTAGGCCACCCTTGGCTTTGCTTAATTAAAGTGGTCCCATTAGTTGTTCACAAGTGTTTGAATTTTCCATATGGAAATGAAATATTTACTGTACATCATAGTGGATTTAATCCCCTCTCCTCTAAAGGAAAATTTTCCTTAGAAGCCTTTTGGCCTGAACCCATGGAACCCATCACACCTCAAAAGGACTTCTTTTTCATAGCCTATCAAAAATTCAAAGCCAAAAAAATAACCGAATTGTCTCTTCATGGCATGTCCCAATCCACTCCCACACCTCCTATCATAGATGAAACCATGCTTCACCCTGAGTCAGACATAGAAAAAACCATACAACCTCTTGAACAACCACCCTTAGAAAATTCCCTGCCATCATTTAAATGACCACGAGAAAATGAAACAACTCCTACCATGCCTCCTCAAATTAAAAAAGCGTATAAAGAAAAAGAGAAAGTGGTTGAGCCGTCATCATCAGTTTCTTTTGTTCTTCCTTCTTTAGTAGCAGAAGAACCTATGTTGAATCAATCTAGTCTTACACCTCAACAACTTCAAAACCAAATTAAATGAAACTACTGTGCTAGGGAATGTAGGCATCGTCATCGTCTCCTTGCTCATTAAACTCACATGGAAGAAGATAACAAAAATCAACCCCCACCTTTGAAAAAAGTAGTAGATGATCACCCTCCTCTTGAATTGCCATAAGACAGTCCAGTGCCCCAATCATAACCAAATGAACCAATCCAATAGCCAAAATTTTTGATACATCCATCCTTAGAAATCACCCTTCATCCTCCTGTTGTCATTAATCTTGATGACGATGACGATGTGGAGATTGTAAAAATAGATGAAAAAATACACAATGACCTAAAATCTTTATTTTCATATACAATGAGCTTAGATAAATCCTCTCCATCAAGTGAAGAACCTGGTACGACACCTAGTTCGGTGCTTGCCATTATTCCTTTGGATAGTCACCCACCCTCACATTTCACTGAACATGGTTGGGAGGTGGATGAATTGTTCGATGGTTGACTTGCATTTGCTTAAATTGCATTTTTTCTCTTTCCTTTTTGTTGTCCTTTCATGTGCGTATTGTGTTGCCCCATTTCATGCATTTGATGTTCCCTCTCTTTGTACACTTCTTCTATTTGTACCTCTATTTCTTCTAATCGTCATGCATTGTCTTTTTTTCTTTTTGTTTTGTTTTTTCCTTTTGGGGATGATGCAAAGCGTAGAGATGCCTTGTGTCTCTTCCATGTTGACCCAAAAGGTCATTTTTCCTTTTTGTTTTGTGTTTTCCTTTTGGGGATGATACAAAGCATAGAGATGCCCTATGTCTCTTCCATGTTGACCCAAAAGGTCCTTTTTCTCTTTTTGTTTTGTTCTTTCCTTTTGGGGATGACACAAAGTGTAGAGAGACCTATGTCTCTTCCATGTTGACTCAAAAGGTCCTTTTTTCTTTTTGTTTTGTGTTTTCCTTTTAGGGATGATGCAAGGCATCAAGACCACAATGTCTCCTTCATGTTGACCCAAAATCTTTTTCATTTTCTTTTTCCTATTTCATTTTCATTTCTCTTTCACTTGTGTTTTCCTTTTGGGGATGATGCAAGGTGTTGAGACCAAAATGTCTCTTCCATGTTGACTCAAAATGGACTTTTTTTTTCTTTTTTTTTCGCTCTCTTTGTGTCATTATTCTAGTTCTATGTATTTGGGGAATGATGATAGTTGTGAGCTCTTTCATAAAAAAATTGCATCAATAAACATACTAACCCCAAATGTATATATCCCTTATGTGTTTGGTGTACTTTCTTTTCTAAGGGGAAACTCCCTTTCTTTCTTTTTTCATTTTCCTTGACATGGCTCAGTCTAACTTCAAAACTTATGAGTTGGCATAGGGATTTCTTAGTTGGCTCTCATGTCTTGTTTTCCTTTTGCATTTTCTTTCCTTCTCTACTTTAAAGTAATTGCTCCTAGACCAATGTGTAGCAATTCCTTTAATGTGGGGGGCATACATTACCATAATTCATTTTCATTCATGGTTCCTAGTGTAGCCTTATCATTTTTAATGCATTTTTTACTTTGCATGGAGGACATTGGGTGTGATGTCTTTCATAATTGTGATCTATCTTAGAATATTACATTCCTCTTGGTGACTTGATGCGATGCACTGCATCCCCTAAGTTGTGAATATACTATTCTTTGATTGGTCCTCTCTTGGAGACATTAGACACAATGTTCCCTAAGTGACCGACCTTGCATGAAATTAACAAGACTCCTTTGAACATCTCTTGCATTACATTTTACATTTTACATTTTTGCATTTTTTACATTTTACTTTCTATTGTCACCTTGCATAATGCAACTTGCATGCTTGTGGTACATATATTTTTGTTCATAATTTTTTTTCCTTGTGGCACCTTGTTAAAGTTATCAGGAGGTGGGTATGTGCAGGATCATCATGCAAAAAATAGGCCCTTAAGTGGCAAAAATTCAGAAAAATCAAGTGTTAGGCAACTTGACATAAATATTTGAATAAGTTATCTATATTATTTCAAAAATATGTAAGAATAGAATTTGTATAAAATTTAATTTAGTTTCTAAAATACTAGGTTTATTTAAAAATAAATAAAATCTATTTGGTGAAAATTTGAAATTTCAATGCAAGAGTACTTAAATTTCAGGGAAAAATAAAAGTAGTGTAATTTGACCCTAACCATAATAAAATGATAATTTTTTTTGTAAGATTTTATATATAAGTAGAGGATTCATGTCTGGATGTGATGCATATTTTTTCATAATTTTTTCCAAGTAAATAATTAATTATGAATTTTTTATTACAACTTTTAGAAAATATAAAACTCGTTTGTCCGACCACCTTAACTTGGTCAAAACTTCATGAAATTTAATTTTCTTTTTTAATCCTATAGTATGTGAAGCATAGAATGTGACCATGTTTTGGATTCAAAAATATGATACCGCTTTGAAAGTTATAGATTTTTCAATCAGCCTATCGATTAGGAATTTAGTCATAATTCTAATAGAAAATGAATAATAATTATTTATTAAATTCAAATTAAATCATAATTTATATTTTTGGAAAGCTAAGAATCTCCTCTAAAAACCCTTTTCGTTTCATTAATTTTGGGTTAAAAAAAGTCGTCAGCCACATACCCTACAAATATTGCCACTTTTTGGCGCACCATGATCCTACACATATCCAAGTATAACTTTAATATGGTTGAGCAGGAAGCCCACCTAGCCTAGATCTACTACCCAACTAGTTGGATTGATGATCGAAGCTTCATCTAATTCTCAACACTTGTGTGTTCCTTTGTTCTCATGTTTAATTTTCCACAGGATCTTCATCTTGGGGGCCTAATCATCCCTCTTGATTGTGGTTATTCCATCTTGCTAATGTAAGTGAATTCGAACCCTCTTCTCGATGTTCATGGCTACTTTAGTGTGAGTTTGAAGCAAGTCCATCCTCTCACTAAAGTGGGGGCTAAATGTGTCGTAGAAAAATGGCCCCTTGTGATTTTCATGGCCTTGTAGGTCTTGTTTCATGGTGTTTGGTCTATTTTTCTTTAATTTTATGATTGATTGAACATGCATATTTAGGTACTAAAGTTCAAATAATGACATCTTGTGAAGATGTTGTGAAGCGTTGTAAAACATTTCTACACTTTTCTAGAATATATTCATTACAATTTACCTAAAAATCACATTTTTACTCATCATTAAGTCCTATTTTGAAGTGTTGTAAAGTCTTGTAACAAGATTTCATGCTTTTCTAGGCATAACTTCACTATTTATCCCTTTCTTATGACTTATTTTACCCCTTTATGCCCTCATATGCTTTAATTAAGTGTATTTTTTAATGTAAGCCTGAAAAACAACATTAAATACAACATAATTCCTAACGAATATTTCCAGTCCTAGGTGGGACCCATTCACCATGGGTGGCGAATGAGTCCCCCTTGGCCCAAAATTCAAAAAATATTTTAAATTTTCTTTCATTTTTTTTATTTAAATACACTTGATGTCAGCCTATGATGAGGTATGAATGGGTTACTAATGCAGAAGATTGTATAAATAAGTGATTTTCACCTCATTTTACATCTCCTACAATCTTCTCACCCATTCAAACATTCATTCACACATCTCAAGCATTCAAGCATCGTACAACATCTTATCAAGCGTTATTCAAGCACTTTGAAGCATCCATTGATATTACTTCAGATTTGCATCATCAATGATTTGGTAAGTTGGTAGCATTTTCATGTTGTTAGTTTACCATTCTCTTGCATTTTATTATTTTATTAAGGGTTTGATTACTAAAAGTGGGGTTTGACCAAGGAAAACCTATATTTTCTAACCCTAAACCATTTGTCCCTTTGTGCATGTGTGTTTGTAGACCTAGGTATGCATATTTAATAGGTATTTTGGTGTTGGAAAATGGAGAACAAGTCAACTAGGTGCTTCAAGTCAAATCATTCATATTTCAAGCTTGGAGAATGTTTTCTGCCCATTTCTTGTAGAATTGACTTCGGCAACCTGACAATTAGTGATTTGCAAATCTGGTGTTGTAGAGTTGTCTCCTAATTTTTCAAAAATTTGGGAGAGGACTGGTTTGCCACCAGTGGTGAAGAAGTCCCACTATAGGACTGAAAATATGAATTTTGTTAGATTCAGGATCCCAACAGTCAGAAACCAGTTTTTGACATTTTTTCATCAGTAGTAGGACTAATTCACCACCCCAGGCGAATGAATCCCACTATCAAATTTTAGTAATTCGAGTCAACATTCACAACATTCTAGAATCATCAAATCTTTCCCAGGTGTTTTCAAATATAGTTAAAATCTTAGTTTTGCATTCATATTCATTCATTTAGATCACTCAATTGCATTTAGCTTATTTCATTTAGCTTAGACAACATCAAACATTACATAATTTGAATGAACCTTTAGTATTTTTGGGCCCTATCTCTCTCCATTTAGGTGAAAAACCCTAGAAGAGCTAGAGAAGCACATAGGAACAAAAAATCAATGGTTTAGTATGTATGTATTTATATGTACATACATACATACATACATGTATATATATATAGAAATAAATACATATATATATATATATATATATGTGTGTGTGTGTGTGTGTGTGTGTGTGTGTGTTTGTGTGTGTGCATGTAATTATATGTATACATATATACATATAAATACAGAAACATACACAAACATAAATATATATATACATTTATATGTCTATATATATAAACCCTCGATGGTTTTCTACTATCTAGTCTCCACAGTGTGAGGTAATGAAAAACATCATTCTCCTTTCAAAATGCAAACAATGGTACTTACGAATCTTTTTATACAACATTTTTGTGGACCCCTGAAGGGTTTCTTGGTTTTTTGATATTTGTATACATACAATAGAGCACCATACATATATCATCTTATATTTTCAGTTTACTGTTTGAAATTTTTATCCTATATTCTTTACTTAAAAGCTCACATTTTTATTGTATTTTTAGATATTTCTTGGTTAATTGATAGAAGCCTCCTCCATTTTATATATCATGAGTAATTTGTAAAAACCAAGCATGCATTTTAATTCATAGAATTTGTGCCATAGAAAAATGGTACCTTGGCATATTCATGGTCTTTTAGGTCTTTCCTCTTGATGCTTGGTCCATTTTGCTTTGATTTAATGTTGTAATGTAGCTTAAACATTCACATTAGGTGCTTAAACTTCAAATTATGGTATTTTGTGAAGGTTTTCTAAAGTGTTGTAAAACTTTTCTACACTTTTCTAGACTCTATTCATTACAATTCACCTAAAAATCATCCTTTTATTCATTATCAAGTCCTATTTTGAAGTGTTGTAAAGTCTTGTAACAAGATTTCATGCTTTTCTAGGCTTTCACTATTTACACCTTTCTTATGCTTTATTTGATCCCTTTATGCACTCATAAGGCTTAATTAAGTGTATTTTTGAATGTAAACCCTACAAACAACATTAAATGCAAGATAATTCTAGACACCCACTTTCAAGTCCAAGGTGGGACCCATTCACCATGGGTGGCGTATGAGTCCCCCTTGGCTCAAAATTCAAAATATTTCAAAATTTCTTTCAGGTTTTTATTTAAAATCACCTTATGTCGGCTTGTGATGAGGTATCATCAGGTTACTAGGGAGCAAGTGTGTATAAATATGTGTTTTTCTCCTCATTTTACATCTTCCCATTTATCAAGTTCACTTGCATTCATCAATAAGAATTCAAATCACATTTGAGCAATTTGCATCATCTAATCAAGCATCAATCAAGTATTCAAAAATAGCCATTGATGTATCTTTAGATTTCTTCAACAAGGGTTTGGTAAGTTGATAGCATTTTCATGTTATTGTTTATCATTCTCTCCATATTCCATTTCATTATTTTATTAAGGGTTGGATTACCAAAGTGGGATTTGACCAAGGAAAATCCCTTTGGCCTAACCCTTAATCATTTTCCCCCTTTTTCATATGTTGTGTATACAAATTTATCAGGCATTTAGGTGTTCAAAAGTGGACAAGAAGTCAACAAAGTGCTTCAAGTCAACTACTTCCTATTTCAAGCTTGGAGACAACCTATAGTCTATTTTATGCAGATTTGACTTCATCAACCTGACAAGCAGACATTCTTAGATCCGGTGCTACAAAATTGGTCCCTGATTTCACAAAATTTTGGGAGAGGACTAATTTTCCATTAGTGTTGAATGAGTCCCACCTTAAGGTTGGAAAATTAGATTTTGTTAGATTATGAATCTCGACACTTAGAAACCTATTCTTAGAAGTTTTCATCAGAAGCAGGACTGATTCGTCATCAGTGACGAATGACTCCCACTGGTGATTTTTAGTGATCTCTGTCCTTCATTTAGGACACTCCAAATTCTTCATTTTCTACCCAGGTGCACTCTAATTCAACCTTCTTCATTTCTATTTTGCATTTGTTCATCTCTAAGTTCATGATTGTATATCACATTGTGTTTTCAAACATCACGTATAACTTAGGTTTTGCATTCATAATCATTCAATTACATTTCATAGTTATATTTGGATCATCTCATTTAGCTTTAGTTGCATCATACATTTCCTAATCTAAGTGAACCACCTAGATTTTGTGTGGGTTTTATCTCTCTTCTTTTAGGTGAAACATCCTAAGAATTCAAGAGTAGCCTATAAGCCCCATACCCAAAAATCTATAGTTCATTTTGATGAACTTGCATATTGATAACTTTCTCTTTCTGATTTTAATTGCATCTTGCATCTTAGGTTTCATTTGCATCAAAATTCATTTAGGTTTTGTTTTTGCATCCTAGGGTTTCTTAAAATTGCATTAGTGAAACACTCATTTAGATTTCATTTTTGCATACCATATCATTGAAAAATTGAAAATCTGCATTTGATCCTCATTTTGCATTAGAAAAGCATTAAAATCACTTCTCATTTTCTGAAAAAAAGAAAAAAATATCATATTTTGACTCATTCGCCACCTTGGATGAATCAATCCACCTGCACATTTCATACTGCATTTTTAGGCATTTTTCTAGGCATTTACTGCATTTATGTTCTTTGCTCTTTGTTTCAGTTTGCAGAATTCCTATTATTTTCATTTTTCACTCCTAGATTACATTGCACTTAAATTCACCCCATCTTTTGTGCTACTTGTATGAGTGTTTGGTACCCCATTGATAATACTTTAGTGAGATGAAGTTCTAGACTCATGGCTTCCCATGATAGCACTTTCATTGTGGACCTTGGGATCTCAAGAGGTCCTACTCCTAGTATGGAAAATGGTGCATTAGGCATGGATACTACCATTACTATGCCTCCACCTTTCCATCCAATGAATGTTGACACACAAAAAAATTCCATTCCGCAAGAAAATGTCATTAGTATTCATGAATATTTTGCACATTTACAACAAGACTTGTCCCTTGAAAACATTTCCACCACTTCCATACCTGCAATAGAAAACCTTCATCGTTTGATTGAAAGTGATGATGGTTTACAAGTTATGAAACAAATAGCTAAGACATATAATAAACATGCTCCTTCTAGATCCCAATTAGCAAACATAGTTGCAAGCCAAGGAGGACCTCATGTTCCTCCTCCTTCAACCATAGCATCCATACCAACTTACACCACTCCTCAAGTTATAATAAATATGCAACAAGTTAGTTATGTGACTCCTTCTTTCATTATTCCAACTAGCATTCCAAGTTCTTTTGTGGCATCAAATATTCCTTCTTCCACCTCCACCCCTCTTAGTGTCCCTTTCACTTCCCCTAACATCAGATACACTCCATCACCATTTTCCCTTCCACCTCATACCACTTACACCAATCCCATCATTACACAACTCTTTAACACTGTTTCATCCATGCCACAATAAATCTCCAGCATTAGCCACATTCAAAATGCTCCACCCATATATGATGTTCCTAGTACCCCATTATCCCTTGAGATCTTACGCAAACAGATGCCACAAGGAATTGAAATGCCTAGGTTTGAGAAATACAGAGGTAAATGAGACCCTACTAATCATGTCAATGCTTATACAACCTTGTGTAGTGATTTTTTCCTCAATGATAAGTTATTAACCAAAATTTTCCTAGGACCTTGAAGGACACTACATTGGAGTGGTTTTCAAACTTTCACATTCATTCAATCCGATCCTTTAATGAACTTGTGGATTCCTTTATAAGTCATTTCCAAGTCCATATGACTCCTAAAAGGATGATGCCTGATTTAATGTGATGTAAAAAAAAATTTCCGATGAAAAAGTTACTGATTTCATTTCACGTTATCGGTCATTATATGCTCAAATTGATGCTAAGATTCTTAATTCACATCTACAAAAGATGTTTATTGAAAACTTGCACACTCACCTTCAGGATAAGTTAACTATGATGAAATTCCCTTTGTTCATGGATTTATGCATGACCTTTTGTGATTATCATAACTCAGTTTCTAGTCGTGATTCAAAGTCCACTTCTAATTGAGCTAAGAAGTTTAAGCCACACAACCAAAACAATGCGTAAAAATTTAGAAAACCAAATAGAGGCTTTTTATAGTTCAATCCACCTTCTTTGCAACCAACCCAACCTACTCAAAGTCAAGTGGCAACTGTTAAAGCAACGGTGCCCTTTACCTATGGGGACCCAAAGAGACATTTTACTCCCTTACCTGATACCCTCCAGAATACAATTACCAATTACTCCAAAAATAAATGATCACTTTACCTATCATTAAACCACTTGATACCACCAAGCCTTTACCACCCTCCTATAAACCCAATGCTTATTGTGATTTTCATTGCCAAAATGGATATGACAACAAAAACTATAAGTGCCTCAAACACTTAGTTCAAGACCTCATTAATTTTGATCGTTTGTCCATTGCGGGTGTCAATGATCAAGGAAATAAGTATGTTGCACCCCCTAACTAGAATTTACAAATATTTACAAACTCCATGCCTAAACACAATGTTTCATTTGTCAAGGCTAGTGAACCTTCAAACCCTCAAGTCATGAACATTGATACAAATAATGAACAAGCTGATATTACTCCAAATGTTAGCCAAGTTAATATTATGGATGAAATTGTGGGTACGATAGACACTATCCCTTGTAAGGGCCTGTTGATGGTCCAAGTGGCACAATAATAGTTAAACAAAATATTGCTACCATGTTTCTCCTGAAAGAGAAATACAACACATGGATATCTTAGCTCCCAAGGTCTTTGTAGCTGGTTCTCAACTATGCTGATTTCACTCAGTGATTGACGTGAACTATAATGTTCAAGGGGCTGCTGGTGTGGGGCTTGTGGATTGTTCTAAGATCAAGCATGAATTTAAACCTACTCTAATTGGGGTTTTTAAAGAAATAGAAAAAGATGGATCAGAGCTTTGTAATAGAAAAGAACAATAATTCATCCAACTTAACCAGAATTGTTACCTTTCAAGGAATTTCTAACTAAAACTGAAGAACAAAATTAACTTGTGATTAACACACAGTTGCATTCATTCACAGTGTTGATTTCAATAACAGATTGCATATCACCATTTAAACAAAACATAGAATAAGACCTCAATCCTTGAAAGATTCTCAAATCAAATGATTAACTTAAGACAAATACCATTCAGGAACACAATGTGAAGTAGATTAAAATCTGATTACTTCTACTATTAGTGAAATAGATAAGCAACATTTACAAAGCTAGCACAATCACTAGTGTACAGAAAATCTAAGACTCCAAATTGTTTCCATCTACACTAAAAACTGGAAAGATACATTACTGTCTATGCTGAATCTAACTCCTATAAGAAGACACAAGAAACTCACATTACAAAGAATCAGGATGCAACTCTATCTCCTCTAACTGACTTTTCTTTCTAACTTGTAACTCTTAACTTCCAACTATTTTTCTTCTAACCCTTTACAAAGAGGCAAGAATGCCATATATATAGAAAATGTCACAAAAGAAAGCGCTGACCCCTATTTCTATGGTTTACAAAATATCTTCTTTCAGAAGGGTCGGCCCTTAGATCTCTCTAAAGAGAGTTAATGTTGAATTCAATGTGAAGCCCTGTTGTCCATGTTGGTGAAATATTTTTGTCTTCAGGAGAAGTCTTTAGATATTTTGTTACTACAACATTAACTTCATGCATCTGTGTCCATACTTGAACTCCCCTGAAGGGCTGCCTTGAATGCTCTAAAGCATTTTTCCATTAATACCGATCCGCCCCCTTTTTGCCAATAGACTCCAGCTATTCCTGAGACTTGTGGTTGTTTCTTTCCTTCAACCTTCTTCATGCTCTGGACCCTTCTTTCATTGACCATCTCTAGAAGCATCATTGGGCCTCCCTTTAGATATGAACATCATCACCCGAGCCAATCCATCACCTTTTGATCTCAGAAGGAGTCCATGTTGTTTATATCCTGTTGATCTTCTCCAGAGGGGTGGTCAATCGGTCAAACTATCGCCAGTCAACCTTCTTAGCTCCTCCTGATTGGTTAGACATATGCTACGCAAGATTCTCAAGTGGTCAAAAGTGGTCCACCTTAAATCGCATGTCGGTGAGACACTTATCGTGTCTCCCCGATGCGATTATGTCTCTCCTAGCAGCTATCGGCGTAACATGTGATAGTCAGTGAGACCTTTCGGTGAGCTGTAGAAGTTATATCAATCCCAAAAAACACATCAGCAAGACAATTTGCATTGGTCAGAAGTCACAATGAGCTCCACTGGTCACACCAATATCCTTTTCTATTGCTAAGACCTGATTTGTTAGCAGGACATCATAGCGAGGCCAGACCTTTCATCCCAAGCTCATTATGTATCGGCAAGACCCTATCAGGTCGGTGAGACTTGATGGTGACTTCTTCTTTTCTCCCCAAGCTCATTCCATTTGGTAAAACTCCTTTAAGTTGGTGGGACTTCATGGCTAGGCTCAGAATCCTTTGGCGAGCTCATTTTTATGTTGGGGAGACCCCCATTAGTCGGGAAGACCTTATGGTGATATCACTCTATTTCGGCAAGACTAGTTCCCTTCGCCGAGACCTTACATCGAAGCCATGTTGCTTTATGTTGGTGAGACTAAGTCCCCTTGCCAAGATAGCCCTTTTCGGTGGGACCTCCTCCATGTCGGCGAGACCTTTTTTCAAAAACACTTTGCTTCGCTGATCTTATTTCATTTTGGGGAGACAAGCTCCCTTCGTTGAGACCTTTTACGAAGTGCAACATTTCTCCAGGCTCATACCCTATTTCGGTAAGACTCCACCTTGTCGGCGAGACCTCACGGTGAGCTCCAAACATTACACCAAAGGGAGAATCCCCTTTTTGGCAAGACTTCTCTTTCAGCCAGACCTCATGGTGACGATACCTCCTTTCACTGAGACCTCACCCCGTCAGTGAGACCCCACAATGAACATAAACCACTCTCCTTGATGCTACTTTACTATACCTCAGGGAGACCTTTCATAGTCAGCAAGAGTTGCTGACGAAAGAACAACTCTTCCCCTCGAAGGCATCCCTGTCTGCGAGATATCACCCGGTCATTGAGACTTCACTGCAGAGCCACCTTTGTTGCCGAGACCTCATTTCTTTGGCCAGACATCATGCTGAAGGTTTTATCTTTTGGTAATGCTAACCTTGTGTGCAATCGGTTGGTGAGACCTCATGGTGACAAGAATGTTTGGGTGAACAGTGACCTCTAATGGAGAAAATGCACTGGTAGTCAACAAGACAACTGCAAGGTCTTGCCGACTTTCTTCTTAGAGCACTTTTGTGCCAAACTGGATTGAGGAATGCTTCCCAACTAAGCTCCTTGAGAAATATCATCATGTGCATGATTTAATCCTATGAAACAAGGTTTGCATTAGTCCTCAGAAGCAAATAAAACATATTATAATAAAATCCACTATTCCTTTTGATTATTTCATTCAATTTCCAGCAAGAAGAAAACCAATTTAAGTTGAGACAGAACCAAAATCTAACAAAACTAGAATACAATTCAAGAAAAAAATAGAAGAACCCCCTAGGAGAAATGCAAATGATAGAGGCAAAGAAACCAAAAGGAGAAGGGGGACCCATTTTATTCCATAATAAAATAGGGTGGTTATGCAAGGCATAACAAATGGCGACTCGACTGGGAAAATGGTTTAACCATTTTCATGAAATTGAAGGATTCAGCTACCCAGAACTCCTAGTTCATGAACATTACAACTCTAGTTGGGTTAGTTTTAACAAGCAAGGTTGAGCTAGAATCTCAAATGTAAGTCAACACTGGCTACCCCTGAATCTATGTGTGTGGTTGATGATGCATCATCCTTTCATAAAGTTTTCTTCATCTTTCGAACAACAATGTGTAAGATTTGAACTACATGAGTTGATTTCCTTTAGCTATTGTGCAATTATATCCTGGGCATTGCTCTGCTGCCAGTCAGGCATCCATAGCCCCGACAGAGATACCTCTAGTTTTCTCACAACATTACTCTACTACCAGCCAGGCATCCATAGCCCCAGTAGAGATATTGGAATCACCCATTCATATTGAGTCTTCTTTTCTCTTTAAATAGTTCTCTTTTTTTTTCTCATAGAGTTTTAGATATTTCATTTAATTCTCTCCTTTTTTTCAATATGTTAGATGTTTAACATCTGATCTAGGTTGAAAACTACCATAGACTTCATAACAACACCTGGGAGATCAGATTTTTCACTCAAATCTTACAACACTATCATTCTAGGACAAATATAACATTACCAAAGGAGATGATCTTGGTAATTTGTGACAGATTCAGAGGAGCTAATGAAGGTTATTTAATTTGTACCTTTTTTTCAAGACCTTCCACAACTCTTATTGGCAATGGGCACAAAACATAGAGCTCTAGGACCAAATCACCCAATCAACAAACCTGCAAATATCTAAACCACTTCTCTCCTAATGACCAAAGTATACCCGAGATAACAACCACTATTTTAAGATGGGAAAGAATAGATAAACCCCAAAGAACAAAAAAAATAGAAACCAAAAGAACAAAGGAAACATAAAGACATAAGGAAAGGACAAAAAAACAAACAACAAAATATTTACAAACAAAAGAGAAAATTACTTACACAAAGAGCAACAGATTATTCACATAAAGAATAGAGTTATTTACACACAAAGATTATTTACAAGCATAAAATATCTACACAAATGCATCACCCAAAAAAAGTACCAACTTCATGACTCAAAATAGTGTTTAAGAAACTGTCCATTGACAGGCAATGGAACAGGTTCTCCAGTTAAATTACTCAATCGGAAAGCATTTTCTCCTAGGATCTCAGCAATCTGATAAGGACCTAGCCAGAGCTTATCAAATTTCTAGTGACTGCCCTTCTTTTCACTAGCTTTATCCCATAACAACACAAGGTTTGATATCCTAAAAGCTTTGATTTTGGCTCTTTTGTCAAACCAACCTTTGACAACAACTTGGTGCCTAAAGAATTGTTGCAAGGCAACATCTCTATGTTCTTCCAATTTTAACAAAGCATCCAATCTTACTTCTATCCTATTGTCACTAGAGTAGAATTTCTACATGAACTCAAGGATAGGTATTTGCAGATGGATAGGGAACATAGGCTCTTGGCCATATACCGGCCTGAATGGGAGGTCTTTAAAGCAGCCTTGATCTTAGCTAGGTATGCTAGTCCCTAGGGTTGTTCTCTAATAGTTTCCTAATTACCCCTGAAATATTCTTATTGGTTGATTCTAGAACTCCATTGCCTTGTGGATAATAGTTTGAAGAATATTTCAAAACAATTTTGTGATCGTAAGCCCATGAAATGAATTTAGCAGAAGAAAAGGAAGAGCCATTGTAACATACCAATGCGAAGGGTACCCCAAACCTTGTAGTGATGCATTTGGTGAGCAACTTGATCACTACCTTTGTTGTGCTATTCTTGCAGGGCACAACCTCTATCCATCTTGTGTAGTAGTCAGTGGTATTCAAAATGAATTTGTGTTCTGTAGAATATTTTTGGTTAATTACCCCAATAAAATCCAATGCCCATTGGGCAAATGGACTTATCTCATAGACAGGCTGCAATGGCATGGTTGAATGGCGTTCTCTTGATGCAAAAATCTGACATATGTGACATGTTATCATGTGCTGATGGGCATCTTTGAACACACAAGGCCAGTAATAACCAGATCCGAGGATTTGGTGTGCCAATGAATTTGCAAAACCATGACCTGTGCCGTATTTCCCATGAAACTCAGAGATCACATGTTTAGGCTCTTGCTGATCAAGGCATCGTAGGTACACTCCCTCAAAATTCTTCCTATATAGTAGTCTTCCTTTGAGCATATAATGGGAACTTTTCATTCTTAGCGCTCTCCTTTGAGTCACATTCAGTCCTTCTGGACACCGATTTTTTAGCATAAAATAGACAATATCAGCATACCAAGGGTCATTGGAGAAGGACTGGGTTGTGTATTGCTAACAAATGATGTTGTCACTAGCATTCGCCAAGGAATTAGACAAGCTTGTACCTCTGACAAGTATCATAGGGCATATCTCCAGGTCGAACTCTTGCAAGATGGCCATCCATTTCCCTCTTCTTTCTCCCAGCTCGTTCTACATAAGTAGAGACTTCATAGTAGCGTTAGTAACTACAACAATGATTTGGCTTCGAAGGATGTAGTGCAAATTTCTTGACAACCTTGACCAGTGCAAAAGCTTGCTTCCCAAGAGGTAGGTATTTGATCTCGGCATTCTTAAATGGAGAGCTCATGAAAGCAATCAGTCTCTCCTCTATCTCTTCTCTTCGCTGAGTCAGTACAGCTTCATAGGAATGCTCGAAAGAAAATGAATAAATGTAGAATGGCCTCGTGTAGTTAGGGTTAGTAAGGACTGGTACTTTTGAAATGGATCACTTAAAATGTGAAAACACGGCCTTTGCCTCGTCACTCCACTCTATCTTGGCATCTTTCTTCATCATCTCATTTAGTGGTCTTATGATTTCTCCAAAGCTCGTGATAAACTTTCTTACAAAGTTGATCTTGCCAAAGAAAGACCTCATTTCTTTCTCGCTTCCTAGCCAAGTGATCTTCAAAATAGACTCAACTCAGTTTGGATTGATCGATATTCCCCTTTCTGAAATTATATGTCCCAAGAGCTTTCCCTCATAAACTCCGAACACACACTTTTTAGGATTCAAGGAGACTCCATACTAGATACATCATTCAAGCACCTTAGCTAAGTCTATAGCGTGGTTCAATCTATCTTTGGAGAACACTGTCAGGTCGTCCATGTAAACAATAATGCATTTACCAATTAGATCCTTGAATGCTATGTCCATGGTGCGTTGAAAAGTTTCCCCAACGTTTATTAGACCGAATGGCATCCTTCTGTATGCAAACATCCCCCACTTTGTAGTGAAGGTTGTCTTCATCCTATCTTCATAGTTAACCATCACCTGATTGTATCTAGAGTAACTGTCTAGGAATGATATCATCTAAGATCCATTGATGGTCTACAAGACTTCATCCTGAGAAGGAAGTGGGTAGTTATCCTTTTCTGAAGCTCTATTCAAATTTCTGAAGTCTACACATAGCCTGATCTCTCTATTTTTCTTACGGACTGGAACTAAGTTAGCCACCCATGTCGAATGGCGTACAGGGAAAATTATCCTTACAGAAAGCAATTTCTAAACTTCTTTAAGGATCAGTGGTTCAATTAGGGCATTGACAAGGTGTTGTTTCTATCAGAATGGTTTAGCTTCGAGCTTCAAAGGGATAGTATGAGTCATTACAGAAGCATCAAATGTCTTTAGATCTTCATATCCCTAGGCTATCGCAGTAATATGTTTCTTCAGTGCCATCAATATGTCTTTTCTAATTGCTTCAGGGCAGGCTTTCCCTATCTAGACGTTTCTTTTAGGGCCAGAATCAACCAAGTTAACAATTTCATATTCACCTCCATTATCTTCAGTTGATACCTTCTCTTGAGCCCTGGGGTCTGAATCAAAAATTCTTTCTAGGGTCACCATCCCCTTGGGAATGCTATTCCCTTTTAAATTGAGGACCCCTTCTGTATCACAATCTTCAGGGTTCCAATCTCCTTGATCCCTGTTGGACTCATCAATGATCTATCCTTCAAAAACATCCGAACTTGCTAGGAAAGCAAGGATATGTTGATCATCATCAAAGACCTAAAAATTCTTGATATTATCAGGAACAACTGGGGTGGATAACAATTCTACTGAGAATCTTTTAAATTTGGAGCCTTGCATAGGTTCTAGGGTGTTTGGAGCAATAGCTAATGAATCAGCTATATGATTTTCTTCTCTAGGGATCAAACTAATCCCAAAATCATCGAAGTCCTCAATCAAGTTCCATACCCGATTTCTATATGCTTCCATCCTTCTATTGTGACATGTGTATTGGCTGTGTACTTACCTGATAACAATTTCTAAATCTCCTTTGACCACCAAGGTAGTGACCTTCTTATGCACAAACATCAGCCCTCAAGCTAGAGCTTTGTATTCTGCTACGTTGTTAGTGCATCCAAATTGCAGCCTGTAAGAAGCAAAGAAGTTTTTCCCTTTCAGGCTAGTTAATTCAATCCCAACACCACAACCTATTCTAGATTTAGATCCATCAAACATGAGGGTCCATAACTGATCATGGGTTGGGCTCAATCCTTTTGAAGTTGTTATGGGTGCTTGGGTTAGATGAGCCATAGGTGGAGCTACTTGATCTTTTGCATCAAATGTAGGGAAAGGGTGCTCAATAGGTTCTTTAGGTACACTTTCCAATTCCTGGTTAGCCACATCATATAATCTGTGGCTATCCTTTGGACAGTTACTTGTGCCTTTAGTTAACCCCTTGGGTTTTGGTATATTCAAGAGTGTAGGGGTGTCAAACAAACCTTAGGGTTGCTCCTCATCAATATGCTGATTCAGAAATGTATCTGGGGTAAGCTTAATTTGAGAAAGAACTTCCTTTAAAGGTATCCTATTCCTGGTTAACATTGTTGCTTCCTTGGCCTCAAACGAGAAGTGATTTGCAATGGTCTTAGGGTGCCTTGGATTAGTTTCCTAAAATTGGGAAACATGACTTAGAATATTGATGCAAGGTTGGTAGGTCAATTTTGAATGATTTTGGTAGTGTATCCTGCACCAATTAGGGAGTAAAAGACTTTGCAAATCGATGTCTTCCCCCAAGAATAGCTGATCCTGTTGCAACTTCCTAATTAATGCTTGTTGATTTTCATTATTCGTGGGATCAGGGGACTCTTGTATTGAAAAATATTTGGTGTCAAGAACCGAAAAGGTTAAAATTTCTTCTCTTTTAAAAACCCCTATTTCGGTTTCAAAATAAGCTACCTCATTGGGACAATCATATTTAGTGATGACATGCTTGAGGTGAGGTTCACTTTCAATCCTAATCTACGTAGGCACTCCCCTCCATGGTAGCCACATGTGTGAAAAGTCGAGGGAGAGATATCATCCTATACTTTTCATCAAATTTTTATTCAACAATATACCATAGGTCTCAGGAATGTCTGCTACTTGGATATCTATGTTGGTTAGGATCCTAAGGTCAGATCCTACTTGCACATGTATGTTTCTCAATTCCCCACTACATTCACCTCTGTTTTATCAAGTTGAATGACCTTGTTTGTCTGAGTGGGGTTTAATTCCAATTTCTTGCATACAAAAAATGGCACAACATTGCCAGAAGCTCCTGAATCTAACAAAGAATTATGTAGATTCTTTCCATAGATTCTTAAACTCAAAAGAAATGGTGGGGTACCAACCTTGCTTCTATACAAAGCTATGTTCATGTCTATAGTAGGTGTAACCTTGTTTTTCCCTTTTGATTTATTAGCTTGTTTGAAAGCTCTCAACACTATCTCTCGTTGAGTAGGGCACCACTTTAAGATGTCAAAATATGATAAAGAGGTTTTCAGCCTCTACATCTCAACAACAATATCAAATTTTGGGTTATAACTTGCATTATTCTTGACAACACCAAGTGGATTACCTATGTTATGGAAGTTAGGTGAACCTTTTGGTGGAGGAGGGTTGTTGTCAGCACTTTGATTCAGAGGCACGATGTGATTAGGCGGTGCTGATGTAGTGAATGGACCTTTATTCTGATTTCTCAGGAAGTGTCCTCCCTTTCTCTGAAAGGCTTGAGCATCATACATGTCTTCCTCTAGTTCGTTCTCATCTTGCCTTGGGAATGAAGGTTCCTCCTCAAAGAGGTAATAAGTCATTGTTGTATCTACTGAGTCACCTCCTTTGTTTGAATTCCCCAGGAATGTGTGGGCATCTGCCTGCGCCATCTTGACAACCTTCTCCATTTTGGGGCAGTTCACCTCAAAATGGGTTGTAGTATCATGCAACCTGCAATAGTTAGTCATAAAATTAAGGTCGACCACATTTGCAGTATGTGACCTCTCCTCATTAGCTTGATAATTATGAAAGACTCCACCACTATTTGGCCTTGTATTCCATTGTCAATTGTTATTTGGCCTTTGGTTATATCCTCTATTTTGATTTTGATAACCTTGGTTAGAGGAGTTTTGGCCTTGATAACCCCTTTGGTTATAATTGTTATGATTCTGATAATTACCCTGATTGTTGCTATTTTGTTTAGGGTAGTTACCCTGACTTTGGGAGGGGCTCAATCGAAGCTGAGCCAAGTCATTTGTGACTTGGGATAGTGTTTTCTTTAAGGTCTCTACCTCATTTGTGAGTTGGACTATCCGTTCACTTTCCACACTCTTAGCAACAGGTGCCTAACCACCATGATTTGGTGTTCCAATTGGGTTATGATGACCATGGGAACTTTTAGGAAATTGTGGTTGTTGGAAGAAGTCAGGAGTTCCATTAGCAAATAATGGAACTGGTGGTTGAGTCTGCAACTCAGACATAGGTCCATAATGGGAAGGAAATGTCCCTGGGACAATATTGAATAAAGGGGTTGGGCTAGGTATCTGATACCCTATTGAAGGGAAACCTCCTCCCAAACTTCCTTGTTGAGAGCTAATTTGTTGCTACAGCTTGATGGCTAGGTGGTAAACTTTAGACAGGGAATCAATATTAGCTGGTTGATAAGTTCTTTGTAGGAACAAACCCAGCAATGGGTCTATAACCCTAAAGTACGCTTGAATGGCACTATTATCAATAACTAGATAGGGGTCCTGCAACCTCCTATACATTCGTTGAAACCTAGTATTGAACAAGGGCAAGGATTCACATGGCTCTTACCTAATGGTAGCAAACTGGTGATATAAAAGAGTTGTGTCCACATAAACTCTTAACTGATTAATGAAAGCATTTTCCAAGTGTGTCCAGGTAAAAATAGAACCTTGTGGAAGATTAAGATACCAATTGTATGCCATATCCCCTAAGGAATAAGGGAACAACCTACATACTACATCATGGTGAGCTATCTGAGCTCTGGTACAAGCATCCTTAAAAGCTTGTATGTGCTCTTTAGCACTCCTTGATTCACCATGAATGTACTTGGGACAAAATTTCTCAGGATTCTTAGGCATATCATGAAAACCTCCAATAATAGTCCCCAATGGAGAGGGATTATTTTGAGAAAATGCCATTGGTGGCGGTGGTGGTGGTTGAGCTAGCTGTTGGATGGGTAGAATTAGCTATAATGATAGTTGAGATGGATTCAGTGGTGGATTGATGGGTACCCACTGGGGTATTGGTGAAAAGCCTGGTGGAGTGAGCAGAGCTGATAAGGGCGGTATGATAGTTTCCCCAGTCTTGTGACGTCTATGTCTTATTGGGGTCTTGAGTTGTATCAAAGGTGGTGGATTTTCAGCTGCTTAAAGAACTCTACGGGACCTTTCTAGTGAGAAAAATCTAGTATTATCCAGCTTTCTTTTATAGGCCCTCCCTCTACCACCATCTTTTGTTTATGGTCCAAGTGGCACAACAACAGTTAAATAGAATATTGCTACTCTGTTTCTCCTGAAAGAGAAAGACAACACATGGATATCTTAGCTCCCAAGGTCTTTGTAGCTGGTTCTCAACTATGTGGATTTCACTCAGTGATTGATGTGAACTATAATGTTCAAAGGGCCTACTGGTGTGGGGCTTGTGGATTGTTCTAAGATCAAGCATGAATTTAAACCTACTCTAACTAGGGTTTTTAAAGAAATAGAAAAAGATGGATTAGAGCTTTGGAACATAAAAGAACAATAATTCATCCAACTTAACCAGACTTGTTACCTTTCAAGGAATTGCTAACTAAAACTAAAGAACAAAATTAACTTGTGATCAACACATAGTTTCATTCATTCACAGTGTTGATTTCAATAATAAATTGCATATCACCATTTAAACAAAACATAGAATAAGACCTCAATCCTTGAAAGATTCTCAAATCAAATGATTAACTTAAGAAAAATACCATTCAGGAACACAATGTGAAGTAGATTAAAATCTGATTGCTTCTACTGTTAGTGAAATAGATAAGCAACATTTAAAAAGCTGGCACACTCACCAGTGTACAAAAAATATAAGAATCCAAATTGTTTCCATCTACACTAAGAAAACTGGAAAGATACATTACTGTCTATGCTGAATCTAACTCCTACTCTAAGAAGACACAAGAAACTCCCATTACAAAGAATTAGGATGCAACTCTATCTCCTCTAGCTGATTTTTCTTTCTAACTTCTAACTCTTAACTTCCAACTATTTTTGTTCTAACACTTTCCAAAGAGGTAAGAATGCCATATATATAGAAAATGTCCCAAAAAGAAAGCGCTGGGCCCTATTTCTAGGGTTTACAAAATATCTGCTTTCAAGAGGGTTGACCCTCAGATCTTTATGAAAAGAGTCAATGTTGCATTCAATGTGAAGCCTTGCTATCCATGTTGGTGAAAGATTTTCATCTTCAAGAGAAGTCTTTAGATCTTTTGTTACTACAACATTAACTTCATGCCTCCGTGTCCATACTCGATCTCCCCTGAAGGGCTGCCTTGAATGCTCTAAATCATTTTTCCATTAATATCGATTTGCCCCCTTTTTTCCAGTAGACTCTAGCTATTCCTGAGACTTGTGGTTGTTTCTTTCCTTCGGCCTTCTTCATGCTCTAGATGCTTCTTTCATTGACCATCTCTAGAAGCATCATCGAGCCTCCCTTTAGATCTGAACATCATCACCCGAGCCGATCCATCACCTTTGATCTTAGAAGGAGTCCATGTCATTTGTATCTTATTGATCTTCTCCACAGGGGTGGTCAATCAGTCAAACTGTCAACGGTTAGCCTTCTTAGCTCCTCTTGATTGGTTAGACATATGCTATGTAAGATTCTCAGGTGGTTAAAAGTGGTCCACCTTAAATCGTATTTTGGTGAGACATTTATCATGTCTCCCCAATGCGATTATGTCTCTCCTAGTAGCTATTGGCGTAACATGTGACAGTCGATGAGACCTTTTGGCAAGCTGTAGAAGCCATATCAAGCCCACAAAACCCATCAGCAAGACAATCAATATCAGTCAGAGGTCACATCGAGCTCCACTAGTTACACTGATATCCTTTTCTATTGTTGAGACCTGATTTTTTGGTAGGACATCATAGCGAGGCCAGAACTTTCATCTCGAGCTCATTCTGTATTGGAAAGACCCTATTGGGTCGGTGAGACTTCATGGCGACTTCTTCTTTTCTCTCCAAGCTCATTCCATTTGGAAAGACTCCTTCAAGTCGATGGGACTTCATTGCGAGGCTTAGAATCGTTTGGCGAGCTTATTTTTATGTCGGGGAGAACCCCATTAGTCGGGAAGACCTTATGGCAATATCACTCTGTTTTAGCGAGACTAGTTCCCTTCGTCGAGACCTTACACCGAAGCCATGTTGCTTTATTTTGGTGAGATTGAGTCCCCTCGCCAAGACATCCCTTTTCAGCAGGACCTCCTCCATGTCGGCGTGACCTTTTTCTGAAAACACTTTGCTTCATCGATCTTATTTCATTTCGGGGAGACAAGCTCCCTTCATCGAGACCTTTTTTGGAGTGCAACATTTCTCTAGGCTCATACCCTATTTCAGTTAGACTCTGCCTTGTTAGCGAGACCTCATAGAGAGCTCCAAACATTACACCAAAGGGAGAATCCTATTTTCGGTGAGACTTTTCTGTTTTAGCCAGACCTCATGGTGACGATACCTCCTTTCATCGAGACCTCACCCCATCGGTGAGACCCTATAGTGAACGCAAACCACTCTCCTTGATGCCACTTTACTATACCTCGGGGAGACCTTTCATAGTCGGCAAGAGCTCCCGGCGAAAGCACAACTCTCCCCCCTGAAGGTATCCCTGTCAGCGAGATATCACCCGGTCGCTGAGACTTCACTACGGAGCCACCTTTGTCGCTGAGACCTCATTTCTTTGGCTAGACATCATGCCAAAGGTTTTATCTTTCGACAATGTTAACCTTGTGTGCAATCAGTCGGTGAAACCTCATGGTGACATGAACATTTGGGCCAATAGTGAGCCTCCAATGGAGAAAACGCACTGGTAGTCGACAAGACAACTGTAAGGTCTTGCCGACTTTCTTCTTAGAGGACTTTTGTGCCAAACTGGATTGGGGAATGCTTCCCAACTAAGTTCCTTGAGAAATATCATCGTGTGCATGATTTATTCCTGCAAAACAAGGTCTGCATTAGTCCTCAGAAGGAAATAAAACATATTATAATAAAATCCGGTATTGCTTGTGATTATTTCATTCAATTTCCAACAAGAAGAAAATGAATTTAAGCTAAGATAGAACCAAAATCTGACAAAACTAGAAGGAAACTTGAGAAGAAAATAGAAGAACCCCCCAAGAGCAAAGCAAATGACAGAGGCAAAGAAACCAAAAAGAGAAGGGGTGGTTATGCAAGGCATAATAGGGCCTAGCCAATAAATCTCTTGATATCACTTTTTCTTCTAATGATATACTTAAAAAGCTTCTTGATAGTCCTCTTTACATATTTGACCACATCTATGTTAAGCCCACCAATGGAATATAAATAGATCCCACTCGTGGTGAGAATGTGATCACAAAAGAATTTTTAGTATACATGAGTTATATCAAGATCCTTATAATAAACAAACAGCATGGATTAAAATACATGCTGGTCTTGTGTGCCCTATGATCAGATCGATCATACTCCCATTATAAGTAGGACCTAAAACTTTAGATGTAACTTATTACACAATCAGATCAATTTCATCTACTACTATGTCATTCTTTGATGGACGCTTGATGAAAGCGGTCCCTTCGGATGTTCACAAATGTTTGAAGTTTCCACATGGAAATGAAATATTTACCATACACCATAGTGGCTTTCATCCATTATCTTCTCAATGTATTTTTTCCTTAGAATATTTTTCACCTGAACCTATGGAGCCCATCACCCCTCATAAGGATTTCTTCTTCATAGCCTATCAAAAATTCAAAGCCAAACAAATAGCCAAATTGTCTCTTCGTACCCCATCCACTTCCACTCCTCCTATCCTAGATGAAACCATTCTTCAACTTGAGTCTGACATTGGACAAACAATAGAACCTCATGAACAAAAAACCATAAACACTTTCTCTCCATCGTTTAAATGACCAAGAGAAAATGAAACCAATCCCATCATGCCTCCTCACATTAAACAAGTGTATAAAGCTAAAGAGAAAGTGATTGACTTGTCTTCTTCATTTTCTTCCATTCTTCCCTCTTTGGAAGAAAAGGAAGCTATGATGGATCAACCTGTGCTTACACCTAAAAAAATATAAAATAAAATAAAACTAAACCGCGGCGGTAGAGAGCATAGGCATCGTCATCATCTCATTGCTCGTCAAATGCAAAATGAGAATAACCAAGAAAATCAACCTCACCCTTTTAAAAAAGAAATAGATGATCACCCTCCCCCTCCTAACCCACAAATAGATAATACAGTCCATCCCTCACAATAAAATGAACCAATCCAACAACCATAAATTTTGATACATCATTCCTTGGAAATAACCCTTTGTACTCCTATCGTAATCAACCTTGATGATGATGATGATGAGGAGATCACATGAATAGATGAAGAACTGCAAAATGATTTAAACTCTTTATTTTCATCTACCATGAGCTTAAATGATAAATCTTCCACACCAAGTGAAGAACCTGTAACATCTGTTAGTTCAACACTTACAATTCTGACTTTGGACAGTCAACTGCCATCGCAATTGGGAGGTGGATGACTTGTTAGATGGTTGACTTGCATTCGCCTTGCAAGACTTTTTACATTTTTCTCTTTTTCTTTCACATGTGTATCATGTTCCCCCATAATGTGTGTTTGATGCTATCTCTCTTTGTGTATGACGCAAAGCGTAGAGACACCCTGTGTCTCTTCCATGTTGACCCAAAAGGTCCTCTTCCTTTTCCTTTTTGTTTTGTGTTTTCCTTTTGGGGATGACACAAAGCATTGAGATGACCTATGTCTCTTCCATGTTGAACCAAATGGTCCCTTTTTCTTTTTTCTTTTCCTTGTGTTTTCCTTTTGGGGATGACACAAGGCATTGAGACCGAAATGTCTCCTTCATGTTGACCCAAAAGCTTTTTCTTTTCTTTTTCCTTTTCATTTGATTTTTGCTTGTGTTTTCTTTTTGGGGATGATACAAAGCATTGAGATCATAATGTCTCTTCCATGTTGACCCAAAATAGATCTTCTTTTCCTTTTTTTTTTCACTCTCTTTGTGTCATTCTTCCAATTCTATGTGCTTTGGGGAATGATGATAGTTCTGAGCTCTTTCATAAAAACATTGCAACAACGAACATACTGACCCCAAATCCATAGTTCCCTTATGTGTTTGGTGTGTTCCTATCTAGGGGGAAACCCTTCTCTCTCTCTTTTGTTTTCTTTTTCATTTACATGAAGCAGCCTGCCTTGGAAACATATGACTTGGAATAGGGGCCTTCCACATTGGCTCTCATGTCTTATTTTTATCTTTACATTTCCTTCTCTACTTTAAAGTAATTTCTCACAAATTGATGTGTAGCAATTTATTTAAAGTGGGGGGAATACATTGGTATCATTTCATTTGCATTCTTGGTTCTTAGTGTAGCCTTCTGACTTCATACGTTGCGTTTGTCACTTTGTGGACAACATTGGGTGTGATTTCCTTCATAAGTGTGATCTATCTTAGCATATTACATTCCTCTTAGTGGTTAATGCAACACACTACATCCCCTAAGTTATGAATCTTTTATTCTTTGATTGGTCCTCTCTTGGAGACATTAGATACAATGTTCCCTAAGTGATAGACCTTGCATAAACTTAACAAGATTCCTTTGAACATCTTTTACATTTTATATTTTTAAATTTTACTTTTTTACATTTTTTCCACCTTGCATAATGCACCTTGCATGCTTGTGGTACCTTCCTCTTTGTTCACGAGTTCTAAGAATACAAAGCTTTTCTTGTCTCATGAAGCAAAAACCAACATTTTCCTTTGTGACACCTTGTTAAAGTTATCAAGAGGTATAACTTTGATATGGTTGAGTGGGAAGCCTATTCAGTGGCATGACTTTCCCCATAGCCACCTATGTGTTTGTGAGTGCATACTGACTAGTGTATGTACTTCACCTTTTGGGTCTTCTCACCTTGTGGACCACCATGAGTCTTGTTGCCCCAGAGGGAGTATGAATTCTCTTTTTCTCAGAAATAGCCTAGATATAATCCACAACTAGTTGGATAGACGATCGAAGCTTCATATGAATTTTCGCTCTCTTTCACATGTGTGTTCCTTTGTTATTATGTTTATTTTTCCATGGGATCTTCATCTTGCAGGCTTGACCATCCATCTTGATTGTTGTTATTCCATCTTTCTAACATAAGTGCATTAGGACCTCCTTCTTGATACGCATGGCTACTTTAGTGTGAGTTTGAAGCAAGTTTATCCTCTCACTAAAGTGGGGGCTTAATGTGTCATAGAAAAATCCCTTGGAATTTTCATGGTCTTTTAGGCCTTTCCTTTTGATGCTTGGTCCATTTTGCTTTGATTTAATGTTGTAATGTGGCTTAAAAATTCACATTAGGTCCTTAAAATTCAAATTATGGCATCTTGCGAAGGTGTTGTAAAACATTTCTACACTTTTCTAGAATCTATTCATTACAATTCACATAAAAATCAACTTTTTATTCATTATCAAGTCCTATTTTGAAGTTTTGTAAAGTCTTGTAACAATATTTCATGCTTTTCTAGGCTTACTTTCAGTATTTACACCTTTCTTACGCTTTATTTGACCCCTTTAAGCACTCATAAGGCTTAATAAAGTGTGTTTTTGAATCTAAACCTGACAAACAACATTAAATGCAAGATAATTCTTGACACCTACTTTCAAGCCCAAGGTGGGACCCATTCACCATGGGTGGCGAATGAGTCCCTCTTGGCTCAAAATTCAAAATATTTTAAAATTTCTTTCGAGTTTTTATTTAAAATCACCTTATTGTGGCCTGTGATGAGGTATCATTAGGTTACTAAGGCACAATTGTGTATAAATATGTGTTTGTCTCCTCATTTTACATCTCCCCATTTATCAAGTTCACTTGTATTCATCAATAAGCATTCAAATCACATTTGAGCACTTTGCATCATCTAATCAAGCATCAATCAAGCATTCAAGAGAAACCATTGACATATCTTTAGATTTATTCAACAAGGGTTTGGTAAGTTTATAGAATTTTCATGTTATTTGTTTATCATTCTCTCCATATTCCATTTCATTATTTCATTAAGGGTTTGAATACCAAAGTGGGATTTGACCAAGGAAAATCCCTTTGCCCTAACCCTTAACAATTTCCCCCCTTTTGCATGTGTTGTGTATGTAGATTTATCAAGCATTTAGGTGTTTAAAAGTGGAAAATAAGTCAACAAAGTGTTTCAAGTCAACTAATTCCTATTTCAAGCTTGGAGACAACCTACAATCTATTTTCTATAGGTTCGACTTTGTCAACCCTTCAAGCAGACATTCTCAGATTTGGTGCTACAAAATTGGTCCCTGATTTCATAGAATTTTGGGAGAGGACTAATTCACCATTAGTGGTGAATAAGTCCCAGCTTAAGGCTAGAAAATTAGATTTTGTGAGATTCTAGATCCCAACACTTAGAAACCTATTCTCAGAAGTTTTCACTAGAAGCAAGATTGATTCACCATCAGTGGCAAATGAGTCCCACTAGTGATTTTCAATGATCTCTGTTAGCATTCAGGACACTCCAGATTTTCATTCTTTTCCCAGGTGCACTCTGATTCAACCTTCTTCATTTCTATTTTGTATTTGTTCATCTCTTAGTTCATGCTTGCATATCACATTGTGTTTTCAAACATCACATATAACTTAGGTTTTGCATTCATAATCAGCCAATTATATTTCATAGTTGAATTTATATTATCTCATTTAGCTTTAGTTGCATCATACATTTCCTAATTTGAGTGAACCACATAGATTTTGTGTGGGTTTTATCTCTCTCCTTTTAGGTGAAACATTTTAAGAGTGCAAGAGTAGCCTATAAGCCCCATACCCAAAAATCAGTGATTCAAAAGTATATACTTAAACATGCATTTTAATTATATATGTATGCATACACACACACATCCATATATATGTATATATGAATACATGTATCTACATGTATATATATGTATAAAATATGTATATATGTATGTATATATATTTAAATATAGATACATATGTGTCTATATGTGTGTGTGTGTGTGTGAATATAATCAATCTTAAGCTTTGAATACTTCAATACCTTTGAAATGGTTAAGCTTTCATCCTCATATGTATGACGAAATATAAATTATATACATACATACATACATACATATACATACATACATACATACATACATACATACATACATACATACATACATACATACATACATACATACATACATACATATACATACATACATACATACATACATACATACATACATACATACACATATATATATGTATGCATGTATTTCTCTATACATATGTATATGAATCTATCCATTGTGTATGAATATATAAAGTTTAAATTTGAAATTGAACACAAAATAATAATTTTCACTTTGCCATTTCTTCCATGCACTTCCAAAATCTTCAAAGGAAAAGACCTGACATTCTACCAATAATTCAATATCACCTCTGCAAGACCATCAATCAGAACACAAACATTATCCAAAATTTCCTCCATTTTCTGAGAAAGATTTCCCACCTTCACCACACATGTACCTCATTGAAGGTAAACCAAATCATAGCTGTAAACTAGCTCGATCAACTTCCTCCATTACTTGTGGTAAAAATTCACCATAATAGGATTCCTCTTCTTCTTTAAAAAGGTCTTATCGAAATGCATAGGAAATAATTTAATCATAGATCAATCATCCATCAACATATCATAAGACCCGTAAAGCTTCCTCTTGGCCTCAAAGGGCATATAATCAATCTTAAAATTTGAATACTTACTACCTTTGAAATAGGTAAGCTTTTGTCCTCATATGTATGACCACATATAAATATATATGTATGCATACATACATACATACATACATACATACATATAGATATGTATGCATATATGTCTCTATACATACATATATGAATCTATCCATTGTTTATGAATGTCTAAAGTTTAAATTGGAAATTGAACATAAAATAATACTTGACATTTTTCCATTTCTTCCATGCACTTCCAACATCTTCAAATATGAAGACCTAAAATTTTGCTAATAATTTGGTATCACCTATGCAAGCCCATCAATCATAGCATAAATATTATCCAATATTTCATCTATTTTATAAGAAACCTTCCCCACCTTCACCACACAACATGTACCCCATTGAAGGTAAACCAAAGCATAGCTGCAAGCTAGCTCAATGAAACTCCCTCCATTGCTTGTGAAAAAGTCCACCATAATAAGATGCTTCTTCATCTTCTTAAAAAAGGTCTTCCCCAAATGTGTAGGCAATAATGGAATCATAGATCTATCATCCATCAACATATGTTAAGACCCACCAAGCTTCGTCTTGGTCTCAAAGTGCATATAATCAATCTTAAGCTTTCAATACTTCAATACCTTTAAAATAGGTAAGCTTTCATCTTCATATTAATATATATGTATGTATGTATACATATATACATATATATACATATATATACATACATACATATAATATATATATTTGTGTGTGTGTGTATGTATATATATATACATACATATATACTGTACTATAGAAAAAAGGAAACTTGCTTGATTTTGGATTAATTGATTATAAATTGGACTTAATGGGGCCTTGATTCAGTGTTGTGAGATTTTTTACACATGAACACTAGGTCTTGGACCCTTGTAAATTGAATAAAATGCATTCATCAATGTATTGTAAAGGTGTTGTAATGTGTTGTAAAAGACTTTCACACTTCTCTATACTTAATGAACCCATTTTCACTTAATTCAACATTATAAAATGTATTTAATTACATTATCACATCAATCTAGAAGGATTGTAAAATAAATTTAATGTTAATATAGTGTTGTAATGTGTCTTGCACATTCACATTAGATGTGATTTTCTAGGCTAAGTGGACCTCCTTTTAGTGTTGTAAAGTGTATTTAATCACACTTTCACATTGAATTATATGTCCCAAGCCCTAATTGACCTTCACATCATCATTAATAGGCCCCTATGACTCCATATTGTTCATCCCAAGGCTTGATTTGATCAAATACCTGATAAAATCAACATAAAAACTAAAATTCCTCATTCCCCAACAACCTAGTTGGCAAATGGGCCCCTCTAGGATTGATTCACCCAAAGTGATGAATTAGTCCCATTTGGGTCATTTTTGAGTTTTGAGCAAGAAATTTTGGAACTAAAGTTGATTATTCTTTCATATCAGCCTTAAGGATCCAACTTATGAGAAAATTAAGATAATTTCCTATAAAATCAAGCCTCTAAACCCTAATTCACATCTATTATCATTCATTCATCATTTATCTTGTCCCTCAAGTCAAGCAAGCTAGGGTTCCATCATTTCAAGTCATTAAGATATAATTTTTCAAACATTTAAGGGTAGATTCTTCATATTGTTGCAACAATCCAAGATCAATCATTACAACAAGGTATGAATCCCTCCATTTCATGTTCATTCTTCATATTATTTCTTCATTTGGTTTAATTACCTAAAAGTGGTTTGACCAAGGAAAACCCCCATGCCCCAACATTCAACATTTCTCCTTCTTGTATTGTGTGTTTGCAGATTTAGGCATCTTGGAAGCTTGGAAATCATTAAGAATCAAGTTAAAAAGTGGTTTAAGTCTTCTCTTCATTGTCTAAGGAAAAATATCAACAAAATGTCACTTTCAGACCCAAAAATAAAACTTTTAGAGGCAGACACCTATCAGGAACCGAAGTGCAGACTAAAGAATTTAGTTTCCACTTTTGGATTTTCAAAAAATCAAAAGTGGACTGATTCGCCATGGATGGCAAATCAGTCCCACTACTAGGCCTGAAAAGGGTTTTTGTAGTTTTGGGTACCCATTTGTCTGAAATGGGTTTCAGGATAGTTACTCAAAACTCATTTCAAATGTCATTTCTAGTCTTTATCAAGTTCTCAAGTGCACACTTTTAGTTTCATCAAATTCTTTTACAGTTTTCTTTCATTCCTAGGTGTTTTTACATATCACAAGGTGTTTTCCAACAAGTTACATTTCAATAGTTTTCACTTAATAATCAATAGCTTTCATTGGTTATTTGCATTTAGTTTATCTCATCTAGGCACATTTCATTTATATTTCCATTATACTTGCATTAGTTTGAGTGAACCACCTAAGTTTTTGGCCTATCTCTCTCCTTTTAGGTGAAAAACCCTAGGAGTGCAAGAGAAGTACATAGACTCAAAAATCTATGGTTCATTTTGGTGAACCTGCATTTAGAATAATTTTCTTTTTTGATTTAGAGTTCTTTATCATAGATCTAGCCTCACATTAACCTTGCATTAGGGTTTGCATGTATTAATTTGCATGTTAGGTTTCAAATTTTTCATTCATGAAAAGTGCATTTAGGTTGCATTTTTGGCATTTAAAATCATTATTTTTTTTTGAAATTTTGCATTTTCATCTTAGGTCTACATCTTATAGTACATATACCATCACTGTCCATCAAAAAAATCTCAAAAAATCTCAAAAACATCCTCACTCGGACTCATTTTCCACCTTGGGCGCATTAGTCCCTTTTCACCCCATAAACTACCTTTTACAGAACAGAAAACCCTATTTTTTAGCTTCTATTTGGTGCTATTACCTATCTATATCAGTTGGCTAAGTTCCTATTACATGCATTTCATTAGAAATAGCATACATTAGCTCGTTTCAGGCATTTCTCAAATTCAATTTTGCATCTACAACATGTCATTTTCAGATCACTTCATTGTCTAATAAAAAAATTATGTTGTTTGAAAACTAAAAATTACATTCTCACATTGCATTTCAAGTTTGCATAGTTTAATTTTTCCAAATTTTAGTTTCAATCTTCTACAAATTTGCAAAGAGCAAGTTAGTAAATAACCATGTTAGTCATTCATTTCATGCATTCCCTACTAATGAGAGTCTCTTAGTACAAGAGAGTGAAACTATCAATGTTAACCCTACACCCTCTTCTATCTCTCCTATTAGTGCAGATGGTGTGATAGAAGAGCCTACAAACATAGATACTCATGATAATCACAATTGTTCTTCTCCCAATACATCTACTTTTTGTGACATAGGTATCTTGGTGAAAGAAACAATCATTGAGAATTATGAGGATCTTGTTTGTTCTTCTCCTCATCCCCTTTGGGAAGATATTTTAGCACAAGAGAATGAAATCATGGACACATTCCTAAACATTAGCTTACTTAATTTCCAGTCTCCTTTGCCTTGTGACAGTAATTTTGAGGAAGATGAGATTATAAATGTTGAGGATATGTTATTTTTTAACAACCCTCTTTATGATCCTTCCCCCACCTATCCTATTTTGGAAGAGATTAGGGAACCAAGGAATGAACTCATAAATGATCATGATAATCATACATGTATTTCTCCTAGTATCTCTCATAGTTATGAAGATGATACTTTGATGTTGGAAAACACAATGGATGAAAGTCATGAGAATCTTAGCTATCCCTCTTCAACTAGCAAAACCCTTATTGAGTAAGACACTTCAACCACTGATCATTCCCCTTCTTGTGATGAAGCCAATTTGTGGAAGAACCAAACATTGAATGTCAAAAACATTTGATTCATAGTTCTCCTAAAAACTCTACTCCTAGCAAGAATATCATGGTGTTAAACAATGACAACAATAGTCATGTGTCTTCCTTAGCTCACAATAAAAAGGAGATTCTCAATTTCCCTTTATTAGAGATACATGAAATGAAGACTGCTGAGATTATGCATACAAAAGTGTCCATTAGACCCCCCTTGATTGATGGACCTCAAACATACCCCATGGGACATCCTAAGAACCCTCTAATTCTCTACCCACATTCACATAAACAAAAAACTCAAAATCAACTTGAACTTATCTTGTATCATGCTTCAAACAAACCTAGAACCCTAAACCTACCTAAACTTTTCCTTTACCTGCCTTTGAACAATGTTTCGCAACAAGTAAGTCATAATACCATTGCTCATACATATAACACTTGAAATAATCCACAACCACAACAACGAACCTTGACACTCTTACCTTTGCCACTTAACCCTTTCTTGTCAAGTTGAAAGGAGTATGATCTTGTCGAATCACTTAAGAACACTCCCGCAAAGATATCCCTATGGGATTTAATTCAGAGTTCACCTAACTATCACACTATGGTTCAAATAGCCTTGCAACAAATTCCTCTCTTTTAATGAACAATTGCATGACATAGCTTCCATAATTCAGGGGTTGCACGCTGACATTTTTTTCCACCAAAGTGAAATTCCCTCTTTGGAAGTGCAAAAACAAAGTGAAGCTTTCATAATATTATCTGAATACAAAAACATTGGCATAAAGTGAACTCTTATTGACAATGGCTCCGCTCTTAATGTGTGTAGTGTAAATATTTTGGATAGACTTCATGTGGGTAAATTAGAAATTCAACCTGATTCCTTGACTATGCATGGATTTTACAGTGTAGGAAAACAACCCCTTGGTGTGATCACTTTGCCTCTTACAGTTGGGAAGGTTACATTGGATATAGCAATCCATGTTATTCCTAATTATCTTCCTTATAATCTCATTTTAGTTTGACCATGGATTCATGGAATGAATTGTGTGCCTTCTACTCTTCATTTTAAAATGAAATACACTTACGACAAAAAAGTGCACATACTTGATAGGTAGGTGCAGGATCATCATGGAAAAAATAGAACCTTAAGTGGAAAAAAAATCAAACAAATCAGAGTTAGGAAACTTGATGTAAAAATTTGAATAAGTTATCTATATTATTTAAAAAATATGTAAGAATAGAATCTGTCTGACCACCCTAACCACAATAAATGATAATATTTTAGATATAAGTAGAGGACTCATGTCCTGATGTGATGCATTTTTTTTGTAATTTTTTTTCAAGTAAATAATTAATTATGAATTTTTTATTACAATTTTTTTAAAAATATAAAAAATCATAAGTCTGACCACCTTAACTTGGTCAAAACTTCATGAAAGTCAATTTTACTTTTTTTAATCCTATAGTATGTGAAGCATAGAATGTGATGCATGTTTTGGATTCAAAAAATGTGATACCATTTGAAAGCTATAGATTTTTTTCAATCATCCTATCAATCAGGACTTTAGTTATTTTTGAATAGAAAATGAATAATAATTACTTATTAAATTCAAAGTAAAGCATAATTTATATTGGTGGAAAGCTGAGAATATCCTTTAAAAACCCTTTTCGTTTCATCAATTTTGGGTAAAAAAATAGTTGTCAGCCACATACCCATCATATTGCCACTTTTTGGCCCATCATGATCCTGCACATACCCTAACGATGACCCTGAGCCAAATAGTTGTTTGAACATTGAGAAAAACAAAGAGAATCATTTCAACACATCAAATTCAACTACACTAGTGGAACACGTTCAACAAAAAGACAAACAACAACATATTGAACAAGTTACAAAGTTATTAGAAGATGATTGGGGTTCCTTGGATTTCAAACATGAATTCATGGGTGAATATAAAATCATCAACAAGGATTCAACTAGGTGAAACAAAATAGAAGATGATCCTTCGAAAACATTCACCTCAACCACTTTAGACAATGAAACAAACTACACAACCACCTCTGATGATGATAATCACCAACCACCACCCAATCCAAAAGAAATGAAAAAGATTTATGGAAAAGGGTATGAGCTTATGAAACAACTTCGCTATAGTGGTAGTGGAAAAGGATGTGGTGCTAACAAAAAATTTATCCAAAACCCTATAGACCCTATAAAAAAACAAACAACTCATGGTCTTGGTTATTGTCCCTTGATAGAAATCGCCAATCCTTCCCTCAACATCAACACTCTCACACAACATTCACCTAATTCAAATTTAATTATAAAGCATCCTGAACTAATAGACACTACTCATCTTGATCATTCTCCTTTGCAAATAATCAAACAAACAAATACGCCTTTGTTTAATGTCAATGTCATCTTGGAAAACACTAATGATTTGCACTCGTTAGATTTTTACACCCTCTTGTAAAGGAGAAAACAAAATCTCGCAATCTGTAGAGTCCTGTGTAGGTTTGAAAACTAATACTAAGCAAGATGTATCTTTCAAGTAAACCATAGGAACATCTTCTACCAATGATCAAGAGGGTATCTTGTTGAGCTTCCTCAAAGATCACTTGATATCTCTCCCTCCACAAAATCGTAAGAAATGCTATTACAAGACTTACTTTTGTGTGTATCATAGAGTTAATGGTGATTCCACCAATGAATGTAAGGCTTTGAGTAGTAAAATATAACATCCACTACTGAATTTGACTCCATTTTTTGATGAATGTTCGTCGGTCATTCGACAAACAAATGTCGGACAATCGACAAATTGATCAAAATAATTTTGACACTATTTTTTTGTCAAAATTCTGACAATGAATTACATGTTGAATTAACGGTGCATATTTGTCGGTCTTCGATATCATAAAATGACTTAGATGTTTGTTAGAATATTGACGAAAAATTTGTGTATCCACTGACGAATTGCAACCAAAATGAAATTGCAATGGCTCTTCTGAAGCATTGAAACAACACCAAAATTTTATCGCCATTTCGACAAAATGGGCAAGGAGTTACGACGAAGCCTTCGTCATAGCAATAGCAACTTCGTTGGACCTTTTCAGTGATTAGTCGGTGTCCATCGAAAATGTGACAAAATAATGCAATTTAAAAAAAAAATCGTTGAAATGTACCATCGCGGAGGTTCTTGGCGATGACCACCAAAGCCAACCCATCAATGAGAGATCAATCATTGGAACATGATAGAAAACTCACTCTGATAGTCCATGTCTTTCCAATGACTTTCGTCGGCAAGATAGATCCAATGTCACACCGATCTAACCTCTTTAGGAGTTTTGAACATTGCTGGTTATCAATAAGACATTCTGATGGTCTCATAGATTAGACAAGTGTCTAAGAGAAAGTAAACAAATGGAACCTATTAATTTTCTTATTTTGGGGTTCTTTAAATCATAGAATAGATACCATCTTCTTGTGTATAATGTACTTATATTCATATTTGAATTTGAGACCAATTGTTATTACACATTCCATTTTACTTGCACAGAGTATTCTAAAAGCAATATATTCATAATGCCAAATGATTTATGGTGTTGTACAACTCTACCTATCATCGCAATTCTGTTGTTCCCCCCTAGAGAATCCCTGCAAAGAGAAGTTTACAATACCAAGTCAAATAATATGAAAAAAACTTACTTCCATACAAAATAAATGATTATTCTCACAATGGTAATTGCCTAATTACAACAATAATTCCATGAAAAGTTATCCATGCTTCATAAGAGATGACTGATCATACATACAGAATACAAGATGCATAGAGAAAGCATTACACTTGAGAACAACCAAGGGCTAACAAGGGAAGGAGTTAAGAAACGTCTGGATTGAAAAGAAAATGTGTAGGGAAAATGTTGAGCAGTGTCAAGAGAACAGAGCTTGTAGAACATATTCTTGACCTAATCAAGCTCTTGAACAACTTACACAAAATTAAAACACTAACACATACATGAGAGATGTAATGAACTTCCAATATTTGCTATCTTTTTCATTAATGCAGAGGTAGGTAAAGGAGAAATAATTATAATTGTAACACTATTCATAGTCCAGTAAATTATGTTCGTAATTTGTGTTCAATGGACCTCAATTTTATAATTATACTACCCATCTAATACCATATTTTAATCCAGGGTTCAACTATCTCAAATCTAAAGAATCACCTTCAATTAACCATTTAAAGTACTATAAAACAAGGTAATACTTTTATTTGAGAAATATTGGGTACACTTGTAGGATTAAAGTTCTTGCAATCATCAGGATTTATTGGCACATAGAAAAAACTTGCAACATATGAAGTAATAGATGACTACAAGTTAGTGAAATGGTCCTTAATATGTGACTAGTTTGCAAATTGATTGGTAGAAAATAAGGTTACAAATAGATCTACATGAAAAATTATGAGGACAATCTACTGTAATAATAAAAAATAGATGAAAAGTGCAAAGGAAAGAGCCGAGCTAGAGCCTAAAGAAAATACATGCAAGAAACATAAAAAAAAAAAGAACAAACCAGTTTTTGGATGAATACAAAATGGTGCCTTGAGCAAGTGATTCATATGCTTTCACACCTAACAGGACATTAAGAATATTTTAGTCTTCCTCTGTGAAATTAATTACTTACATAATAAACCCAAAAACCAATATTATATACCTCCATGTCTAGCCAAGGGTAGGTATAAGAGAAAAAAATTTCCTTAATGCAATGCCGAAAAATATCAATGTGTGTATAGGTTTGTATTACTCAAAATATCATTTTACTGCCTAAGGAAAAATACCAAAGTGATTTTTTAAATTTCAATCTTCACATAGGCTCCCTTATTGCTACACATGCATATACAAGCATTATTCGATCTCTAAACTATTCAAATATTAAGGATTTAATTAGCTATAGTATGGAAAGTTTTTGTTTAGACATAATCCATCATCTTTTACATATCTTTATTCACTCCTAGCGCTTCAGATAAATTTGTGTAAATGAGACAGAAATGTGAATCTTTTATGACAAACAAATTTCTTAAAAGGAGGAGGGAGAAAGCAAAGGGTAGGGGCAAGAGAATGCTTGAATGTATGGAAAAGTATAACATTTTGATCATTATAACAATGAAATTAATCTTAAGTTTGAATCATTAATATCATTTACAACATTTATGATCAAGAAAGAATGTAAGTAGAGAAACTTTTGCATACCTGCAGATGGTACAAAATTTCATGGTTAAGTGGAAGCCTCCCATTAACAACAAGATCCAAATATTTGTGTATCTATCTCAATCGAGCCTCTAAACCCTTCAGAGTTGTCAATTTTTCCATTAACCTGTTATGCACAAAAGTCAAATTTTAGAGTTACATCACCACTAAAAACAAAAGAAACAGAGCTTTGAAAGAAAATCCACACACAACACAATGTGGTATTTATATAAAGCCATACAAACAAACTAAACTCAGAACATTGGAATGGAAACAACTTGAAATTATGATGCAGAGCATGGATTCAGGGTATAAAGAATCATTTTTCTGCCACCATAGTGAAAATTTGGCACTTTCTTTCATCTTTGCATATTGGTTAGATGCTTCAAACAATGCATTTCTTATATTGGAAAGTGCATTACCTTATTGAGCTTCTCTTTGTTTTGAGAATAGTTTAATATTCTCTACTTAACAGGCCAACCACATTACGGTGGAAGCTCATTTGGCCCCTCCCCCCCTCACATCACTCTCAATTCCCCATACCCAATCATATAACATTAATAATTCATTCATCCATTAATAAAAATATATAACATTCATTCATTCATCCATTAATAAAATATAACATTATTTCATTCATCCATTAATAACATATTCACATTCATTCATTAACATATAATATTCATTCTTTCAGTTTTTACATATTATCAGAAATATGGTTGTCATGATATGATTACAATCACTTTTTTCTTTGTTTCTTTTTTAAAGCTAAAAAACTCTAAAGTGGAGTATTGTTTTCTAAATCATCTATCCCCCCTTTAGTTGTTCTGCCCTCTGCTTATGATCTTAATGTATGCCTAGTCGTCTTCTCACAATGTAGATGCCACTGCAAGGTGGGGTTTGCTACAATAATAAAGAAATGTTAAACGGATATGTTTTATTATTATTGTTACAAGTATTTCATTAATTAAAATAACATTAAAGTGGTTCTCTTTACCTGATGGGTCCACATCATGTTCCTAAAATTTTGTTATAGACTCATGCTCAACATGCTAAAAACCCTCTAAATCCTGATCTGCAGTTGAAACATGAAAGGTTACATTAATTAGTACACCAATTGAAATTAAATATGTTTAAAGGAACATGGGAGTGGTCCTATTTACCTAATGGGGCCACATCATGTTCCTGATCTTCTCTATCCTGATCATGCTCAACACGTTGATCATGCTCTACATGCTCTAAAGTTGAAACACGAAAGGTTACATTAATTAATACACCAATTGCAATTAAAGATGTTTAAACGAACTCTAGAGTGGTCCTCTTTACCTGATGGGGCCACATCATGTTCCTGATATTCTCTAGCTTGATCATGCTCAACATGTTGATCACACTCTATATGCTCTAAAGTACCAGAATACAGACCATGAACTTCATCTGTAGGTTGTGCTCCACCCTCACTAGGCTGCATTACAATGTCATGTGCGGTATTATCATTGCTTGAATGTTTAAAAAAAATAGGCATGTAATTACTTTATGGTGAAAATTAATATTTAATAGATTGCACAAGTATTCAATTTTAAATAAACTTTATTGAGTTTATTTGTACCTATGTGTTGGATGCAGTGGAAGATTGTGTTTGCCCAGTCAAGACTCTTAGGCGTTCAGCCACGGCTCCATAGCTTTGTTGGAAGGAAATCTTTAGGTCATCCTCTATGGGAATTCTGTTGAATTCAAAGCCCTACATTTTTGCATAAGATCATGAATTTTTCTTCTACAGTGTGATAAAACCAAAATTGTTTTCAATTTTTTATTTGGATACAATATTTCATTTATTGATACTTACAATTCATGCGACTAATTTCATATAACCACCAGAGCCAAGTTTGTGTTGCCCATGTTTTTCTAGTCTTTCCTTTGTTTCATTCAATGTGTCGGGCATCCTATGAAAAGTTTGAAATATGTTAGATTATGTAAAAAGAAAGAGTAATCAGTATATAATTAAATTGTTGACAGTATTACATACCTTCCTTGGCCCAGTGGTGTCTTTAATTTTTTCTTTTTAGCCTTCTCCTTTCCATCTGACACTAGGTCCTTCCACTCCCTCTCCAGAATCATGGGGGGACGCTCGTACTTTTTGTTCTTCTCTAAATGTGACCTATATTGGTCCCTCACATACTTTAGATAGGTACCAGCTTTCTTAAGGACCTTGATTCAGTTGAATGTTTTATCACCGAAGAGCACAACTAAATGGCTAATGAGCTCATCTTTTAAATCTTGATTTTGGGTATTCCACTGTGTACGTATGGTGGGCACGAAGAGCTCTAATGTAATATCACTTAGATGTTTATTAGAAAACATCATTTCCTACAAAATTATCATGGGATCAATAGTCTAAAAATAGCAACCAATAAGTAAATTTCAATTGGATTATATGTAATAATAATTAAATTTTTTTAAAGTACCTGGGACCTTCTCTATCTTTATGGGAAGGAAATCCTCGGTCACTATAAATGTGACTGGAAATCTTCTTGTACTAGTAATATGGGAAGATCTAGGAAATGCTGCTAAAATATCACCAGTACTAGTGGCCTTTGCATCCCCAGGTACATGTCCAGACGCATGTTCTAGCATGTGTTTGCTGCCAGAGGGTGCACTAACGGATGCCTGCATGGTATGTGTTGCCAACATTTCAGATGACAATATAGGCACTAATGATGGGGTCAGATGATGTGATGTATGCCCAGGAATATCAAGATGGACACTTGTACCAACCCCTACTCCTTGGGCAGCACTTGCAGTACCCTAATCATGTCCAAGAGCATCATGAGGATGCAAAAAATATTGTATAAACAACACATATTTTAGTTCATGACATAAAAGAGTATAAAATATAAAACCATGAATGAACTTATGTTATAATTAAAGACCTCATGACAACTTACTTTCAAGTTTTTTGATCTCTCAGTCAATATTTTAACCCTCTCTCTTATCTCATTTGTTTGAGGCAATATGAATAACAACTTAAGGATTTCTTCATTGCATTTTTTTTGGGTCTTCCTTATCATATCGAGAGGGTTTGTTGAATAAGAGATGTCATCATCACATAATATTGATTGCACCTCCCTATAAATGCTCTCGTCTACTACTGGTGCCTTTCCCCGATCAGTCGACTGCAACAAGAATATTAAAAATATTATCGAAATTAACCCAATAAACTTATGAAAAAAACATAATAATAAAACATCTTGCTCGTATCTAATCTGTACAATTACAATGAGGTAAACCTATCATGTAGAAGCACCCAAAGCTACATTGTGATATGTGCTCTAGGCTAGAGCCTTCTCCATACGATCAATGTCTTGCTATGACAAAAATTAAATATAAAAAAACATTACCAAAATGAAACCAATAGACTTATGAAAAAAAACATAAAAATAAAATGGTATATTGGAGTCATTAGAGGTTGGGTAAAATGGTACATAGTACATACCACCCCCAAAATAACTATGTTTGTAACTAGGCGATTCAAATTGTAATCGATTAGCAACTCTTCCCCTAGAATTATTGATTTTATCACACATACGAATACACGGTTTCCATCACGTGCTTCGAATATGTAATTGGGTTGCTTATTTGTTGACCGAGGTCATGTACTATTTATAAACCCTGCAATATTCCCTGATGCTTTTGGCCTTCCATCAATGTACATAGCCACTCCTTTATTTTGATCCTTATCTTTTAGCTGTATATAATTTATTGACAGTGCATACCTACACATACTTCATGTATATCAAACTAGTTGCATCCAATCTTTGTAACTGTAACAGGGCCTGACATATTCCATCAATTTAGTAACTTTTTCATAACAGACCTTTATGCCGTCCATGCAAAATGGGCCCAAACCATGTAATGACGATGGTGCTATGTGATATATCCTCTTGTTGACACAAATTAGTGTTTATTGGAGGAAGTTCCTTGGGTACCCATTGTTTCCGTAGATGTTTGTACCTCAAAGGCAACTCAATGTTGCCTATGCTCTCATCATCATAAGAACATGACCCCCCTTCAGCAAGAAAAAATTCCATGCGTTTACAATTTTTTTTCTAATCTTTTGATCTCTAGTTGATCTCCCTCTTTTAGACATACTACATGTCTCACTTTCCTCTTCTCTTCCTAAATTTCCCTCGCTCGAGGAAGACAGATCTGACAAATACCTATTTGGTGGTACTTGCACTCATAAGGATGTTGGATGAAGTTCTTTCATGGTGAAGTGATCGTAAGGTGACATTATGATTAATCTATCATTTCATCGCTAGAATTTCATAGGTTATAAGGTAATCAAGTCTTGATAGATTGCAAGTTATTGTTACTAACATCCAAATGTGTCCATCACAAATCAAATCTACTTCACGTTTTCACTCCCAAACTTTGTAACAAGTGTTAAATGTGACTATGGTCCACTAGTTACACAACCAAGGCCTCAAATGTATTCTCTAATTGTAATCAAAGGACTTTTTCTCTTCATTCAAGTAAATAAACTTGAAGGGAAACACCACCAAGTGGTTTATTAGACACCTACATGACTAAAAATAGCAGAAAATTTACATTTAATTTCCATATGTCTAAGTGGTTAACGGGGAGGGAGTGTGTACTAGGCCTAGTTAAGTCATCATAAGTTTATGCTTTGGCAATAAATTTTTTTAAGTCATCTTAAATCTTCCTATGTCTAATTGCTAGGATACTTTTGGTATGTTTTAAGGTAGGATGATTGATGAAAGATCCCAAAGAGCCTTTCTGCATGGTATCTAGATACACATAGCAGCGGTCTTCTCTTATACGGTTGGACATGATTTAAAGAACTTAGCTAGGAATTAATCATTTAACCTAAGGTTTTCTCATAATGCCATCATTGGAAAAGTATGATCAAATTATTCTATTATGAAGTATTGGTCTATGTGCCTCTAATAATCACTATAAATGTTTGTAAGGATATACTGACTAATTGCATCAGGTAGGAGAGAATAAACTTTGAGTTCTTCAAAGATTATATTCCTCTATTCATAATTTTTAAGGGTTGTGTGTGGAGGAGGTTATCACTACCAAGAAGGGATGAGACCTTTCCTTGTGATGGAACTTCAAAATTTTGCTCTTTGTTTTCCATTTTTATCTTGCCTTATGTGTCTGGTCATCTATGGTGTTTGGGAAAAGCCTAAGGTTGGGGTTTTACCTTTGTATTCAAGTAAAACCCTAGTGTTTATCTTATGCCTTGGGTGGGCTCTTTTGGGTCTTTACTTTTTCAAATATCACAAGGTGGTCCAATTGGGTAGTGACGTGTGTGATTTCTAGCCTGGAGCTTGTTTTCTCCTTTTTCTATAAGAAGGATTTCAAGGCCAGAAGTATGGGTAAGCAAGTTAAATATTTTTGGTAGAGTCTAGATGAAGTTGTAGAGAAAATTGTAAAGTCTGATGGTTTTAGGGAAAATGAAATTTAGGTTTTGAGTCATTTTGTAGTAGGTTTTGAATTCATGGGGATTTGATGCTTTATTATAGTACTGGCATTTGAATTGATATGATTAATTCAAACTCATGTCTCTCCATTGTACAAGAATATCTAAATTTTGAATAAAATGATCAAGGGTTGTTTCGTTCATCTCACTATTGTGGTGTATATGATTCTTGTTTTAGCTTTAATTCAAGGAATTAATTAAAATGCTTGAATGGGATTGTAGGTGGATATGTTTTGTACAAGGATTTGATAAGTAGTATTGGGTTAGAATACATATTGATGATATTGTAAATCAATGTTATCAAGGATCTTATATGTTATATGTTAAATCTATCATAAACCCTTAGATGCTTATAAATTTGAATCCTCCAATGGATATATGGCACTGATCTAAGTTGTACTTATTCGTATGGTTCAATATTTGTTTTCCTTTACCTAGAGCTTGCTACAAATTGCAAATCAATGACTATCTTATACTGTGAAATGTTGTTGTAGTTATCTCATGCTCCAAATAGTTGATATTATTGATAAATAACCAATTCTATTCGGTATTATCCTATTATGTTGAGCTATTAAATGAGATTATCTGTTGTTGTTAATCTTGTTTATGATGATGGTGCAAAGGTTGTAAAAAAATTAAGGGATCAATTTCCTGAGTCTTGCAGAGCCCAAAGTGTAGGAGGTCGTTAAAATCCTCGTTAGTTGGTCCAGGTCCTTCGAGGTACCCTTTATTGGAATTGGAAATTCCATAGGTAGATTAGAAGATCAACTTGCTTACCGTAAAAACAATGAACACCTTGCATATGTTTGTGGTGGGGTATTAAAGAAGAATTGTATGCCTCTATTTCCATTCATAAGATCTACCTTAGCCTAGAATATACTTGGGCTAAGTCTACAATTACTTCAAACTCATGCGATGAAGGCTATGTGTGATGAAATCCTAGACCTCAACCAAGATGTGGGTAGATTATGGGAGTTTTTCCAAGACCTGAAGCTAGTCGATAACAATGTGAAAGACTAAGATATTTTATTTTTTCTATCTTATCTTATACCATTTTACAAGAATGGGGAAGCAATGTACTAGAAGATCTTGGAAACTAGGCATGAAAATTGCAGGTTAAAGAGAATGGGGGTTCTAAACTTACAATACTCATTTCCCCTTGGTCATCAATTTTCCCTGAGTGCCCTCAACCTCATCCTCGGTGCTGGTATTGACCTTGTTTTCACTCCTCCAAAATCTTCCTCGGCGCTGATATTGACCTTGTTTTTACTCCTCCAAACTCTTTGTTGGCACTGGTATTGACTCTCATTTTAACTCCAAACTCTCCCTGGGCATTGGCATTGACCTTTTTTTTTTCACTACTCCAAACTCTTCTCACTGCATTGACCTTCACTTCCACCTGATGAGCTACAACCCGGTTTCCTGCTTAGGGTTTTATAGCATGTTAATTAAATTGAAAATTTTGGCACCATTTAGCTAGGTTTTAATATTCTACAATATAGTTAAGTATATATTAGCTATATTTTACATAATAAATAATATAATTATTCAACTTATTATAATTATATATTATATTCTTTAACAAAATGATTAAATATGTATAAAATTATTATAATTAATAATTAATAATAAGTATATTTTTATATAATACAAAATATAATTAATATAATATATATTTAATATAATAGTAATATATATTAATATGAGAGAAACTAAATTTTGATTGCTGTTTTATGTCAACAATCCATGGATGGCATGTGTCCTTGGGGAGTTATGCTCAAGGTAGCATGCCATTTGATTAAAGATATGATAGTTCTCCTTTAAGACCTCTTCAATGTACCCATTGCACACTTAAGGAGACAAAGATATAATATAGGGAAGAAAATATAGAGAGAGGGAGATAATTACAAACATAAAAATAGAAAGGGAGACAAAGATATAGAGAGAGGTAGAGAGATAAAGAGATAAGGATGGATAGATAGAGATATAAGGAGAGTGATTGATATATTTCTCCCTATCGATCTCTATATCTCTATATCTCCCACTATCTATGCCACTCCCTCTTCCACCCTCTATCTATTGAGCTATCTCTCCCTCTCCCCCCTTTCTCTCTCATTCACTCCATCTCTCCCTCCATCTCTCCTACTCTATATCTCTATCTCTATTTCTCTTTTTATCTCCCTCTCTGATGGGGAGCCCTATACCTCAAAGGCACTCTTGCTCTTCCCAAGATCTATTATTTGTTCTTTATAGGGTATTCCACTCTACCCTACTCAGGGATTTCTCCTAAACCCCTAACGCCTTGTAGGTCTCTCTGCCAATTTTAAAATCTTCACCAACACTCTCAATTCGCCACTAGGCTTCCATGAGCTCCACACTGACCCAAGTGCGTCTTAACCACTCCAGGACTAAGGTGAGTTGGTATTGTTGTTATTTAGGTGTTTTGAATCCTCACTGATCCATTTCATTGGATACTTTCACCTTTTTCCCTTCCCTTTCAAGATTTTCTAGTTTCTAGGCCTTGTAGCCTTTTTGCCCCTTTTAGGCCTCCTAGAACCTGGTTTCTTGGCTTTTCTCAAAAACGGCCTTAACAACCACCAAATATCTTTGGATATCCTTCCTAGTAGTACCCTAGGCTTCAATATTTACTAGGTATAAGGCTCTGCAAGTGTCTGTGCATAGGACTATCCTCATACCCCTTATTTTCAAGGGTTTCTAGGGTTTTGGCTCCTTTTTCTAACTTTGAGGGCTTCAACAACCTCCTCAACACTCCTCCTTGCACACACATGTCTGGACTACATGTACCCACACTCTCCTACTTTTTATTGGCACAAAAAAATCCATTTATTAGCCTTCTATACTGCTGTCCTCTCCAAGCCACTAGCCAGAATGCACTTGCACACGCCTAGTGTTTGATGAATTCAACTCTTCCCCTACAAACCAAGACTCCAAACACACTATTTACACTATAAAATCAGTCCCCTACTCCATTCCAAGTGGCCATGGTAGCCTTTCCATAGGAATTCAATTGGGGATCATGATTTCCAAAACCTGGCCTGAACCGGTTATAAGGCCAAAACTCCAAAAATTTGCAAAACATAAAACAATTGAAATAAATGGCTAATCTAATGACTCACACAGTAAATAAATGACACAATGGAATGCCTCAAACCATCAGACAATACCTTTCAATCCATCATTGATTGGATGAAGGCTCAAACACAAATATTCACTCAAAAGTTGTTGAACTCCAATCACTCAATATGCTCTCCAAGTCTCAATTCATGAAAATGAACTTCCAACCTAGGTATTAGGGTTTATATGACATTATATACCTTTCTCCCATGTGCTAGGACCCTTGGGTCATACTTAGAACAACATTAATGCTATTGTTCAACTTTTAGGCCAAATTCCTAAGACAACATTGTCTAGTTTTTCCCAATCTCTACACTAAGACTAATCTAATGCCTCACACAGTAAATAAATGACACAATGGAAATCCTCAAACCATCAGACAAGACCTTTCAATCCATCATTTATTGGATGAAGGCTCAAACACAAATATTCACTCAAAAGTTGTTGAATTCCAATCACACAATATGCTCTCCAAGTCTCAATTCATGAAAATGAACTTCCAACCCAGGTATTAGGGTTTGGATGACCTTATATACCTTTCTCCCATGTGCTAGGACCCTTGGGTTAGACTTAGAACAACATTAATGCTATTTTTCAACTTTTAGGCCAAATTCCTAAGACAACATTGTCTAGTTTTTCCCAATCTCTACACTAAGACTTTTCCAAACCTCAAAGCTCTAAACCAACCTAAGTTTTCCATAACACACACATAAAAACACACTTGGGACTTTATAACATAGTCCTTATTCCCTTGGTGGTTGGCTAGAACCACCTACAAGCCAAAAATCACTAAGATCTTCCAAAAGACCTTAAGGTGCTCCTGCACCATTCTCCCCCTGTAGCAAATAAGTTAAGGAACCTATGGTGTCAAGAGCTCCTCACTAATTCCATGCTTCTTAAATTCACCTTCTGCTAACCAAGTAGCCTCTGACTCTGGTTGATGTTTCCACTTCACTAGGTGCTCCTTGTATGTCTTGTGCCTAGTCTTCTTCTCCCTTGAGTCTAAAATCCTGTCCACTTGTGGTCTGATCTGATCAGGTACCTTGAGTGCTTCCACATCCTTGTTTATCTCATCATTTTACTATTCTTCATCCATTTTTGGTCCTTTATACTTCACCAAGTCTTTCACATTGAAGATAGGAGAAATAGCCATCTCCTTGGGTAACTCCACCTTGTAAGCATTTGATCCATACTTAGCCAACACTTTACATGGCCCTATCCTTTTCATCTTAGCTTGCTTGGTATGCCTTTCTATAACCTTTCCTTGTTCAAGTATACCATCACCAAATCACCTATCTCAAATTGTAATTCTCTTCTCCCTTCATCTCTCTTAGCCTTCAACTTTTGATTAGCCTCTATCAATGTCTTCTTGACCTGCTCATGAACCTCTCTCATTGACTTAGCAAAATCATCAGCATGTCCACTTGATCCCTTCATATCCTTTTAGATCTCTAAGCTCAAGTACACCCCTTGGATGTAAACCATAGACTATCTCAAATGGACTCTTACCCGTAGTCCTATTTGTGCTATCATTGTAAGCAAATTCTGCTTGTGGAATCACTTGCTCCCATCCTTGTCCATACTCCTTAGTTAAGCATCTCAACAAGTTCCCAAGTACCCTATTGATCACCTCTGTCTGTCCATCTGTTTGTGGATGATATGCTGAGCTATGAGACAAGTTGGTTCCTAGCCTCTTCCAAAGAGTTTTCCAAAAATGCCCCATAAACTTCACATCTCTGTCTACAACTATGCTCCTTGGCAACCCATGTATCCTCACTACTTCCTTGAAGAATAGGTGTGCAATATGACTTGCATCATGTGTTGTCTTGCATGGTATGAAATGGCTCATCTTGCTGAATCTATCCACTACAACAAACACACTGTCCAAACCAGTTGGTGTCCTAGGTAGACCTACTATGAAGTCCATGCTTATGCATTCCCATGGTCTATTTGGAATGGGTAATGGCTGGTAAAGACCTGCATTGCTTGATGTTCCCTTTGCCTTTTGACATACTCCACATTGTTCAACATATCTTCTTACATCTCTTTGCATCTTAGGCCACCAATAGAACCTCTCCACTAAGTCTAGTGTCTTGTTCAAACCAAAGTGACCACTCAAACTGCCATTATGCTTTTCTTGGATTAGATTCTCCCTCATAGAACCTCTAGGAACACACAATTGCTTTCCCCTAAACAATAAGCCATTTTGCAAGGTGTAATCAACATATTCACTGTGAAAATGGTTCTCAAAATCAGTACATACCTTGTATATTTCTAAGAAATTAGAATCTCCTTCATATATATCTTTGAATCCTTCAACCCCTGTGCTTTGTAACTGTATCTCTTGGATAGTAAGTAACCTCCTACTAAGAGCATCAACAACCTTGTTGTTAACCCCCTTCTTATGCTTGATGGTAAAAGTGTATGACTGCAAAAACTCCATCCACTTGATATGCCTCAAACTGAGCTTCTCTTGAGTATTTATGTAGCTTAAAGCCTGATTGTCAATGTATACCACAAATTCCTTTGGCAATAGATAGTGTCTCCACTTCTTAAGAGCCTGCACCAAAGCATATAGCTCTAAGTCATAGGATGAGTACCTAGACTTTGCTTCATTCAACCTTTCGCTAAAGAATGCCACTGGCTTGCCTTCTTGGCTTAGAACAGCCCCAACTGCTATGTTACTTGCATCACATTCCACTATGAATGGCTTGTCAAAACTTGGTAAAAATAGGATAGGTTGGGTAGCTATCTCCCTCTTCAATCTTTCAAACCCTTCATTGGCTTCTTTAGTCCACACAAAATTTGTTTTTAGTCCTCCTTTAATAGTGTCAAGAACCAGTGCACAAATTTCACTAAACCTTCTCACAAACTTCCTATAGAATTGTGCCAATCCATGGAAACTCCTAACTTCTATCCCTGTCTTGGGAGTAGGCCAATTAAGAATGGCTTCAACCTTGCTTTTACCCATCTTCAATTTCCCTTGAGATACCACAAATCCTAGGTATACTAACTCTTGCTTCATGAATTCACTCTTCTCAAGATTGATGGTGAGCTTCTCCTCTTGAAGTTTCTTCAACACAAGTTCTAGGTGCTTCATATGTTCTTATTTTGTTTTCCTAAAGATGAGGATATCATCTAGGTAGACAACCACAAAGACTCCTATAAAGTCCTTTAGGACCTCATTCATCACCCTCATAAAAGTGCTAGGTGCATTTGTAAGCCCAAATGGCATCACTAACCATTCATATAACCCTTTTGTGGTTTTGAATGCTGACTTCCATTCATCTCCCTCCTTCATCCTAATCTGATAATAACCACTTTTCAAACCAATTTTGGAATAGAACTTAACACCCCCTAAAAAGTCCATTAGATCTTCTATCCTAGGAATAGGAAACCTATATCTAATGGTTACCCTATTTATGGCCCTAGAATCAATACACATCCTCCACTTATCTCCCTTCTTAGGTGCCAACACAACTAGAACATCACATGGACTTATGCTCTTTCTGATCAGCCCTTGGTCCAAAAGTTCTTGAACTTGCCTTGCTATCTCTTTGTTCTACTCCGGTGTCATCTTGTATGCATCCTTGTTAGGTAGTGTTGCTCCTGGTATAAAGTCTATTTGATGATTGATTTCTCTCTTAGGTGGTAGTGTAGCTTGTGTACCTTCATAGATAATGTCCTTGAACTAATCCAATAGTCACTTCACTTCTGCTGTCATAGGTAGCTGATTAGGTAACTCCTCTTCCTTTGGCTTCAACATGATTGCATAGACAACTCCTTCTTCCTCCTTGATGTCTTTTAGAAATTCCTTTCCACTCAACAAAAGGACACTAGTTTCTGCCTTTTCCACTGTATTTTCTTCTAACAAAGATTATTTTGTAAGTCACTCCATCCTTCTTGAATGAATACTTATTCTCCTTGCCATGATGCATTGCCTCCCTATCATATTGCCATGGTCTACTAAGTAGCAGATGGCATGCATCCATTGGTTACACATCACATAGTATCCTATCATTATACTTTCCTATAGTAAACTCAACCCACACTTGTTCTTTGACTAGTACATTTTGCCCCTTGTTCAACCAACTAACCTTGTAAGGGCACACATGGGGTATCTTGGTGAGTTTCAACTTTTGTACTACCTCCTCTGAGATGACATTATCAGTAGACCCTGAATCAATGATGATCTTGCAAACCTTTCCTAGTATCTTGCACTTGACTCTAAAAAGAGATCTCCTTTGTTTGTGTTCTTCCTCGGTAGGTGCTTTGATTAAAATTCTCCTTAACATGAGATTCTCACCTTTCTCTAAATCTAGACTCACCTTTGATTGTTTGGAGTAGTCCTCTTCTTGAACATAGTTGATCTTCCTCTCACTTTGTGAAGATGTTGGCTTGTCAGGACACCTATAAGCTGGATGACCCAATTTTCCACAATTATAGCATTTCATGGAAGCAAAATGAGAGCTTCTCCCAAAGCCTCCTAATCTGCCTCTTCCTCCATTGTTTGAGCTTCTACTTGTGTAACCCCCTCTACTATTTGTCTCATGGGACTGCTCTAAACCTTTGGAATCACCTTGCCCTTTGTTCTCTTGGCTTCTTCCACCAAAACCTCCTCTATGTCCACCTCTAGGGTCTCTACCTCTTCCTTTACCCCTAGTATTGGAATCTTGTTTCTTTTTTAGATTCTCTTCCACCTTAATAGCCATTTGATTGTAGCTATGGAGGGTAGTAAGTTTGAAAAGACTCAACTCCTCTTGGATGCTCGATCTAAGACCGTTTAGATACCTAGCCACCTTGATGCTTTTAGCTTCTTGCACTTTAGATCTAAGGCTTAGTTTTTGGAAATCCTTTGTATATGCAGCTAAATCTAGGTCTCTTCGTCTGAGATTTTTCCTTTTCTTGTGCAATTGAATGTCATAGTCTTCAGGTAGATAGTTCTCCTTCACTTTAGCCACCATTGTCTTCCAACTTCCTATGGGTTTCTTGCCTTCCTTCTCTCTTTCTTCTTGTAGAAACTTCCACCAAGTTAATTCTTGTCCTCTTAACCTTGATTTGGCTATCTTCACCTTTTGTTCTTCTATAACTCCATCACATTCAAAGTGATTCTCCATTCCCTCTATCCATTCCATAACCAACTCTACATCCATTCTCCCTGTGAACACTGGGACACCTTCAAGTTCCTTGCCACTCAATGCCTTCAATTCTTTGAGGAAGGGTTCCTCTGCTAATGGAGGGTCAGGTTCTGGTTCTATGTCCTCCTCCACTTGGTTTTACCCTTTCCTTTGTCCTATGACAACTGCATTTTCATCTTGCTTGCCATTTCAACAACTTCTTCCAATTTTTTCTTCATCTCTTCCATAGCCTCTTCAAGAAGCCTATTCTTCTCTTGCTGCTCTGTCAAGTCTCTAGCTAGCTCTACATTGGTCACCATGGTCTTCTCTCCTATGGATTCACTTCCCTCTGACATATACTAGTTTCAATTCCCAAGCCTTTATTGGCTCTGATACCAATTTGATGGGGAGCCCTATACCTCAAGAGCACTCTTGCTCTTCCCAAGACCTATTCTTTGGTATTCTTAGGGTATTCCACTCTACCCTACTTAGGTATTTCTCCTAAACACCTAATGCCTTGTAGGTCTCTCCACCAATTTCAAAATCTTCATCAACACTCTCAATTTGCCACTAGGCTTCCATGAGCTCCACACTGACTCAAGTGCGTCCTAACCACACCAAGACTAAGGTAAGGTGGTCTTGTTGTTATTTAGGTGTTTTGAATCCTCACTGATCCATTTCATTGGATACTTTCACCTTTTTCCCTTTGCTTTCAAGATTTTCTAGTTTCTAGGCCTTGTAGCCTTTTTGCCCCTTTTAGGCCTCCTAGAACCCGATTTCTTGGCTTTTCTAAAAAAATTCCTTAACAACGCCCAAATATTTTTGGATATCCTTCCTAGTAGTACCCTAGGCTTCAATATTTACTAGGTGGAAGGTTCTACAAGTGTCTGTGCATAGGACTATCCTCATACCCCCTATTTTCAAGGGTTTCTAGGGTTTTGGCTCCTTTTTCTAACTTTGAGGGCTTCAACGACCTCCTCAACACTCCTCCTTGCACAAAAATGTCTAGAATACATGTGTCCATACTCTCCTAATTTTTATTGGCACAAACCAATCCATTTACTAGCTTTCTTTACTGTTGTCCTCTCTAAGCCACTATCCAGAATGCACTTGCACTTGCCTAGTGTTTGATGAATGTACCCTACTTGATTCCAAGTTTCCATGGTACCCTTGCCATAGGAATTCAAGTGGGGATGATGATTTCCAAAAATTGGCCTGAACCGGTTATAAGGCCAAAACTCCTAAAATTTGCAAAACAGAAAACAATTGAGCTAAATGGCTAATCTAATGTCTCACACATTAAATAAATGACACAATGGAAAGCCTCAAACCATTATACAAGACCTTTCAATCCATCATTGATTGGATGAAGGCTCAAACACAAATATTCACTCAAAAGTTGCTGAATTCCAATCACACAATATGCTCTCCTAGTCTCAATTCATGAAAATGAACTTCCAACCTAGGTATTAAGGTTTGGATGACCTTATATAACTTTCTCACTCCTCTCTCTATCTCTTTCTATTTATATCCATTTCTCTACCTCCCCCTCTCTATCTCCCCCTCTCTATCTCTCACCATCTCTCCCTCCCTATCCCCCTATCCATCAAATCTCTATCTCCACCTCTCTTCCTTTCTCTTCCCATATATCTCCATCTCTCTTTCTCTTCCCATATATCTCTATCTCTCTCTCTCTTTCTCTCCCCATATATTAACTAAAAGCTATGCAAGCATGCAATAGTATATGTTGGTAAAACTATAATAGTGTTTTATTAAACTATAAGTAACACTTATCTTTCTAATGTCAAGCCTTCTTATAAAAATAGTGTTTTATTAAACTATAAGTAGATTATTGTCACTACTCTTCATTCAACATAAAATTCCAAATGTAGCAATTTTTTTGTTTGTTTTTTTCAAGTTTCATTAACCAAACTATTTACTGGGTTGAATACAGTTGTGTTATGCCCCTTCATCTCTTTAAAATAATTAGACAATATTAGCGAGATCATGAAGGGGAGAAAACTAAACTACTTCAAAATAGGGGTAGCTGTGGGTTTGGTGGTTTTCTTTGTATACTATATACTTAGTTCCTCTAGGATAAATAAGTCACTTTAGATCATTTTCTTAGTTGTGTATCCTAACTAATATAGAGTAAGCTTTTTCATTTTAATTGACTACTACATAATAGTTTATGTGTTGAAAGAATTTTTTCCATTCTTTGTAGTTTTTACATTGGAATACAAATCATATTTAATTTCATGGCAATATACTTCTTTCATAAAGATATTTGTTTGAAATAAGTTCTTCATAACCCATCTACTCAAATCATAATTAACCTATCAAAAAGGAAATAGGAATTTTCTAAAGAAAAGAGCACTTGACCCAATCATAAGTGTATGGCCTTCGAAGAAAGGAGTGATCCACCTTAGCAATAACAACTACCTGATTTAGACCTGGGTATGTGCAGGATCATGATGGGCCAAAAAGTGGCAACATGAAAAAAGTAGCATTTTGAACTCACAAAAAAATGCAGAAATCTGGAGTTGAATTTTTTTTGGGTTGGGTGTTAGTACAGTGCTCCATAGCAATGCCCAAGCCAAAGTACTACAAATCAGATATCCAATTCAAATTGGATATCCGATTTGTTTTGGATATCCAATTCATTTTTTTTTTTAAATGTAATATTTTGGGGCTATAAATTGGATATTTGATCTAAATTGGATATCTGATTTTTGCACACATATACCCAAGAGTAATTAGTAGGTGGAGGGTGGGAGAGAGAGAGAGAGAGAGAGAGAGAGAGAGAGAGAGAGAGAGAGAGAGAGAGAGAGAGAGAGAGAGAGAGAGAGAGAGAGAGAGAGAGAGAGAGAGAGAGAGAGAGAGAGTTAGGAGGTGGAAGGAGAGGATAGAGATGGGGGGAAAGGGAGAGGGAAAATGAGAGAGAGAGGGGGAAGGGAGAGAGAGAGATATAGAGAAAGAATTAGGAGGGGGAAGGGAGAGGGGAAGAGGGGAAGAAGGGGAGAGGTAGAGAGAAGAGAGAGAATTAGGAGGGGGAAGGGAGAGGGGAAGAGTGTTAAGGGTAGAGGATAGAAGTTTTAAGGGTTTATGGTTGCGAGGGTAGGAGGGAGAGACTTGAGAGAGAGAGAGGGAGGGAGTGGGAGAGAGATAAAGGAAGAGAGGGTTAAGGGTAGAGGGTAGAGGGTTTAAGGGTTAAGGGTTTAGGGTTTATGGTTTAGGATTAAGGGGAGAGAGATAGAGGGAGTGAGTGAGTGAGTGAGAGAATGACCAAAGAAAGGGAGAGGGGGTAGGATATTGAATATACTTTAGAGAGAGAGAGGGAGGGAGGTTTAAGGGTAGAGGGTAGATGGTTTAAGGGTGGAGGGGAGAGAGATAGCAGGAGTGAATGAGTGAGAGAAAGACGTAAGAGAGGGAGAAGGGGTAGGAGGCAGAGACTTGAGATAGAGTGAGTGAGTGAATGAGAGAGAGACCTGAGAGAGGAAGTGGTAGAGAGAGAGAGAGAGAGGAAGAGTGTTGAGGGTAGAGGATATAAATTTTAAGGTTTTATGGTTGATAGTTTAGGGATGAGGGGGTATGAGGGAGATACTTGAGAGAGAGAGATAAAGGGAGGGAGTGGGAGAGGGATAAAGGAAGGGAGGGTTAAGGGTATAGGGTATAGGGTTTAAGGGTTAAGGGTTTAGGGTTAATGGGAGGGAGATGGAGGGAGTGAGTGAGTGAGAGAGAGACCTAAGAGAGGGAGAGGGGGTAGGATATTGAAGATACTTGAGAGAGAGAGGGAGGGATTGGGAGAGAGATAGAGGAAGGGAGGGTTAAGGGTAGAGGGTAGATGGTTTAAGGATTTAGGGTGAAGGGTGGATGGGAGAGAGATAGAGGGAGTGTATGAGTGAGAGAAATACCTAAGGGAGAAGGGGTAGGAGGGAGAGACTTGTAACATCCAAAAAATCTCACGTTTCAATTATGTTCCTTACTATCCAAATTAACTTAATAGAATCAAATATTTATAAAATGGTGTGGGAATAAAAATAAACAAAACTTTAATTAACTTCAGATCTATATTTAAATGGAATAACATACATCCATGAATCAAGTGTATAAATACAAGGTTATGTCATTTTAAGATATAGCCATAAAGTCTAACACAAGATTTGTCATATCATCAATGCATGCAAATTCAAATGTTGTAAAATAATAGCAAAATCATAAATGCAACCACAAGGAATCCATAACACAAAGATTTCATGAGTGGAAAACCCTCGTAGGGATGACAAACCAATCGTCAAAATTTCCTTACTGGCTTATTAAAATAGCTCATTGATAGAGTCTTGCTAGCTACAAAATCTCAATAGTTACAAGATGCCTTACAGGTAATAGTCATACTATCTCATTGACAAGACCATTCATTACATAATTCTGGCTATCATAAGTGTCTCATATATCAAGGATAATTGGAAATTCTTTTTCTAGTCACATAAGTCTACACACAACATTTTCAAGTCTCACTGAAGTAATATTATCCCTACATATGAAATTTAGGTAGTTCCAACACTATCATGAATGGTTCTCGAGTATTTGAAAAGAGGACCATTCTACCTCCAATGATCTCTCAAATATCACACAAGTATGCAAAAATCAATATGCCAACCTCATAAATCTTCATGGAAGGGATCCTGAGCCTGCTAGTATGCACACATGTCTATGCAAATTTAACAAGAATGCTTACTACTAAACTCATTGATTCATAGAGGTCCAAACAACAAGATAATAATTCTATATAGGAGTTATGATGGTATAGATCATGTATGTATGAGAATAAATGTATAAGCTAGAGAATATATGAGTGTGTTGTTCAAATAAGTACTATTTGTGATATGTACATTGGTACGTCTACTCTTGCTGAAAATTAAGGAAAAGATGACATGGAACACACACGAAAGTTGGTGCCAACCCTATTCTATTCATAAAAATGAAAGATTCATTAAACCTTACTACATTGATTTCATCCATTAAGTCTATATTTTAAACCAAGACATATCAAAACACAAACACCAATTAATTTTATAGATAAAACTATGATTATACTCAAAAGAAGTTATGTTTTTCTTAGATCTCCAAATATTTCATAGGAAAAACGTTAATCAATGTGCTATGAAGCATGGGTTACCTTCAAGGTGTAAATGTTTCTTAACAAAGTTTATGTCATGGTGTTTAGGAAAAAGAGATAAGTGATATAGGTGCAAAGGCCTGCAGGTCCCATGTCCCACGTTACATGATAAAGTGCCAAAAATTAGAACTAAAGTCACCTTACAAGGAAATAATGTATAATTTCGCACAATTTGCATATATTTCATTATTCACTGATTCATGCATTCATTCATAAACTCATTATATTTCCTAAATTTGCTATTTACTCGCATAAAAAGTAACTTACAAGAAGATAAAATTTACATCTAGTTTTACATGAACTTATTTTTGTTCTACCATTCCAATATATATCAACGGGTAAAAACAATTATAAACAAAATGAGTTCTTCTCTATTTGCATTCAAGGTATCCAATATTCTGTTACTAATAACATAGTATATAATTTTAAAAGAACATTCACCAATCAACATTTTATATATATATATATATATATATATATATATATATTTGGAAAGACACTCAAAAGTGAAACAATTCTCAAGTTTGTTTAGATATTGATAATATTCTATTTTCAAGTGCTACAATAGCGATAGATTTCCTGTAGAATCAAGGAGGTTATTTAATATTCTATTTTCAAGTGCTGCAACAACAATAGATTTCCTGTAGAATCAAGGAGGTTATTTAATATTTTATTTTCAAGTGCTGCAACAACAATAGATTGGCATGCGTAGGTAGTTAGAAAGAATGTTGAGAAATATAGATAGCACATTGATATACTTTGAGAGAATGCCATGTATAAAACATATAGAATATTGTCTTTCCTTTTTTTATTTCGGCATACAATACATCTAAATTATAGCAATAAGAGAGTTTTCCACCAGATATTTATTTTGATATATGAGTATGGTATAATTAAATGTATAAATATGCATATACAGTATGATATAGGTATATATATATATATGTATTAATATATATGTTATAAAAATCTGAATCAATATTTTGATTAAAAGATAAACAAAAATCTCTATCCATGAATAAAAATTCTCTATACAAGGGTTTATATATATATATATATATATATATATATAGGGAAGAATGTGCAGATTTTTACAGCCATAAGGATGAAAATCTTTAGAACATTTAAACACACAACATCTAAAAACAATAAATTTACACAAACAATTTCTAGAGAGAAAATCAACTTTTCAAAACACAATCGATTATCTTCTCTTTTTGAAGAATAAATGCAAGGGTAAGGATTCAAAAACCTAGATATTGTCTTCCGAATGAGTTTCCCTTCTTCTTTTCTTTCTAGTTCTTACCTTCCAAAATTTACTTTTTGTATAATTTTCCTTTCTTCTTCTTTCTTCTTCTAATATTTTCACCATTATAATTTACTCTACTTTGCAATGCCTCTAACCAACACCCCTTTTCCATTAAATTTCTTGCAAAGAAAAATTGATGATCAAGAAACCATATATTTCTGTTATATGTTGTAGAGAAAACAAGAAAATTGTGAAAACAATTGTGTGTTTCCGTTATGGATTTTCCCTTCCTTTCCCCATTTCCAACTGAATCTTGAAAATAAATTATAAGATTTATTTTATTTTATTTATTTATTTATTTATTTTTCCACATATTTATCCTCAGTAAATATTAAATAAATATAGTTTTAATTGCATTTGAAATAATTATCAATTGCAAATAAAGTAATCATCCTAAATAATAAGAATTATCATTTAATTAAAAAATAATAATAATTAATTATTTTATTTCCTTGCTCTTTTATTCCACTATCAATTAATTTAATTAAACATATGAATAATATACTCATTCACTAAATTAAATACTAGATGCCTTAAAATGATAATATTGAATTATAAATTACTTTTTGAAAATAGGGGTCGTGACATCCTTCCCCCATTAAAGAATCATCATCCTCATGATCAACTTGTTACCTCTACTCAACAATGTTCTCTCCATTGTGATGGTGGTGGTCTTTCTATGTCACTCATGAAAAGAACATTGCACTTTAGTCCACGTTAGTACCCATTCAAATTCAAAAATTCTTAAAAAAATAAAATAAAATTTTTCCTCATCTTTATAAGATTTAATCATCTTAATGCTTAGGTAAAAGAATCAATTTTAAATATCTTCTGAACGTCAAAATAATATTCATGTGCCTGTATAACTTTTCTTACCATGCCCTTGTGGTTTGACAGGTTGGTCAAGTTGCTCACGTTCCCTCTTCGATATTCCTATCTTTTCCTATACACACTTGTGCTATTCCTTTCTCATTCAAATGTCAGGATCTCATGGGGATATTAAATATTGCAAAGAAAATGACTACTACTTGGATATATGAATAGTTTTAAACTAGGTCCCAACTTGATCATAAGTATGTAGAAATGCAAATAAAATTTATCTACATACCTCCTTTAATGAATGATATTCTTTTCTATCTATATATCATCGACACACATTCTCAATTAACCAAGGTATATTGTCCTTGGAAAATGATTCTCATATAGAGACTCATTTACGAACAAAGATCATCAACATAGTTTTTTTTTATTCAAGGGGTAAACGCTTTTGACCGGAGCTATGAACCGGATACAATCATTCAACAATACCACCCCAACGGGGTTTGAACCTTGGTGGCAAGAACAACAATGCCACCTATAAACCATCACACCATGCCAATACTAGCAAGATCATCAACATAGTTAGAAACATCATAGATAAGAAGTTTATTTATTAAGGAAAAAGTTTCAAATTGATTACCATAGCAACCAGAATACTAGTTGTCAGAGCGATCACCAAGAGCTCAATACTGATTCAACCAGTTACTAAATTTTACAACAAAAAGTGAATCTCAATTTATAATTAGAAATTGTGATGTAATCCTTTACTATGTTACAAATGCAATGAGGAGGCATGAAAGAGAAGTGCCATCGTTTCAATTGACAAATCAAGTCATACAATGATACATGTGCCATTTATGAATTACATAAAGAAAATAAAACATTTAATCAATCTTCAGCTGCCATAACCCAGTGGTCTTTCGCAATCCGAAGGTCAAAAGCATGGTTAAGGTTATTTTCCCACCCAACCATGAAGCATAACACTTCCCTGGGATTCTTCCTAACTCAAAGAACACCTGGCCTTGCATGAGGTGCCTAGAAACCAATAATAATAGAGCAGGAGGGAAACTCTTGATGCATGTCTGATGCCTTATATGCACTCTTACACTAGAATGAACATATTTCTTGCATACAGGATCATGTGGTAGAGAAACATATATATATATATATATATATATATATATATATTATAGGCATTCAGTATCCATATATTTCAATGGTACAACTCACTTTGGCCAAAGCATATATAGAAGAAAGTTTGGTTGATCTTGGAAAAGAAGATCACCTTCTCTGTTAATCTACATTCAGCATCCTGTCCTGGAAGGTAAGCTTAAAATTTATCACACACCACATTTCCAAGTAAGGAGATGGAGGTACATCCATAACGTGAAATATATATTCATAACATATATTCCATGAATTATCCATAAATGCTCAAGAAATTTCATATAACACTATCAATGTACATACACCAATAAGGGTGTTACAAAACATATATTTCAATGATACATTAAACAAGAATACATAACCTCTGGTGCCTAATTCACACAGGGTATGAATACATAATTTAGCTGTAGTGCCTCACTCGCACAAATATGGAACATGTATCATACACAATGTGCATTACTCATTCAATTTTTCATAAAATGAATATGATAAGTGCATCTCTCTCACAAGTGCATTGCTCACACACAAGGTGAAATATGCATAAATTATAGTAGTGCATTTAAAATGATCATTACTCGATCTACTAAACACACTGAGTAGGAAAAGTATATTCCACACACAAATGCAAAATGAAAATAATTACTCAAGTGCTTTATCCGCACAAAGAAATCAAGAACTTGCTCTAGTGCATCACTAGCACAAGAACAACAATAATATGAAATATGCATTACTCACAAAAGTATAAGTATAGTGAATATTTCACATTCAAATATACATTTAGATGTAATTAAGGAAATAAATATTCTATGCTATGAATGCTTTTATCCATACATCTGTGTCATTTACGGATGATAAGAAGTGCATCATTGCACAAGAATACATGATTCAATCACATCAATCACTTCTTACTTTGTCTAATAGACAAATGAAGTTATTTATCATTTCAATTTCTATCATGAATTACCAATGAAGATTCTCAAAACATTATAACGTTGCATTTCTGAAAGATCTCGAGGATTCTATTAGATCCAATTCCCATAGGAATAAGACATTGCTCAACAATCAACTTGTCTTTAAAGCTTTCATCTTAGTTTTCCCTTTCCTCAAGAAGGCTCAACTAATATTTATCCATTATCAACAACTTTATTTACTACACAGGAGTTCTTCCTTCTTCCTCCCATCAGGAAGTTCTCCTTTTCTTCTTTCCCTTGTATCTTATCAACTCATTCATCCTTTAAGTCATTAGAGAGATCTCTCTTCATACTATACTTCTCTTATTATTTCACTTTTATTTCCACATCATCATTCAAGGGTTGTCACCATAGGTTATCCATCTTGGCTTATTTCAACTAGATGCCATCACTCTTACTAGAAATCCTTATGAAAACATGACTAAGGTAAAGAGGTCTCACACTTCCAGGTTTATGAATGATTAAATTAAATCTAAACTTCTAATCGGTTTCGACTAACCATCAAAGAATCACCCATACTAGGATTCACTATACAATATAACAGGTTCATATACTTCAATGCAACCTAAGCACAAAGGACTTGAGGCTTGAGTGTTGAGCCTGTGTGCTCTGATACCAAAATGTAACATCAAAAAAATCTCACATTTCAATTATGTTCCTTACTATCCAAATTAACTTAATAGAATCAAATCTTTATAAAACGGTGCAAGAATTAAATAAAAACTTTAATTACTTTCAGCTCTATATTTAAATGGAATAACATACATCCATGAATCAAGTGTATCAAAATAGGGTTATGTCATTTTAAGATATAGCCATATAATATAAAAGAATATTTGTCATATCATCAATGCATGCAAATTCAAATGTTGTAAAATAATAGCAAAATCATAAATGCAACCACAAGGAATCCATAACATAGAGATTTCATGAGTGGAAAACCCTCGTAGGGATGAAAACCCACTCGTCAAAAGTACCTTACTGGCTTATTAAAATACTTCATTAGTAGAGCCTTGCTGGCTACAAAATCTCAATAGTTACAAGATTCCTTATAGGAAATGCTCATACTATCTCATTGACAAGACCATTCATTACATAATTCTGCCTATCATAAGTGTCTCATATATCAAGGAGCATTGGAAATTATTTTTCTAGTCACATAAGTCTACACACAACATTTCAAGTCTCACCAAAGTAATATTAACCCTACATATGAAATTTAGGTAGTGCCAACACTATCATGAATGGTTCTCAAGTATTTGAAAAGAGGACCATTCTACCTCCAATGATCTCTCAAATATCACACAAGTATGCCAAAATCAATATGCCAACCTCATAAATCTTCATGGAAGGGATCCTAAGCCTACTAGTATGCTCACATGTCTATGCAAATATAACAAGAATGTTTACTACTAAAATCATTGATTCATAGAGGTCCCAACAATAGGAGAATAATTCTATATAAGAGTTAAGATGGTATAGTTCATGTATGTATGAAAATACATGTATAAGCTAGAGAATATATGAGTGTGTTGTTCAAATAAGTACTATTTGTAATATGTACATACATACATCTACTCTTGCTGAAAATTAAGTAAAAGATGACATGGAACACACACGAAAGTTGGTGCCATCCCTATTGTATTCATAAAAATGAAAGATTCATTAAACCTTACTACATTGATTTCATCCATTAAGTCTAGATTTTAAACCAAGAGATATCAAACCACAAACAATAATTAATTTTATAGAGAAAACTATGTTTATACTCAAAAGAAGTTATGTTTTTCTTAGACCTCCAAATATTTCATAGGAAAAACATCAATCAATGTGCTATGAAGCATGGGTTACCTTCAAGGTGTAAATATTGCTTAACAAAGTTTATGTCATGGTGTTTAGGAAAAAGAGATAAGTGATACAGGTGCAAAGGCCTACAGGTGCCATGTCCCACATTACATGATAAAGTGCCAAAAATTAGAACTAAAGTCACCTTACAAGGAAATAATGTATAATTTCGCACAAGTTGCATATAGTTCATTATTCACTGATTCATGCATTCATTCATAAACTCATTATATTTCCTAAATTCGCTATTTACTCGCATAAAAAGTAAATTACAAGAAGATAAAATTTACATCTAGTTTTACATGAACTTATTTTTGTTCTACCATTCTGTTGATGGTGCCAGGTTGACCCACAACATGTAGGTAAGATAAAAGTGAAATATCACACCTCTCCTGAAAAAGACAATCAACAATCAAACTAATCAACTCCCAAGGCCTTTGATGTTGGTTCACAACTTTGTTTTTTCACGAATGTGGTCAATATGGCTATAATGTTCAAGGAGCCTGCTGGTATTGAGCTTCAGGATTGTTATAAGATCAAACATATATTTAAACCTACTTTAACCATTGGTTTTAAAGAAATAGAAAAAGATTGATTAAAGCTTTTAAACTAAAGAGAATGTTGATTCATCCAACTAATCAGACTTGTTACCGGGACTGTAGCATGGTGGGGGCAGAGTCAGAACAAGATAAGGAAAGTGAAATTGGTAACAACTCCATATCCCAAATCTTGTTTGAACTCGACCTCGCAAAAGAGACCAAACACAAGGAACAAACACGAAAACAAACGCAAGTGGTATCAGATCAAAAACCGATCCCAGGCAAACCACAACAGGGGCAGGATCGAAACCAAATCCGACACTGGAAATTTTCAAAGTTTCAGGTTTGGATTCCATCCCGACCCCGCCTTTGACAACATACAAAGAGACAAAGAGGAAAAATACGAGAAAGAAGAAAAAGAAGGGGAGAAAACACCCCACGACCAAAAACAAAGAAGAAAGGAAAAAAAAAAACAAGACCGACAGAATCGGGACTAGAACGGAACCAGAACCTGGAACTTAGAAAAGTTCCAGAGTTCAGTTTTGTTCCAAGTCCTGTACCTATTAGAACAAAAAAGAAAAAGCGTAAAGGGGTGGAGCCAGAACCGAGAATGAAATGGAAACTAGAACTTGGAAGAAATTCCAAGTTCTGTTTAAGTCCTAGTTCAACGTCAGCCAGAACAAAATAGAAAATGACCAAGATAGAAAAAAAAAGGCCAAAGGAAACAGAACAAAACAAGGGGGACCTATTTTAAACAAGTTTAAAATGGGGTGGTTATGCAAGGCATAACAATGGCGACTTGGCTGGGAAAATGGTTTAACCATTTTCAAGAAACTGAAGGATTCAACTACCCAGAACTCCTGGTATATGGACATCACAACTCCAGTGAGGTCAACTTTTAACAACCAAGGTTGAGCTAGAATCTCAAATGTAAATCAACATTGGCTACCCCTGAATCTATGTGTGTGCTTGATGGTGCATCACCTTTTATAAATTTTTTCTCATCTTTTGAACAATAATGTGTAAGATTTGAACTACATGAGTTGATTCCCTTTAGCTGCTGTGTAATGATATCCTAGGCATTGCTCCACTGCCAATCAAGCATCCATAGCTTGGATGGAGATACCTCTAGCTTTCTCACATCATTGCACTACTGCTAGTCAGGCGTCCATAGCCCCGATAGAGATACTGGAGTCACCCATTCATATTGAGTTTTCTTTTCTTAGATAGTTCTCTCTTTTTTCTTTTGTCTTGGAGTTTCAGATATTTCTTTTTATTCTTTCTCAATATGTCAAATTTCTGACATCTGTACTGGGTTGAAAACTACCATGGACCTCATAACAACATTTGGGGAATTAGATTTTTCACTCAAATCTTACAACACCATCGCCCTAAGAAAAATATACCATTACAAAAGGGGATGTTTCTATTGATGTGTGGTAGATTGAGTCATAGTTAATGAATATTTTTTAATTTGCACCTTGTTTTCAAGACTTTCCACAACTTTTATTGATAATGGACATAAAAAAATTAATTTAGGACAAAATCTTACAATCAAAAAACTTGAAAATATCTAAACCAACCTCTCTCTAGGAAACCAACGTATACTTTAGATAACAACCCCCTTCATCAACTGTATAAAATGAAGGTCCCCACACAAAAAGGAAACAACAAGAAAAAGAACAAAAAGGAAAAGGAAAGCAAGGAAAACAACATAACTATTTACAAGCGAAACAACAAATTATTCACATATATACAACCCATCAAGAATATCAAACTTTGAAGATCCAAAGTAATGTTTAAGAAACTGTCCATTGATAGGAAATGGAACAGGTTCTCCCATTAAACTATTCAACCAAAAAGCATTTTCTCCTTGGATTTCAGCAATTTGATAGGGACCCAACCAGAGCTTATCAAATTTCTGGTGATCACCCTTCTTTTCATGAGCTTTATCCCATAGCAGCACAAGGTCTGATATTTTGAAAGCCTTGATTTTGGCTCTTTTGTCAAACCAAAATTTGACAATAGCCTGGTGCTTAAAGAATTGCTGCAAAGCAACATCTCTTTGCTCTTCTAATTTCAACAAGCCAGCTAAACTTACTTCGATCCTGTCATCACTAGATTAAAATTTCTACATAAATTTTAGGACAGGTATTTGCAAGTGAATAGGGAACATAAGCTCTTGGCCATATACTAGCTTAAATGGTGAAGTCTTTAAAGCAGCCATGATCCTAGTTCTATCTTCCCACAAAGAAAATCTTAGCTGGGTATGCTAGTCTCTAGGATTGTTCTCTAACATTTTTTTAATTACTCCTAAGAGATTCTTATTAGTTGATTCTACAACTCCATTTCCTTGTGGGTAATAGTTTGAAGAATAATTTAAAACAATTTTATGATCATAAGCTCATGATATAAAATTAGTAGAAGAAAAGGTAGGGCCTTTGTCACATACCAATGCGAAGGTACTCCAAACCTAGTTGTGATGCATTTGGTGAGGAACTTGATTACTACCTCTGTTGTGCTATTCTTACAAGGTATAGCTTTTGTCCATCTTTTGCAGTAATCCATGGAAGTCAAGATGAATTTGTTTCCTACAAAAGAATTTGGATTAATTACCCCAATAAAATGAAGTGCCCATTGGGAAAATGGTCTTACCTCATAAACATGATGCAATGGCATGGTTGAATGGTGCTCTCTTGATGTAGAAATTTGGCATATGTGACATGTTCTTACATGTTGGTGGGCATCCTTAAACACACATGGCCAATAATAACCAAATCTGCGAATCCGATGTGCTAACAAATCTGCAGAACCATGACCTATGCCATGGTTCCCATGAAATTTAGCAATTGCATGCTTAGCCTCTTGCTGATCAAGACATCATAGGTAAACTCCCTCAAAATTCTTTCTATATAACAATCCTCCTTTGACCATATAATGGGAGCTTTTCATTCTCAGTACTCTCCTTTGAGTTGTATTCATTCCCTATGGGCACCAATTATTGAGCATGAAATAGATAATATCGACATACCAAGGGTCATTGGAAAAGGATTGTGTGCTGTATTGCTGAAAAATAATGCTCTCACTAGCATCCACCATTGATTTAGATAGGCCTTGACCTCAGAGAAGTTTGATAGGGAAAATCTACATATCAAACTCCTGTAGAATAGCCATCCATTTCACCCTTCGTTCTCCCAACTCGCTCTGCATAAGTAAAGACTTCACAACAACATCAGGAACCACAACAATAATTTGACTTCATAGGATATAATGCCTGAACTTCTTGACAGCCCTAAATAACACAAAAGCTTGTTTCTCAAGAGGTGGGTACTTGACTTCAACATTCTTAAATGAGGAGCTCATGAAAGCAATTGGCCTTTCATCCCCCTCCTCTCTTCATTGTGTCAGGACAACACATGAGTGTTCAGAGGAAAAAGAATAAATATAAAATGGCTTCAAGTAGTCAGGGTTGGTGCTTTTGAAATGGATTGCTTAATATGAGAAAAATTAGCCTTTGCCTCATTATTCCATTATATTCTAGCATCTTTCATCATCATTTCATTCAAATGTTTAACAATCTCTGCAAAACTTGTAATAAACTTTCTCACAAAGTTGATCTTTCCAAAGAAAGATCTTTCCAAAGAAAGATCTCATCTCCTTCTTACTTCCTGGTATGGTTAACTTCAAAATAGACTCAACTTGGTTTGGATCTATTGATATCCCTCTTTCCAAGATTATGTGTCCCAAAAGTTTACCTTCAGAAACCCTGAACACACACATTTTAGGATTCAGAGAGACACCATATCAGATACATCTTTCAAGAACTTTAGCCAAGTTTGTAGCATTGTTTAGTCTATCTTTAGAGAATATTGTCAGGTCATCAATGTAAACAATGATGCATTTACCAATCAAATCTTTTAACGCTATGTCCATGGCACACTAAAAGGTTGCTTTAGCATTTATCAACCAAATGGCATCCTTCTGTTAGCGAATGTTCCCCACTTGGTAGTGAAGGTTGTCTTCATTCTGTCTTCATAATTAATGATCACCTAATTGTACCCGGAATAGCCATCTAGGAATGACATCATCTGAGACCCATTGACAGTTTGTAAGACTTCATCTAGAGAAGGGAGTGGGTAGTTGTCTTTTTTCGAAGCTCTGTTCAGATTCCTGAAATCTACACATAGCTTGATCTCTCCATTCTTCTTATGAACTAGAACAAAGTTAGCCACCACGTTAAATGTTGTACAGGGAAGATTATTCTTGCAGAAAGCAATTTCTGAACTTCCTTAAAGATCTGTGGTTCAATCAGGGCATTGACAGGATGTTGTTTCTATCGAAATGGTCTAGCTTCAGACTTAAGAGGGATAGTACGAGTTATCACATAAGTATCAAATTTTTTTAGATCTTCATACCCCCAAGCATTTGCAGCAACATATTTCTTTAGTGCCCTCAGTATATATTTTCTAATTGCTTCTGGGCAGGCTTTCCCTATGTAAACATTTCTTTCAGGGCCAGAATCAGCTAGGTTAACAGTTTCATATTCACCTCCTTTATCTTTGGTTGATACCTTTTCCTAAGCCCTTGGGTTTGAATAAAAAATTATTTCTAAGGCCACCATTCCCTTGGGAATGCTATTACTTTTTAAATTGAGGACCCCCTCTCTATCATAGTTTTTTGGGTCCTAGTCTCCTTGAGCCTTGCATGGGTTCTAGGGTACTTGTGGCAACAACTAATGAATCAGCTATTTGATTCTCCTGTCTAGGAATGAAAATAATCCCAAAAGCATCAAAGTCTTCAATCAGGTTCAATACCTAATTTCTATAAGCTGCTAGCCTTTCATTGTGACATGTGTATTGGCTGCATACTTGCTTGATAATCACTTCTGAATCTCCTTTAACCATCAAGGTAGTGGCCTTTTTCTGATGTGTAAACATAAGTCCTTGAGCTAATGCTTCATATTATGCTATATTTTTAGTGCACCCAAATTGTAACCTGTAAGAAGCAAAATATGTTTTCCCTTTTGGGTTGGTTAATTCAATCCCAACACCACAACCTGTTTTGGATTTGGATCCATCAAACGTGAGGGTCCATAGCTGATCACGAGATGGGGTAGATTCCTTTGAGGTTGTTGTGGGTGTTTGGATAAGATGAACCATAGGTGGGGGCACTTAATCTTTTGCATCAAATATTGGGAATGTGTGTTTAATAGGGTCATCAGGTGTAATATTCAATTACTGCTTAGATATATTATGTGATCCTAGGATATTATTCTGAGAGTGATCTGCATCTTTGATTAATCCCTTAGGTTTTGGTATACTTGTGAGTGCAGGGGTATCAAACAAACCTTGGGGTTCTTCATCGTAACTATGTTGGTGAAGTATTATGACTGGGGTAGGTTTAGTTTGAAGAGGGACTTCCTTTGAAGGTATATTATCCCTGGTTAACATTATTGTATCTTTGGCTTCAAATGAGAAGTGGTATAAAATGGTCTCAAGGTGACTTGGGTGGATCTCTTTGGTTTGGGAAACATGATTCAAAACACCAATGTAAGGTTGGCAGGTCAGTTTCAAATGATCCTGGTAATGCATCCTGCACCAATTAGGGAGTAGAAGACTCTACAAATCGATATCTTCCCCTAAGACTAGCTGATCATATTGTAGCTTTCTAATCAATACTTGTTGGTTTTCATTAATCATGGGATTAGGGAATTCTTGAATTGACAAATTGTCAGAGTCAAGAACTGAAAAAGGTTATAATTTCCTCTCTTTTATAAGCCCCTATCTCGGTTTCAAAATAAGCTACCTCATTGGGTCAATCATACTCAGTGATGATATGTTTGAGGTGAGTTTCACTCTCAATCCTAATCTAGGTAGGCATTCCCCTCCATGGTAGCCACATGTGTGAAAAGTTGAGGGAGAGGTATCCCACTATACTTTTCATCAAATCTTTGCTCAACAACATACCATAAGTCTCGGGAATGTCTGCTACTTGAATATCCATATTGGTTAAAATCCTAGGGTCAGACCCTACTTGCACATGTATATTTCTCAATTCTCCAACTACATTAACCTCCATTTTATCGAGTTGGATGACCTTTTTATTTGTTTGGACAGGGTTCAATCCCAATTTCTTGCATATAGAAAATGGCATAACATTGCCAAAAGCCCCTGAATCTAGCAGACAATTATGTAGATTATTCCCACTGATTCTCAAACTTAAAAGAAATGGTGGGGTACCTACCTTGCTTCTATACAATGTTGTGTTTATATTTGCAGCAAGTGCCACCTTGGTTTTCTATTTTGATTTATTAGCTTCTTCCAAAGCTTTTAGCAGTATCTCTCGTTGGGCAGGGGACCACTTTAGGATGTCAAAATATGATAAAGAAGATTTTTGTTTCTACATCTTAGAAACAATATCAAATTCTATGTTATAGCTTTCATTACATTTGAAAACACCAGATGAATTACCTTTGTTATGGGAGTCAGGTAGACCTATTGGCAGAGGAGGGTTGTTATTAGTGTCCTGATTCAGAGGCACCATATAGTTTGGTGGTGCTGATGTAGTGAATAGGTCTACCCTTATTCTAATTTCTTAGGAAGTGTCCTCCCTTTGTCTGAAAGGCTTGGGTATCATACACATCTTCCTCTGGTTCATTCTCATTCTGCATTGGGAATGAAGGTTCTTCTTCAAAGAGGTCATAAGTCATAGTTGTATCCACTAAGTCACCTCATTTATTTGAATTCCCTTGGAACGTTTGGGCATCTTCTTGTGCCATCTTCATGACCTTCTCCATTTCTGGGTAGTTTACTCCATTTCTGGGTAGTTTACCTCGAAATGAGTTGTAGTATCATGCAACCTACACCAGTTAGTCATAAAATTGAGGTCAGCCACATTAACAACATGTGGCCTATCCTCATTAGCTTGAAAATTGTGAGGAAGTCCACTGTTATTTTGCCCTGCATTCCATTGTCAGTTGTTATTTGGCCTCTGGTTATATCCTCTATTTTTATTTTGATAGCCTTGGTTAGGGGAGTTCGGCCTTGATAATTCCTTTGGCTATGATTGTAGTTGTTCAGATAATTACCCTAATTGTTATTACTCTGATTAGGGTAATTACCTTGGTTTTGAGAGGGGTTCAGTTTAAGCTGAGCCATATCATTTGTGACTTGAGATAGAGTTTTCTTTAAGGTCTCCACCTCGTTTGTGAGTTGAACTATCCTTTCACTGTCAACATTCTTAGCAACAAGTGGCTAACTGACAAGATTTGGTATTCTAGCTAGATTATGATGACCATGTGGACTGTGATGTGCTTGTGATTGTTGAAAGAAGTCAGGAGCTCCATTGGAAAAGAATGGAACATGAGATTGAGTCTGCAACTCAGATATAGGTCCATAATGGGAAGGAGACATCCCTAGGACAGTATTGAGTAAAGGGGTTGGATTAGGCATTTAATACCCCATTGAAGGAAAACCTCCTCCCAAATTTCCTTGTTGAGAGCTAGTTTGTTGTTGTAGCTTGATGGCTAGATGATAAACTTTAGACAGTGAGTCAATATCTTCTGGATGATAAGTCCTTTGTAGGAACAGGCCAAGAAAATGGTCTATAACTCTAAAATATGATTGAATGGGACTATTCTTATCAACTAGATAGTGGTCATGCAGTCTCCTATACATTCATTGAAATCTAGTATTAAACAAGGGCAGGGATTCACATGGCTCCTTCCTAATGGTAGAAAATTGGTGGACCAAAATGGTTGGATCCACATAAACTCTGAACTGATTGATGAAAGCATTTTCCAGATCTGTCCAGCTCAGGATAGAACCTTGTGGAATATTTCAGTATAAGTTGTATGCTATATCCCCTAAGGAATAAGGGAACAACCTACAAACTACATCATGGTGAGCTATCTGGTCTCTGGTACAAGTATCCTTAAAAGCTTGTATGTTCTCTTTAGCACTCCTTGATTCACCATGAATGTATTTGGGACATAATCTCTCAAGATTCTTAGGCATATCATGAAATCCTGCAGGAATAGTCCCCAATGGAGAGGGATTATTCATAAAAAATGCCATTGGTGGTGGTGGTGGGGGTTGAGCCAGCTATTGGGTGGGTTGAACTAGCTGTAATGGCACTTGAAATGGATTCGCTGGTGGACTGATAGGTATCCACCGAGGTACTGGTGAAAATCCTGGTGGAGTGAGTGGAGCTGACAAGGGTGGTATAATGGTTGCCCCAATCTTGTGAATCTTGTGTCTTGTTGGGGTCTTGAGTTCTATCAAACATGGTGGGTTGTTAGTTGATTGAAGAACTTTATGGGACCTTTCTGGTGAGAAAAACCCAATATTATCCAATTTTCTCTTTTTGGCCCTCCTTCTAGCGCTAGATCTATTGATGGTGCTAGGTTGACCCACAACATGTAGGTAAGATAAAAGTGAAATATCTCACCTCTCCTAAAAAAGACAATTAGCAATCAAATTGATCACCTCTGAAGGTCTTTGATGGTTGTTCAAAACATTGTTGTTTCACGAAGTGGTCAATATGGCTATAATGTTCAAGGGGCATGCCGGTATTGAGCTTCTAGATTGTTATAAGATCAAACATATATTTAAACCTACTTTAACCGGTGGTTTTAAATAAATAGAAAAAGATAGATTAAAGTTTATAAACTAAAGAGAATGTTGATTCATCTGGAACTAATCAGACTTGTTACCTTCCAAAGAATTCCTAAACTGAAACTTTAGAATAAATTTAACTTGTAATTAATACAAAGTTTCATTCATTCACAGTGCAAAGTTTAACAGTAGATTGCAAATCATCATTTAAACAAAACATAAGATAAAATTCCATTCCTTGAAAGCCTTCCAAATCAAAAAATTAACCCAAGATAAATACCATTCTGGAGCACAATATGAAGTAGATTTAAATCTAGCTACTTCTACTGTTGGTAAAATAGATAAACAACATTTACAAATCTGGCAAGATCACCAATGTACAGAAAACCCATGTCTTTGAATTATCTCCATCTATACTAAGGATATCCTGAAGGTACATTACTTCCTCCTCCTATTGAATTAAAAACATCTAACTTCCTGCAAAACCCTAGCTTGCTAACCTTTCTTAACCCTAACTTGTCTAATAAAAAGGAAGAATATATTTTTATCTATATGTCTCTATCTCCCATTTACAAAGAGGCAAAAACACCATATATAGCAAACATGCCAAAAATGAGTCAGCCCCATTTTTAAGGTTTAGAAAATAAGTCAGTTCCAAAAAAGGGGTTTGAACAAAGTCAAAGATGCATTAAATGCATATACTTTGTTTATGTCAGGGAAAGATCGCTCTCAAGCATGGTTTCCAGATCTTTTACAACCACCATCCTTAACTTGCAGCCCTCGTGTCCATCATTAAGACTTCATGCATTTCATCCCTGACCTCGAGAACCACTTCCGTAAAGATGCTTTGAATGTTCTAAAGCACTGTCATCAATGTCGATCTACTTTTTCTAGTAGACATCCCATCTGTCATTAAGATTCACAGCTGCTTGCTTTCTATCTAGATCTTTCTTTTTGATGTCAATTTATAGCAGCAAATTAAATGATCAACCTTGTACATGACATTCTAGTTACAATGCTCTCTATATTGAATTCATACACATTGATCACACACTGACCACACACCACTGTTCACCAAACCGATCATCATCTTCGATTATAGAGTATATCCATATCACTCACAGTCTGTTGATCTTCCTCACAAGAATGGTCACAACAATCTAACTACCAACGGTTTGCCTTCAACTTCCTTTGATTGGTTGAACACATGCCATGTAGGATCTTGAGATGGTCAAAAGTCATTCAAGTAGAATCACATGTCAGTGACACACTAGCTGTGTCTCCTCAATGCTACAATGCTCCACTGATGCTATTGACATAACTTACAACTATCGGCAAGAGGTCATAATGAGTTGCAAGAGTCATACCGATATCCAAGACCATCGCCCAGACTATCAATATCGGCAAGATCAGCGAGACCTCTCACTAAAGTCCATAGTAGACTCATCAGCAAGACTATCGCATTCGCTGAGTCATATAGAGCCCTTAAGTTTTACTGATGTCAAAACACCTTTCAGCGAGACCAATAGTCATCAAAAAAAGTCATCGAAAGTCACACCTTTTCTCAACACTACCTATCACCAAGAGTCTCACTGAAGACATAAATACCCATTGGCGAGACCACAACCATTGGTAGGAGATCATACCAAATATATACCTTGCGGCCAAGAGTCTCCTCGATGACAACCTTGTGAACAACTATTGGTGAGAGTTCTCCCTAGGTGGAGATAGATAGAAAAACTCACAGTGATCAAAATGTCTTGGTGACCTAAGCATTTCAAATGAATAGAACACAACTGCTAGTTAGCAAGACTTCTAGAGGGTCTCACCGAATTTTACTCTTTCAGGAGTTTCATGCCAGTAAGATTGAGGCATGTTTTCCAACAGACTTCCTTGGGGAACAACATTAGATGTTCTCAACATGCTTTAATCCTATGAAACAATTCCTTTATTAGTCCTCTAAGGCATAGAAAATATCCTCATCATCCCACCTTTCATATATCCTTCATTTAATTATACTTAGCAAAAATAAACCCAACTCTAGTGGAGGCGGAACCAAAATGAAACCAGAATCGGGACTAGAGTTGGAATGGGAAAAAAATATGGAAATAACCAACATTTCCAAGTTCAGCCTACATTCTAGCTCTATGTCCACAAAAAGAAAAGTAAGTGGGACCGTAGTAGGGCGGGAGCGGAGTCGGAATGGGATAAGGAAAGTGAAATTGGTAAAAACTCCATATCCCAAATCTTGTTCAAACCCGGCCCCACAAAAGAGACCAAACAAAAGGAACAAACATGGAAACACACACAAGCAGGATCAGAGCAAAAAAAAATCTCAGGCAAACCACAACGAGGGCAGGATTGGAACCAAATCTGACACTAAAACTTTTCAAAGTTTCAGCTTTGGATTCCATCTTGACCTTGCCTCTAAGAACATATAAAGAGACAATGAGGAAAAAGATGCGAAAGAAGAAAAAGAAGGGGAGAAAACACCCCATGACCAAAAACAAAGAACAAAGGAAAAACAAATAAACAAGACTGGCAGAACCGGGACCAGAACGGAACTAGAACTTGGAACTTAGAAAAGTTCCAGAGTTTGGTTTCGTTCTAAGTCCCGTGCCCGCTAGAAAAAAAAAGAACAAGTGCAAAGGGGCATAACTAGAACTGGGAATGAAACAGAAACCAGAACATGGAAGAAGTTCCAAGTTCGGTTTTGGTCCTAGTTCCACGTCCACCAGAACAAAACAAAAAACACCCAAGGTAGAAAAAAAAATGCCAAAGGAAACAAAACAGAACAAAGAAAAATTATAACTTACTATACTTTGCAATGTCTCTAACCAACAACCCTTTTCTGTTAAATTTCTTGCAAAGAAAAATTGATGATCAAGAAATGATATATTTTCGTTATATGTTGTAGAGAAAACAAGAAAATTGTGAAAATAATCATGTGTTTCCATTATGAATTTTCCCTTCCTTTTCCCATTTCCAACCGAATCTTGAAAATAAATTATAAGATTTATTTTATTTATTTATTTATTTTTCCACATATTTATCCTTAGTAAATATTAAATAAATATAGTTTTAATTGCATTTGAAATAATTATCAATTGCAAATAAAGTAATTTTCCTAAATAATAAGAATGATCATTTAATTAAAAAATAATAATAATTAATTCTTTTATTTCCTTGATCTTTTATTCCACTATTAATTAATTTAATTAAACATATGAATAATATACTCATTCACTAAATTAAATACTAGATGCCTTAAGTGATAATATTGAATTATAAATTACTTTTTGAAAATAGGGGTCGTGACAAGACTTGAGATAGAGTGAGTGAGTGAGTTAGAGAGAGACCTGAGAGAGGGAGTGGTCCTAGGAGGGAGAGACTTGAGAGAGAGAGAGAGAGATATATAAACAAAGGGAGGGTTAAGGGTAGACGGTAGAGGGTTTAAGGGTTAAGGGGAGAGAGATAGAGGGAGTGAGTGAGTGAGAGAGAGACCTTAGAGAGGGAGAGGGGGTAGGATATTGAAGATACGTTAGAGAGAGAGAGAGGTAGGGAGTGGGAGAAAGATAGAGGGAGGGAAGGTTAAGGGT
>VDFB02193867.1:614647086-614724799 GCA_007258455.2 Sequoia sempervirens | reverse complement strand
ACCATTCAAATTTCATTGTGTGATTTTATTTTTCTTGTGATTTCCTCTCTTGGAAACATTAGGTACAATGTTGCCCAGGATGAGACATTTCACTTGTCCTCTCTTGGAAACAAGATGAGACCATTTGCACTTTTCCTCTCTTGGAAGCATTAGATACAATGTTCCCTAAGATGAGACCTTGCAAGAACTAAGAAAAATCCCTTTGAACACATATTACACTATTTTCAACAATTGCTATATGGCCACCTTCCATAATACAACTTGCATGCTTGTGGTACCATCATGTTTGACTATGAGTGTCAAGCATACAAAGTTTTTCTCACCTCATGGAGCTCGAAGTTCATTTTCATTGTGGCACCTTATCAAAGTTATTAGGAGGTATAACATTGATATAGTTGAGTGGGAAGCCCATTTTGAGGCATGGCTTTCCCCATAGCTGCCTTGTGGATTTCTCACCCTGCGAACAAGTAGAAGTTCTATGGCCCCAAAGTGAGTATACTTGGGACTCCCCACCTGATGGTGTTGTGCCTCCAGCTCACACACCATGTTTAGAATGGGGACCCTTTTCCTTTTTGTCTCACCGGGTCGCTTCGTCGTGGTATCATTTTGCATGCCCCCTATTTTAGTGTTCTAAGTGGTTAGTGAGCCTTAGATAGTCCATCTTGAGTTGACCATGTTTTCTCCCCCTCAAATTTTCAAGGCTTTAGGCCTATGCGGAGCTTCCTTGGCTGATTGCTATCACTTTTCAAAACTGACGTCCAAGGGGCCTGGTGGGTTTGCCCCTTTGGGTTGCCCCTTGAGGGTTTACCTCATTCTGTGGTAGTTTCAAACGGTGTTTCCTCAGTGTCCTTTCACCCGATAGAACCTGACTGTTCTATCATCATTTTCCATGGCTAACATTCTGAGCGTCCAACTACTTGCTGCTGCCCACCTAGTGGGTCTTGGTGATCCCACCACCATTTTCAAATTATGTCTTACCAACTCTCAACCTGTCGTATGAGAATTTACGGAGTTCATTTAATGCATCATTTTCTATAAATAGGCCATTTCTAGATGTCATTTTCACTTGTCAGTTGACCAGAGAGAAGTCAAAGCCTACCTCTATCACTGCTTTCATGACTGACAAGTTGTACAGAAGATTTGAAGCCTTAGCCTACTATTTTCTCATCAACATTCATCAAATGTGTGAGGTAGGTTTTTTTCCTTGCATCATACTTCTTGTTTTCTTCTATTCCTTACAAAATTGATAAATTTAAGGGAAGAAAACTTGATAATTCACTGAAATTATCTAGGGTGCACAGAACCCACTTGTTGGAATCTCGAAAAATCTCCAAAATTGATCCATGTGCCAGCTATGAAAATTGGGCTCTCTATCACCATTCCTAAACTAGAGCATTCATGCTCTATGGGCCCGAACCTTCCTATCGTCATCATCGACATTTGAAAATGAGTTAAACTTTGCAACAGCTAACTCCTCCATCGAGTCCACCTGTGCGGGAGGACTCCATCCTTTAGCTGCCTAGACTTAGGAAAGAGAATGAAGAGCATTTGAATCGTTTGGATCCCCCTCCTTGAATCTCCCTCTATAAGTTTTCCTATGGCTTTGCCATTTCAAATGGCTGATTACTAGCGACCTTCCAGTAGGTGGGTCCCACCTTGGTCATCACCCCTCAAATCTAAATTTGATAAAATTTTAAGTCATGATTTGTTTCGGGTCCCTCACGATGGAGTACTGCTGGTGGAGTTCATTGTGTGCATCGTCATCTCAAATGGCTTTCGTCGCTAGTCCCTCCAATTGTTGAGTCCCAAGTTTTCCTCTGCTAATCAGATCCATTCACCCTCTAGAATGACTAAGTGTCAACCTATTTTAGGCCCCATCTCGTTGACTTCCATCCATGGGCTGCCATGGTAGAATTGGTATCTCAAAATGAATTTTGATGAACAATGCTTCGCCCTTCGGGTCCCAATCCCATCGTAGCTGCCAATATGCAAAAATGAAAATGGCTAAGTACTAAATCCTAAGCGGACCAGTCCCCGTGGGCCGCCACCATCAGAACTCTATGGTGAACCTACTATTCTCAAACATAAAATAATAAAAGTCTTCCCGCTACCCAAAGCCCAGCCTCCCCATGGCTGTTGAATTATCGAACGATGAAAGAATGGAGCTGAAGGCCTTTCATGGTCCTGATGTTGTGGGTTTCCCCTATCAGGGCGCCATTTGACTTCTATCGTTTCAAACGACAATGACCTGACAGCCATCTACTCTTGCCAACTAGAAAAGAATTGAATTGCAATTGAGCTATGCGACCGCCTTCCTAAGCCTTGGGTCCCTCATGTGGAACTCTTCCCATGGGTTGCTATCTTTCCAACATTGTTTCTATGATAGACCTCAAACAACCATCAACCCATAGAAGTCTGATCCCCTGTACTTGAAATGATAAAACTCCTTCTTGTAAAATGTTAATGTTAATCTACAAGAAATGTTAGGATTCTTAAAGGATGGATTATTTGATCTAACATTGTTTTGCAAGATTTAATATAACTTTCCCATATTTTTATGCTTGAATGTTCTTATCTCTCTCTCGCCCATATGATATATGGAACCAGGTGCAGGACCCTTGGAGGCAGTCGTGGAGAAGGACAAGGGAAAGAAAACAACCAAAGCACCTCGTGGAAAAGAAGACAAGGACCAGATGAAGTACAAGTTCCAAGGGGAACCTCTCAAATCCAAGGTCAACACACATTGGAAGGAAGTATTAGAAAAAAACATTGGACACATAGACATCAATGAATTCAAACAAAGGGTTTGGTTTAACCCCATAATAGAGAATGAAAGAAAAATCAGAGGTAGTGGGTTGGCCAAGGCTGTCGGTTTTCAACATCCTCTTGTTGCCCTTGAACTTGTAATGGCCTACAGAGAGGCATACTAAGAAGAGACCAGAACCATTGTGGATAGAGATTAGAATGTTTTGGCTGACTTGTCCGCCAAGTCTATAGGGAAGGTTTTTCAGATCCCCACCTTTGGAGAAATGGAAGAAGAATCTACAGAGTTGGAAAAAAATGTGGGATGAGGACCCCTTCAAATTCAAAAAGGTCATCAATCAATACTGGTTGAAAGAGAAGAGGGGAAGTGATGCAAGGGTCCCCTAGGAGCTCTTCTGCAGTGATTTTTATGAGGATTACCATGACGTGGTTGTTGGAATATGGCTTGGGAATATTTTTTATGGCTTCTAGTGTTGTCATTGATGGCAAATAAATTCATTATCTCAGTCCATAGATCTGGATCTACTTATACTGATAGGAAATGTAGAAGGCAGTATGTTACCGACAGAAAGCATGAAGAATAGGGTATTCGGCTAGTTAATCGATATGTATGCTTTACCGGATCATCATTTTTAGTTGTGGATCTCTGAGAGAGTTTGTTAAGTATCTTCACTATCTTTTTGTTATTTTTTATGATATTACATTGATTGGTGTACGAGTTAGGAGATCTGGTTGAATGCTTTGGTAGAATGATTTTCTACTTATTGTGGCCAACCTAGTGAATGCTACATGTCATGGATGTATAAGGAGTACTTAATTAATTGTTTCTTACATTGGATATTTTTTTTTTGGGTCCTAGCTATGTCTTAGACAACTTGTGTGGGTGCACATTAAATATAACTTTCAATTTGAGCCAACTGTTGGAGAATATTTCATGTTTTGTAAAAGCTGACTTGAAGTGATGAAATATTTGTTAGCGGATATATATATGAGATCGTTAATTCACTTTAATGTGATGAATCATGTGTTTTGAAGGTGTGTGTGCGAAAAAGTGCAAAGAAATTGTATGAGCATACATCAAAAGATCTATTGAGTGAATTTTTGTTTGTGCAGCAGAAGGGTTTTTATGTAGGAGAGTAGAGCAAAGTAGAGCAGAAGTGTGAATTGGACAAAAGGTCCAAAATCTATTTCATGTGCTTCATTGGAACTAAATCTAGGAATTTTTAGATGCTATCTTCTCAATTAAACTTCTTTTTATAATCCAAACATTTTGTAAGGAAGTGAGCCTTCTTTATTTTGAGCAGTGAGGTCTTGGCAATGTGCCTGAATGCATGTGAATTCCCTTTTGTTCATACTTTCAATAGAGTATAAATTGTGGATTAATCTCCAACATGGTTTTCCCCTAATAGTGTTTCCATGTAAAAATATTGGTGTTATTGTGCTTTGATTATCTTGTTCATGTGGTTGCATCTTTATTTTTGTTTATGTGCTACAAATGGTTTATGATTAGACTGTAAAGTTTAAATTTGTTAAACATTGATTCACCCCCCCTCTCAGTGTTCCCTGAGTCCAACATTCGTAACCCTATTAAGTAGAGTAATGGGCCTTTTGACCATGGCCTACTTTAAATACTGTATGTTTTATTTCATAGAAGAAATCATCCATGGTAAGACCAAGTTCTATTGGGTGGGGATAATTAGTAACTACTTGCATGAGCAATATTTGTTTGTCAAGAAGACCTTGCGCTTCTATATGAAATATTACCCTATCTATTTGCTAGCTAATAAGACATAATACAGAGGATTGTTTAGATCTCCTAATGAGGAACCAAGTAGGGAATTGAAGGCTTATGATAGATACCCTCAGCTACAGTTCAGGAACTTCAAGAGGGACTACTACAGGGTCAATGATGCTTTTATAGGTCATATTATCATATTGCCTGGGGGTGACTTTGAGAGAAGGGTCTCCCATAGTGCCAATGCCTTGCTTTGCCAAATTTCCTTCTTATTTATACAATTTCCAAAGGTCACCTATATTCATTTTGAAGGTTTCTTAGAGAAACCATACAAGCCACCCTGGTACCCAAATGATCAGATAATACTATTAGAACTCTCTCAGTAGCTATGGAATGCACACACCCTCCTAAGCAACAAACATAAGGCAGAGATTCCTTATCCCCTATCCTTCGACCAAGGGCTATACAAACTCAACACCTCTCAATGTGCAGATAATTTAGATAAGGAACTCGTAGAGTATCACCTGAGGTTCCACACCGCCCGACCACGAACGAACCCCTATGGAAAACTAAAGAAGATGGTCACTACAGAGTATACCCATTTGCATAGTGTTGAAGATTTATAGGCCAACTGCAAGGATGACAATGAAGTGTGAATGAGGAAATACATGCACATGTTTGTGTATTTTGTGAAGAGGGTTAACTTGTTCCTAATGTAGGACTAGGTAGTAGAAGAAGAAAATATAGTAATTGATCATTGGTACAATGCAATTTCCAATCTACCACTACCGTTGATCAATTGGGATGAGCAAGAGGTTGATGAACTTGATATTCTAGCAAAGCCAATTAAGGGAAGAACAAAGGAGTGGATCAATGGGAATATCACCTAATTAAAGCAGCAAGGTGTCACTTTGACCTATGAGGAGATTGAGGACAAGCTTGCAATTGAAATTGATTGTGGGACACCTACTACCCCACCTTGAGAAACCTCAAATTCTCCTCTAGCCACTAGATCAAGGAAAAGAAAAGAAATGGCTGAAAGTAGCCCATACTCAAGGTATATGCAAGAAAGGCTACAGAGGGTGAACCTCCCAAGAAACATAAGAAATCAGGTAGTTTCACAGAGATTCCTACCATTCAAGAGGATCCACTCCATGAAGGAGAAGAAATTGAGGCTGCGCAACCAAAATTGCCACCTGATGTTTCTGATAGTGCCATCACAACCACTACTATTCCTCTACCTACTTCTTAGGCGATGGTTGCTACTTCTCTACCTACAGTGGACATCTCAGTCCATATTGATTCCACCCCGTCCACAACAAAAGTGATGATAATTGAATATTCTTCTACCACCACCTCTCTGCTTTCCTCCACCTCCATGTGTTTGACAACATCACTTCCCCTTGGAACAACAACAATGCTAATGTGCACTCTCTAACTCCTGAAGGAATTATCCACCCATATGCAAAACATTCCTTCAGAGCTATTTGGGATACTGATGAACCCAACCATACAAGCTTCCATAGCACAAATTTTTTCCAATCTTCCTATCCATACTCCTCCAACCAAACTGCCAGAGATGAAGGCTACCATGGAAATATCATAAGAGTTGGAGAGATAGGAAAGGGAGGCTATAAAAGAGATGGAGGAGGAAGTCGATGATTACTACAAGCACCCTGAATACCCACATCTGACAATTGATAAAGTGGTGTGTGAGGGAGAAGAAACACATTTATCAGAGGAGGAAACTGAGGACTTAGGTGCTAAATATATTGTTAAATTTTTTGACCCTAACGTTGAAGAGGAGTTGGCTCGACAACTTAATAATGTTGGAGAGGAAGTAGAAAGAGAGCCCTCTGAGGAAGAAAAGGAGTCAAGTGAGGGAATGGAGGAGGATACTGGAACTCCAACTGGGGAACATGACAAAATTCCCAAGCATGATGAAGAAATGCCTCTTTCAAAAGGGAAGCTGGAAGAGATCCTTAGGCATGATGAAGAGGTGTTGCCTCGACATGAGGAAAAATAAGAGGTTGTAGCTAAGAAAAGCATAGAAGAAGAAAACCATAAAGAACATGGGTAGGATCAAGAAGAAGAGAACATTGAAGGGTAAGACAACCCCAAGAAACATGCAACCATTGAGTCTCCACAAAAGGAAACTATTCTCAATTAGGATTCTGATGAAGAAGGGGAAAATATCGAGCAAGAGGCTTTAGGAAATAAGGAAATTGAAATATAGCATGCCCACAAGGATGAGGGTAATCATGAATGACCAAAAGAAGAATCTCAAATGCCAGAGTGGCTAGAGAAGTGGCTATAAAAGAAAATTGCAACTCTAAAGGACCGGAGGGCAAGGTTGGAGGCCATCTTGGCTTGAGCCCAAATAAGTACGAAGAAAGAGAAAAATCCTAAGCTCAGATCCCAGCTAATGATGGATGCATCCAGATCAAGGATTGTGCAAATAGCCACCCCAGTGGTGGGTGGAGAAGGAGTAAGCTACAGCATCTCCACACTTGATCTAGGAACCACGACATGAGAGAAAAATATTGACCATCTCCAAGGGTCTATTGCCACCATCGTACATCAAATGAACAAAGATAAGATTTCAAAGGAGGAACTAAAGGTACAAGTGGCTGATCTAACAACATATATTCAACAATGGTCATCAGTGGAATAGATCCCCACCACATCCTTGGTGCCACCACAATTCTTGTCCAAGGACCATATCGATTAGCTAGAGAAAATAAAGAATGGGACAAAGGCCACAGAGGATTGGTTCTGAAAAGTCCTCTACAATGGTATTATGGGTAGGCCATGCTGTTAGAACAACAAATCAGTTCCATGAGGTGCAAAAGGTACTCGATGGAATAAGGAAGTTCTGCACCGACTCCCCCGAGTTCTACAAGGCTGCATATCCCAAACTTGAGGCTATTCTCAAGATACCAGAAAAATCCTAGGAGAAGGAACTTTCCTTAGCTAAAGATGATCATTGGCTCATAGAAACGTGGAAGATGGGTTTGGACCACATAAAGTAAATGTTGGAATGAGTGCTCCATGAAGCAAAGATGGATATTGACTGGGTCAAAGAGATCCAAAGTGCGTGTGAAGAATATTTGACACCAGATTTAATGACACTAGATTTCCTGAGCTTTGTTGTACATTCCTTTTCTCAATCTGAGCAAGTGGTGAAGGATATGAAAAAATGTAATAAATACTGGAATGAAATTACAAGTAAATCAAGGAAGTATAATTTCCAAGTGATCTAGTTAGAAATATTGGAGTAGAATAGGCTACAGGTGTTGATCTTAAAGTTTATAGAATTCTCTACCATCAAGAAAGGTGAAGGGAGTCATGTTATTGATAATGAGTTCCTAACAAAGTAGCTATACCAAAGGAAATTGACAAAAGAAAAAAGAGCTACGGTGCTGCCACAAGAAGAAAAAATAGGGAAAATGACAATGATGCAATTTTAAATTGTAATATATTTGGGGGTAGGTGAAACCCTAGTTTGTAGTGAATCTTGGTGACACAATGCAACTCAAACTTGGCCATTCATTCTAATTTTTGGACACTATAAATAGGGGGTCTCCTCTCATTTCCAAGAGAGAGTTGAGTTGTTGTAAGGGCATGCTGCTGAAAGTTTAATAAAAATTCATTGAATTTTGGTAAATTCTTGAGTTTTAGTTGCATGGTACATGGTTCTTCTCCCATAGTTAGTTAATTTGAATAGATTTACTTAATGGTTCTTCATGTTTTAGCTTGCTTTAGTAGATTAGTTAATTTTGTTCATTGGTTTTGGAGAATTATGTTGTGTGTTGGCAATTTTCCTTGTCCTTACTTTTTGTTGTTTATAAATGATAAATAGATGTGTAAAGTTACTCTAGGCATAAACTAAAAGCTACTCTAAACTTCTATCTTTTATTTATGCTCATGGTGAATGAATGGTTGAATATCTACAGTCCTTAAAAGATTGTACAAATTTCATAAGACTGTGAGTTAATCTAGTTAATTGAAATTCTATTTTAGGAAGGTTGTCCATAGCAGGGTCCTCCATGATCACTATTCACTCTTAGTTTTAGATCTAGGAATTTCTTCTCCTCCTTGCCCCTTGTCTATTTTTTTTTTAGAAATTATCTATGCTAAGGTTCATTGCACATTGTAAATCAAAATATTAAGCTGAAATAGGAGTTCAGGACTTCTATTTAAACCTACAACAATTGCACACTAACTTTCCTATCTTAAGAACTCCATTTGAAGATTCATCTTCCCTCGAGCTTAACTCGATAAGTCTTCCCTGTGATTACCAGGAAAATTACATTGAAACAACTGAGAATTTTCATGCAAGTCATGACTTGACACTCGAGAGACCTTGGGGTTATTTTCAACAACTTGTTGTTGGAGATTACCTTTCAAGAGAGGTAGTGCATCTACGCACTGCCTATGTTGAGAAAGTGATAAAACACCCATCAATAGAACTAGCACTAGAAAGAGGGATAATGAGTTAAACTGGATTGAGGTGATTTACTCTCCCCTGAGAGATCCCAAAGAATTTGAATGTCTACTCCAAACAAAGGGAAATTTCAGGAACTGCACCCCCTATATGGGCTAGAAGAATTCAAAGAGGGGATGTAGGCTCTTCTTCTTCCTCCATTCCACCCACTCCACCTTCATCTTTGCCTCCTTTTTCCTTCCATTCAATCCATACTCACTAGACTTTCCCCACATCCATCCCTTCCATTTAGGCATACCATACTACTTTCCCACCTCTTGTTTCCCATAGTTGGGGTGTTGCCCCCTTCCCTGCCCTCCAAGTCCAAGGCACAACCCCAATAGTTGCTACCCCTATGCAACCCAAATTATTATTTAACAATAGATACCACCTCCTCCTCCCCTCATGGATTGGCTAGGGAATAATCCTTCTCTGTTGCACTTCAATGCCTAACATGACATGCCTAAGAATCCAGAGAGATTTTGTTTGAAGGTCAATACTTGGGATCTATAGAGGACAACTGGGGAGCATATCAAAATATTCCAAAGAATGTTGAAAGACATGCAAATCAATCGAGAAGATGTGGCATGTAGGATTTTCCCTTATTCATTGGGGGAAGAGGCCTTTTACTAGTATATCAACTTGTTGATAGGTTCCATTACATCTTGGGATTTACTGATCAATGCTTTCTTGTAGAAGTACAAGATCTCGATCAGCCCTTTGGACCTATATCAACAATTCATGTCAGTTTGTAGGGAAGTCAGTGAGCCAATTATCTCCTTCAATGTTCGATTCCATTGGGAGTATTCAAGGCTACAAGCCTCATATGCACTCAATGACACCACTACCTTACTAGTCTACTATGTAGCATTAGATAATCTCACAATTGCATTGGTGAAGAGAGTGCAACCAACTCCAACTTGATTAGTAGATGCTTATGTTGAGGCAGTTATTGCCAGCACTAACTTGATAAATATTTAGGGACTTACTCAAGCATTGCAACATCAAAAACCCTTGATGAATGAAGTACCATAGCTTCCCATAGTGCCTCAGCGAGGGAAACCCATGAACTAGGTGCCTCTAGTGCCTCATTACTTGCAGCCTCAACAACAATAGATTTATGCAAAACCACCACATGCACCAACATACCTAGAAGGGCGTAAATTCCCACCTGTACAGCAAAACCAACTGGTAGCTCAACCCGCCTTCCTCTAGAAATAGACGCTATAGCCAAGTGATGTTGGAAAAGATTGGTTGGATGAGCTGACGAAGATGATTAAAAAGATGTCCACAAAGATGACTCACCTCCAGAATCAAAACAATAAATTGCAATCCCATCAACGCAACCTTCAAGCTAACCTCAATCATGACAATAGGGACAACTGGGAAGTAGGTACCTCGTCGACACAAAACTATGAGTGGGGACAAAACTCCAATCAAAATTTTAAAAGGAGACCCTCACAAAGGCATAACTAGACATGGAATAGAAGACCAAACAATGGAGATGTTCCCACTCCTCTTGAGCAACCTACCAGTAATGAGAAGACAACCAATGGAGTGTACCTCACCAAGGCTACCCTATCAAGATGGTGTAGGATTCACAAGACTAGCAGGCATTCCAAGTTGGACTACCCCGAGTTTCAAACAATTGTAGAAATCTTTCAAGTGGAAGTCTAGAATGTTGTTGATAGCACAAATTGTTGAGACATAGTTTTGTTTGACCCATACAACACCTCCTGTCTCATGGTCAACCAATCCCCATTTCCACAAAGCGAGTGTAACAAGTTGGAGATCAAGGCCGCCTCTACCAAGAATGAAGAAGTACAAGAGGTAAGTAATGAAGAGGCTTTATATCAGCTCTTTACTTCCTCAGATAATGGTCCCATAGATGAAGAGGAGTCTTGTGAAGATGAAATTCAAATGTTTAATTAGAGAGCCACTCCATATTTCTTAAAAAATAGACAAGCGGGAGGACCATTCACTACTTACATCAAAGTACAAGCCGCATCTCAGAGGGAGCCCCTAACTGAACAACTTGTCACTAACCATAATCAACCTGCTCCTGTTCCAAAAGCGACAAATGAAAATGACCCACCAAAGAATAATGTACGCATGACTGGTCCCAAAGTCAGGGAACCCTCCAAGTTCTGGACATTATGTTTTGATGGATCCAAGTCCAAACAAGGAGTTGGAGCTGGATTGAAACTTATTAGCTCCATGGGTAAGACTTACTTCACTACCTATAGACTCTAGTTTTATTGCACCAATAACGTAGTGGAATATGAAGCTTTGATCCATGGTATTTTAATGGCTTTGAGAAAGAATGTTAAAATGCTACAAGTGTGTGGTGATTTATAATTAGTGGTCAAACAAGTTATAAAATTATACTAATGTCATGACATAAGGCTTGCAAATTATCAGCATAAAGATTGAGATCTTTTAGAGAGTCTAGATGCATTTAATATGTAGTTGATTCCATGTTCTTAGAATCATACTGTTGATGCCTTGGATCAAGCAATGAAAACTTTGCAACCCTTGTCTCTTTCTGGACTCAAGAGATTCGTAGTTGAGTTTACCTCCACTCCATCTATGCTAGATAATGTCACCCATTTTTAGGTATTCAATGATGATAAGCACACCATGGAGTTCATCACTAGTTCTGACATGTTTGCAACACAAATAATTGATGAAGCTGACCCCAAGGAAGCTGAATTAGATATAGAGGGGGTCATTAACCTCAAAACCAATATGATCCCCAAAGGTATGGTTCAACTTGAGTGCATATTCAACTTGGATTAGATCTGAGACCAATATTAGCAAATGAAGAAGGATTCCATAAACAACTAGTGTGACACCCACAACCTCATAACAACTGAGGAAGCCAAAAAAGTGTTTATTGGAAAAGTGTGCACTACAAAAGAAAAGAAGGGAATTGTTGATGCTTTGCAGAGGTATCATGATGTGGTAGCATGGAGCTATGAATACGTGAAGACCTATGATACCTCCTTTATCACACATACCATCCCTCTCAAGCCTGATGTATGGCCATTCCAACAAAGAAAACATCCCATAAACGCCTTGTTGGAGCCTATCATTGACAAGGAAGTGCAAAAAATACTTTCAACCAAAATAATCTTCCGAGTCAGGAACTCTACATGGGTGGCCATTTGGTCCTGATTAGAAAAAAACACAAAGAAATTAGATTGTGCGTGGACTTTTGTAATCTTAATAGAGTTTCAGAGAAGTACAACTATCCAGTTCCTTCATTAGATGAGGTGTTGCAAATTTTTAATGGTTCACAGATGATGTCCTCCTTAGATGGGTATTCTGGGTACAATCACGTGATGGTGCAGTATGAAGATTGGCATAAGACAGTGTTCACCACCAAATGGGGGACCTTTGCATATAGAAGAATGTCATTTAGGCTCATCAACGCTGGAGCTACCTTCCAGTGTGCAATGGAAATTACCTTTAGAGATCTAATTGGAAAGTGCATAATCATTTCCATGGATGATTTGACCATGTTTTCAAAGAAACAGAGTGATCATGTCTTCGATCTATGCAAAGTTCTCCAAAGGTGTTGAGAATTTGGGGTTTCCCTTAATATGAAGAAGTGCATCTTCAGAGTCACTAAAGGAAAATTTCTTGGGAATGTTATTTCAGAATGAGGAATCTCCATAGATGTTGACTGCATCCAATCCTTGGTGAAGATTCAGCTCCTAGGCAGCAAGAAATAACTAAAATCTTTCTTCAGAAAGATAATTTTTTTCAAAAAGTTCATCATAGGCTTTGCTAAAATTGTCAAACCGCTTAATGCCATGTTAAAGAAAGATGCTAAGATTGAGTGGACCCCAGAAGCAAAGTAGGCCATTGAAGAAATTAGGAAAGCCATTGCCAAGGCACCGGTGTTAGTTAGCCTTGATTATCTAAAGCCATTCTACATTTATTCATTTGCTTCAAATCGCTCATGTGCCAACATTTTTACCCAAAAGGATGGCAGAGGAAATGAGCACCCTATTGCCTTCATGAGTGCTCCCTTGAAAGATGCTAAACTAAGATATCAGAATGTGGAAAAGCAAGCATATTCCCTTGTCAGAGTAGTTAAGAAGTTCAAACACTACATCTTGCAAAAGAAGGTGTTCACCATTGTCTCTAACCCATCAATGAAGACGTTGCTAATGCAAAATGAGTTGGGTGAATGAAGAGCCAAGTGGGTTACTCTACTACAAGAATATGACATGGAAATTTAGCCCATGAAATTGGTGAGAGGAAAATCCCTCACTCGAACGATAGCTGAAAGTGCTGCAGAAGCAGGACCTGAACTCACAGTACAACAGTACCAACTCGAGGATGTTTCTCCAAGGGAATGGTACAATAACATCGTCAAATATTTGTTGAAAAACAAATGCCCACCCCACTTGCAAGGAGTCTAGAAACATGCTCTCTGTCTAAAAAGAAACAACTATATGTTGCAAGGATCCAAACTATACAAGAAGAACCATGAAGGTGTCTATTTGAGATGCCTTGGGAAAGAAGAAGTGGACCGAGTCTTGAAATAATTTCATGACAAATTTGGCACTAGTCATGGATTTGGCCCTTTGATTGCTCATCAGATCCTATTAGCTAGTTACTACTGGTCAATGGTCTTCAAGGATGCTCATAATCATGTTCATACATGCCACATCTACTAGACCGCCACAACCAAAGAAAGGAACACCATTGTCCCATTACAACCAGTTTTGGAGGTGAAGTCATTCATGCAATGGGGTCTTGAATTCATTAGTCTGATAAGCCCACCATCATCTACAAGAAATAGGTACATTCTAACTACTTCCAATTATTGCACTAGATGGAAAAAATCCATTGCATGTAGGCAATGCACAACAGAGGTACTTACCAATTTTCTTGAAAGTTTTATTCTAAATCATTTTGGTTTCCCATATGACTTAGTGTGTGATAATGGCCCTACCTTTTCCTTGCTGAAATTTGCTAGGTGGGCCTTCAATTATGGGATTTACCTTAAGTTCTAATCCAACTATTATCCTTAGGGTAATGGCCTGGTAGAATCTACAAACAAGAACCTCATCACGGTGATAAAATAACTATTTGATAGGAATCCCAAGGACTGGCATACCCAACTCCACTTTTCTCTTTGGGAAGATCACACATGCTAAAAGGCTACCCTTGGTGATTCCCCATTCCACTAAATTTATGGGTTAGAGCCTATATTACCAATTCACCTGAAAATACCCATCTTCCAATTCATCAATGAATTTTACGAAGAGAGGGATCACAAAGAAGCTCGCTTCGCTGAGCTATTACACCTAGAAGAAGTGTGTTACCATGCCATTGAAATTTTTTCCAAACATTAGGGCATAGTCAAAATATGGTTCGATCGTCGAGCCAAAGTCAAGGCCTTTAGAATCACTGATCTAGTCTTATGTTGCGACAAGGCCCATGAGAAGAAAGAGGGACATGACAAATTATACAAGCTCTGGCTTGGCCCCTTTCAAATTACTAAAATCCTTGGAGATAATGCTTTTTTCCTAGAGGCTTTAACTAGTGAATATGTCTCGTTTCCTGTTAATGGGTAGCACCTAAAGTATTACTTCCAAGATTGAGCTCTTTCGGAGCTATTCTTCAAAATACTTGTATATAGGTTAGTTTAGGTTGCTTTCATTTCCTTTCATCTCACTGCTTTGAGTTGCTTTTGTCATTGTCTGTTTCCTGGTTACTTTGTCTTGATGAGGGTGTTCTTCATTTATATTGCGGTGGCCATGCTTGTTCAACAAATGGTTCACTTTGCTTCCTGCTCTTAGTATTCTTTGGCTAAATATTCACTCTGAACTATTGGTCTCTGATAGCTACCCTAAAATGGTTTCGTCATCTGAGTTTTGACTTAGAACCCGACCCTTAGTTGAATCTTCCTTTTATGTTCATCTCATATCCAACACAAAACACACATTAATTGTTTCCAAAGAGCTATAAAATGATTGTTCATGATGACTTAGTAAGCAAAAAATCCTAAGTCCACTACAGTGACCACTGTGGTTCCTAAACCCATAATAGGCTTCGATGCTTAGGTGGTTTAGCAAAAGAAGAAAATATTAAAAGAAGCATTGAAAGAAAGAAAAGAAAAGAAAATGATGAAATGAAGAAATTGTATGGGTGTGCGGATAACTCTACCAGGGCTATGGATGCCCAATTGGTAGTAGAGCAATATTCATGGGGTCACATCGATAACTCCACTAGGGCTATGGATGTCTGACTAGTAGTGGGGCAATTTCCAGGTTACTTTTGGGGTTGGATGATTCATGTAGCTTGCTCGGTTGGATTAGTTGCTCCTTTATCATAGTTTCTATGGGAAGGGAATGAATTCACTGAACACACATTTCTAAGATGTTTCGTGGGATGATTCAGCTAAGGATCCAATTCTCCTAGTTCACCTTTGGAAATAGGCTTTTGGTTTGCAAAACTAGATATTTTGGGTTTTGAATGAGTATTTATCCTTAGAAAATTTGGGATTGTTCCCTAGTAGAGTCGCCATTTGTTGTGCCTCTAGCACACACACCCTATTCAAAACGGGGACCCTCTTCCTTTTTGCCTTGTCGGGTCACTTCATTGTGGTCTTGTTTTGCATGCCCCTTGTTTTGGTGTTGTAAGTGGTCAGTGAACCTTACATAGTCCATCTTGAGTTGACCATGTCTTTTCCCCCTCAAATTTTCAAGGCTTCAGGGCTATGTGGAGCTTCCTCAATTGATTTCTATCACTTTTTAGAACTGACATCCAAGGGGCCTGGTAGGTCCACCCCTTCGAGCCACCCCTCGAGGGTTTCCCTCATTCCATGGCATTTTCAAACGACATTTCCCCAACATCATTCTGCCTGGCAGAACATGACACTTCTATCGCCGTTTTCCATGGCTAACACTCTGAGCATCCAACTGCTTGTTGTTGCCTACCTGGTGGGTTCGGGTGATCCCGCCACCATTTTCAAATTGTGGCTTACCAACTCTCAACCTGTCAGACGAGTAGTTATGTAGTGCATTCAATGCATCATTTTGTATAAATAGGCCATTTCTAGATGTCATTTTCACCTATTAGTCAACCAGAGAGATGTTAGAGCCCACCTCTAGCATTGCCTTCACAATCAACGAGTTCCACAGATGGTTCAAAGCCTTTTCCTACTATTTTTTTGTCAACCTTCATCGGATTTGTGAGGTCAATTTTCCGCCCCACATCCTACTTCGTGTTTTCTATGATTGCTTACAAAATTGATAAATTTAAGGGAAGGAAACTTGATAATTAACTAAAATCAGCTAGGGCACACAAAACCCACTTTTTGGAATCTCAAAAAACCTCCAAAATCGATCCATGTGCCGGCTATGGAACTTGGGTTCTCCATCATCATTCCTCAACCAGAGTATTCATGCTATGTGGGCCCAAACCTTCCCATCACCATCACTGACCTTTGAAAATGAGTTAAACTTTGCAACGACTAACTCCTCTATCGGGTCCGCCTGCATGGGAGGACTCCATCCCTTAGCCACCTAGACTTAGCAAAGAAAATGAAGAGCCTTTGACCCATTTGGATTTTCCTCCATGGATCTCCCTCTGTAAATTGCCCTATGGCTTCGCCATTTCAAATAGCTGATCACTAGTGACCTTCTAGTAGGAGGCTCGCACCTTGGTCATCACCCCTAAAATCTAAATCTGGTAAGATTTTAAGTCCTGATTCGTTCTGGGTCCCTCATCTTGGAGTTCCCCTGGTGGAGTTCCATGTGTGCATCACTGTCTCAAATGAATTTAATCACAAGTCCATCTAACTATCTAGTCCCAGGTTTTCCTTTGTCGGCCAACTCCATTCACCCTCCAAAACAACTAAGTATCAACCTCTTTCGGGCCCCATCTCATGGAATTTTGTCCATGGGTTGCCGTGGTGGAACCACCATCTGAAAAAAACTTCTAATCACTAGCACTCCACCCTCCAGGTTCTTACCCCATTGTAGCCACTAGTATGTGAAAATGAAAAAGGCTAAATGCTAAATCTTAAGTAGACTAGTCCCCATGGGCCATCGCCATCAAAAGTCTAGGGTGAAGCCATTGTTCTTGAATAGAAAATAATAAATGTCTACCCGCTGCCCAAAGCCCAACCTCCCCATTGTCGTTGAACTGTTCAATGATGAAAGAATGGAGCAGAAGGCCTTCTATGGGCCTGATGCCACGGGTTTCCCCTATCGAGGCACTGTGTGACTTCTGCCATTTCAGACGACAATGACCTGACTTTTATTTGCTCTTTCCAACTCAAAAAGACTTGAATGAAAATTGAGCTACTCCATCGCCTTCCTGAGCCTCGGGTCTCACTTGGTGGAACTCCACCTGTAGTCTGTGATCTTGCAAGCATCATTTCTATGGTATACCTCAAACAACCATCAGCTAAGGGAAGTCCAATCCCTTGGACCCGAATTGCTCAAACTCCTTCCTGTAAAATGTTAATGTCATTCTAAGGGAAATGTTAGGATTCTTAAAGGATGGATTATCTTATCTAACATTATTTTGCAAGATTTCAACTAACTTTCCCATATTTTTATGCTTGAATGTTCTTATCTCTCTCTCATCTATAGGATATATGGAACTAGGTGCAAGACCCTCAGAGGTGGCAGTGGAAAAGGACAAGGGAAAGAAAATAGCTAAAGCACCCTACGTAAAAGAAGATAAGGACCAAATGAAGCACAAGTTCCAAGGGGAACCTCCCAACTCCAAGGTCACCACATACTGGAAGGAAGTCTCAGACACACACATCAGACATGTAGACATTGATGATTTCAAACAAAGGATCCAGATTAACTCCATAATAGAGAATGGAAGAAAAATTAGTGGTAGTGAGTTGGCCAAGGCTGCCGGTTTTCCACTTGCTCTTGTTGCCCCTAAACTCGTAATGGCTTGTAGAGAGGCATACTAAGAAGAGACCAGAACCATTGTGGACAGAGATGGGAATGTTTTGGCTAACTTGTTTGCCAAGTGTATAGGGAAGGTTTTTCATATCCCCACCTTCAGATAAATGGAAGAAGTATCCACGAAGTATGGGAAACAAATGTGGGATGAGGACCCCCTCAAATGCAAAAGGGTCATCAATCAATACTGGTTGAAAGAGAAGAGGTGTAGTGCTGCAGAGGTCCCCTAGGAGCTCTTCCGCAGTGATTTTTATGAGGATTACCATGACTTAGTAACCCTATTAAGCAGAGTAAATGGCCTTTTGACTGCAGCCTACTTCTAAGATTGGATGTTGTATTTTGCAGAAGAGATCATCTGTTCTAAGAACAAGGTCTATTGGGCGGGGATAATTAGTAACTTCTTGCATGAGCAATTTGTCATTGTCAAGAAGACCTCGTGCTGCTATATGACATCTTACCTTATCTATTTGTTGGCTAATAAGATGCAATACAAAGGATTTATCAGAGCTCTTGATGAGGAACCAGGTAGGGAATTGAAGATTTATGATAGATACCCTCAGCTATAGTTCAGGAACTTCAAGAGGGACTTCTGTAGGGTCAATGATGCTTTTATAGGCCATATTATTAGATTGCTTGGGGGTGACTTCAAGAGAAGGGTATCCCATAATGCCAATGCCTTTTCTCTGCCAATTTTACTTCTTGTTTATAGAATTTCCAAAGTTCACCCATATTCGTGCTAAAGGTTTGTTAGAGAAATGATACAAGCTTCCCCAGTACCCAAATGAATGGATAATACTATTAGAACTCTCTCAATAGTTGCGGAATGCACATACCCTCTTGAATAACAAACATAAGGCGGGGATTCCTTATCCCCTCTCCTTCAACCAAGGGCTATACAAATTCCACACCTCTCAATGTGCAAATAATTTTGATAAGGAACTCGTAGAGTATCACCTAAGGTTCCACACTGCTATGCCATGAATGGGCCCCTATGGTAAACTAAAGAAGATGGTCATTGCAGAGTATGCCTATTTGTATAGTGTTGAAGATTTATGGGACAAATAGAAGGATGAAAATGAAGTGCGAATGAGGCATTACATGCACATGACTGCATATTTTGTGAAGAGGGTCAACCTGTTCCCAGTGCTGGACCAGGTAGTACAAGAAGAAAATACAGTTATTGATCCTTAATACAATGCAGTTGCCAATCTCCCACTGTCCTTGATCGATTAGGATGAGAAAGAGGTTGATGACCTCAATATTCTAATAAAGCCAATTGAGGCAAGAACAAAGGAATGGATTGACAGGAAGATCACCCAATTGAAGAAGCAAAGGGTCATTTTGACCTATGAGGAGTTTAAGGACACGCCTACAAGTGAAATTGATAGTGGGATACCTGCTGCCCCATTTGGAGAAACCTTAATGTCTCCTCTAGACACCATATCAAGGAAATGAAAAGAAACAGTTGAAAGTTAGCTCAAGTGCAAGGTATATGCAAGAAACGTTATGAAGGGTGAACCTCCCAAGAAACATAGGGAATTAGGTAGTTTTATAGAGATGCCTACCATTCGAGAGTATCCACTCCATGAAGGAGAAGAAATAGAGGCTAAGAAACCAAAATCCCCACCCGTTGCCTCTGATACTACCATCACCACCACCGTTGTCCCTCTGCTTACTTCTCAGGTGATGGTTGCTACTTCTCTGCCTACAGTGGAAATCTTAGTCCATCTTACTTCCTTCCTACCCACGACACATGTGATGATAATTAACTCTTCTTCTACCACCACCTGTCTGCTTTCCTCCACCTCCATGTCTTTGACAACATCACTTGCCCTAGCAACCAAAAAAATGCTAATGCCCACTCTCTCACTCCCGGAGGCCTTCTCCCATCATATGCAAAACATTCCTTCAAAGCTATCTAGGGTGCTAATGAACCCAACCATACAAGTTTCCCTAGCACAAATTGCTGCTAGTCTTCCTATCGATACTATTCCAACTAAATCGATAGGGATGAAGGCTACCATGGAAATATAAGAAGAGTTAGAGAGGCAAGAAAGGGAGGCTACAAAAGAGATGGAGGAGGAAGCCAGCGATTACCACAAGCACCTCGAATACCAGCATCTGACAATTGATAAAGTGGTGTGTGAGGGAGAAGAAACATAGTCATCAGAGGAGGACACCGAGGACCTAGGTGATAATTATATTGTGAAATTTTTTGAGCCTAACCTTAAAGAGGATTTGGCTCGACAACTTAATTAATAATGTTGGAGATGAAGTAGAAAGGAAGCCCTCTGAGGAAGAAAATTATGAATCAAGTGAAAGAATGGAGGAGGATACTAAACCTCCAACTGGGGAACATGTCAAAATCCCTGAGCATGATGAAGAAATGCCTCTTTTAGAAGGGCAGTAGGAAGAGAGCCTTAGGAATGATGAAGAGGTGTTGTCTCAGCATGAGGAAAAGGAAGAGGATAAAGCTAAGAAAATCCTAGAAGAAGAGCACCATAAAGAACATGAGAAAGATCAAGAAGAAGAGAACATTGAAGGGGAAGATAGCCCCAAGAAACATGTAGCCACTAAGTCCCCACAAAAGGAAACTATTCTCATTCAAGATTTTGATGAAGAAGGGGAAAAGACCAAGCAAGAGGCTCTGGGAAATAGTGAAATTGAAATCTAGCATGACCATGAGGAAGAGGGTGATCATGAATCACCAAAAGTGTTAGTGTAGGTTTTTTTAATATTATTTTTCCTATAAATTATTAAGCATACCTTAGGTTATAGGAGATGTAGTTCATGTGAGGAAATGTGGCCTAATCTATCGATTACATGTGTTGCTCCCACTCACACTTGGGTGGTTGAGTTTCACACCCTCTTTTGGCCTTATATGCCACCTCACAAAACTACTCATCTATCTCTTTCTGAGTAGGTTATGCCACATGTTTGGAATTTTCCAAGTAGGCATAACTCCCACCTAATTTGGTTATTTGGGAGTTATTGTCCTTGTTGAAATTGTTTTCCCATATTCTGCTATATATTCTATGCTCACCTCTCCCTCCTCTCAAGTCTAGATGAGTTCATATTAACTCAGTCAATTCAAGGGAGAGTTGAGGCATATTGTATCATTTAGTGTGTGATAATAACATCATTTTGTTATTGCACTATATTCTAGTATTTTATCTCTTGCTGCTCTCATGTGGAAGGCTTATCTTGGTTTTGCAGGTGATCCTGGGTGCTCAAGTTCATCAATAACTCTTACATGGTATTAGAGTGTCAGATTTGCAAGCCCCTTCTCAAATTTGAGAGTGTTTTAACTAGTATTGCTGGTTGCAGCATGCCTTTGCTTGTATTAAGTATCTGATTCTACCTTTTGATGCTATTTTTTGGTTGGTGGGGTCATTTTTTGTTGCTAAAGGTGTCTATTTTACACTAGATCCCCATTTTCTATATATTTTAAAGAAAATCTGCCATCTATGTTTTGTTTGCAGAAGAAAAAAACCATCTTGATCATTTCTATTTTTTTGCATAAAGGTTATGTATTTTGCAGAAACTAAATCAAAATGTTTCAGCAGACCCCCTCTCCATTGGAGTTTTGCATTTTGCACCCGATCTTCAAAAGCCTATATCTCAGTCATTTTGGCTCCCTTTTGTGAGCAATTTTTTTTTATTTGGGGTATAATTTTGCAGTCGTTATAGTGGTGTAATCCATGTTTGCTCAAGTGATTTGGATTTTCTAGAAAATCAAATTTATTAGTAGATCTAAAGGATAGTTCTCATTTTTGGAACTTCAAACGACTATAACTTTCACATATGACATCGGATCGAGGTGATTCTTTTTTTGAAAGTTGATATTTTTCTAAGCACTACACAATGGTGCTATTTTGACATTATTATTATGAGATTATTTTGTACTTTCAGTATTTAGGTCCAATATTGGACATTGTAAAACTCTGGAAAAACAACTCCATAATTGTAAATGCACTAATTATAAAGTGCCACCATTATATCTTTCTAGGGGGGATCATGATTGAGTAATTTGGGGGAGTAATCTTTGGCCTTTGAACTAGATTATGTCTCTCGATTTCTCTATTGTGTGACTAAAGTAGAGGAGTTTAATATGGGAATCAAAACACATCCTGCTATAATAAGGTTAAATCGATGGAACTTTAAGTCTTGGAGAGATGGAATCCTAACACATTGTAGGTGGCTTAATCTTTTTCCATATCTCTATGGACTAGTTCCTAAACCTTCATCAAAATGGAAGAGAGTTGTGTGGGACTTAAAAACATAACATATATCCTAGGAGTAATCGGTTGTAGTTGTGATATTGATACACAAATGGTCATTGATGGCATTGAGATCTCTCGTGACCTTATGACCAAACTTTTTGAGATGTATGGAGACTCAAATGAACCTCCATTCCCAGAGGATCTTGTTGTGGATTGTCTTGTTCCACTTGTAGAGTTTCGTTCTATTGATGACAAAAGAACTGAAACACTTTCTTATTGGGAAATGTATGGTAGTTTTGATGACATAGAATCTCCTCCTCCTATAGATACATCTATTGATACTTTAGTTTCTATGGCTCCTAATCCAAATTTAGAGGGTTCATCTTATTCATCTATGAGTCAACATCTTGAGGCTGAGGGCTCTTTTATTTCAACATTGGAAGAATCATCTATTTCATCATGTTTTGAAGACACAATGGGGGATGATAGGTGTATTGATATGGAATGCACTAAGATCTCATCTCCTTCATCTACTATTGTACCTGTGGATGCTTGTGATCTGACATTTTTGGCTCCTTGTGATTCAGTGCAGTAGGACATATATTGTCTTTTAGACTTGGCTACTTGTGATGTCTTCTTGACAGGGATTTCAAACTTGTTAGTGGATTCTCATATTGCAGATTTGGGAGACATTATTGACAGTATTCATCTTCTCTTTGATGGAGATGATCCTTCTTCAATTGTTATGATGGAACACTCTGACCCTCTTGCGCATTCTCTACGTGATCATTCTTTGTAGTTTGGCATGAGTATGGATGCTTTTGGACAACATTTAGAGGAGGCTTCTTATCTTCAGAAGGGATATTCTTGTCTTCATATTTTTTTCTACATCCATCTCCACTAGGTCTTGGATTTTCATCTTTTGCAGTGTGGCCTAGAACACCTAATTTGATGGTGACATCTTTCGACATCGACATGGAGATACCTAAGCAGAGTTCAAAGACTTCATACATTTTCATTTTTCTTCCTTCATATTTGTTTAAGGAATGGGAAGATATCTTGAATACATCCTTGTTATTCTTTCTTCCTAAGGGGAGGAATATTGTTTAGCGATCTTGGATCATCTTCAACTTCTTGTGTGGAGTGTTAACCAACAATGCAGGAGAATCTATATTCTCTCTTGGGGGAGATTTTTGTCCTAAGGGTTTTCTCTTTCTCATCTTTGAGAGATTTTATCATTGTACATGGGTACCTAATATGGCCTTGTAGCTAGGACCCATCTTTGCATTATTTCATCATTTCACCCACCTAAGCTATACTTAAGGGGGGGTGTTAATGTAGGTTTTTTTAATATTATTTTTCCTACACATTATTAAGCATACCTTAGGTTATAGGAGATGTGGTTCATGTGAAGACATGTGGCCTAATCCGTCAATTACATGTGTTGCTCCCACTCACACTTGGGTGGTTGAGTTTCACACCATCTTTTGGCCTAATATGCCACCTCACAAAACCACTCATCTGTCTCTTTCTGAGTAGGCTATGCCACATGTTTGGCATTTTCCAAGTAGGAATATCTCCTACCTAATTTTGTTATTTGGGAGTTATTGCCCCTCTTGGAATTATTTTCCCATATTCTGCTATATATTCTCCACTCACCTCTCACTCCTATCAAGTCCAGATGAGTTCATATTAACTTATTCAATTCAAGCGAGAGTTGAGGCATATTGTATCATTTAGTGTGTGATAATAACATCATTTTGTTATTGCACTATATTCTAGTATTTTATCTCTTGCCGCTCTCGTGTGGAAGGCTTATCTTGGTTTTGTAAGTGATGTTGGGTGCTCGAGTTCATCAACAAATCTTACAAAAAGGAGCGTCTCAGATGGTAGATTGGCTAGAGAAGTAGGTAGAAAAGAAAATTCCAACTCCAAAGGACCCAAGGGCAAGGTTGGAGGCCATCTTGGCTTGAGCCCAAATAAGCACGATGAAAGAGAAAAAGCCTAAGGTCAGATCCCAGTTGATGATGGATGCATCTAGATCAAGGACCATGCAAATATCCACCCTAGTGGTGGTTGGAGGAGTAAGCTACAATGTCTCCACCCTTGATCTAGGAACTATGACACAAGAGCAAGAGATTGACCATCTCCAAGGGTCTGTTGCCACCATTGTACATCAAATGAACAAAGATAAGATTTCAAAGGAGGAAATAAAGGCACAAGTGGCTGATCTAACATCATATATTTAGCAGTGGTCATTAGTGGAAGAGCTCCCCACCATGTCCTCAGTGCCACAACAATTGTTGTCCAAGGACCATATCGATCAACTAGAGAAAATAAACAATTGGAAAAAGGCCATAGAGGATTGGGTTCGACAAGTCCTCTACAATGGCAATATGGGCATAAGCCATATTGTCAGGACAACAAATAAGTTCCTTGAGGTGCAAAATGTACTTGAGGTAATAAGGAAGTTTTGCACTGACTTCGCCAAGTTCTACAGGGCTGTGTATCCCAAATTTGAGGCTATTCTCAAGATACCAAAAAAATCCTGGGAGAAGGAACTTGCCTTAGCTGAAAATGATCAGTGGATCATAGAAACCTGGAAGATGGGTTTGGACCAAAAAAAGGAAGTGTTGGAATGAGTGCTCCATGAAGTGGAGATGGATATTCACTGGGTCAAAGAGATTAGAAGTTCTTGTGAAGAATATTTGAAATTAATGATATATCTTGATGTGTCCACTAGTGAGCTAGACATAGAGAAATTGAAGCCATATTTCCATAAGAAGATGGAAAATGAAACTATAGATGTAATGAAACGATATTTCCTAAGCTTCATTGCATGTACCTTTTCTCAATCTGAGCAAGTGGTGAAGGATACACAAAAATGTAATAAATACTAGGATGAAATTACAAGTAAATCAAGGAAGTATAATTTCCAAGTGATCTAGTAAAAAATATTGGAGGGGAATAAGCTACAGGCATTGATCTTAAAGTTTATAGAATTTTCTACCATCAAGAAAGGTGGAGGGAGTGCTATTATTGATGATGAGTTCCTCATAAAGTAGCTACAACAAAGGAAATCAACAAAAGAAAAAAAGAGCTATAATGCTGCCATAAGAAGACAAAATAGGGAAAAATACAATGATGTAATTTTAAATTGTAATATATTTTGGGGTAGGTGAAACCCTAGTTTGTAGTGAATCTTGGCCACACAATGCAAATCAATCTTGGCCATTCATTCTAATTTTTGGACACTATAAATAGGGGGCCTCCTCTCATTTTCAAGAGAGAGCTGAGTTGTTGTAAGGGCATGCTGCTGAATTTTTAATAGAAGTTCATTGGCTTTTGGTGAATTATCAAGTTTTAGTTGCATGTTAAATGGTTCTTCTCCCATAGTTAGTTAATTTGAGTAGATTTACTTTTATGTTATTCATGTTTTAGCTTGCTTTAGTAGATTAGTTTAATGATTTTCATTGGTTTCGGAGAATTTTGTTGTGTGCTGGCAACTTTCATTATCCATACTTTTTGTTGTTTATTGATGATAAATAGTTGTATAAAGTTAGTCTGGGCATGAACTAAAATTTTCTCTAAACTTATATATTTTATTCATGCTCGTGGTGAATGAATGGTTGAATATCAACATTCCTTAGAAGCTTGCACAAATTGCTTCAGATTGTGAGTTAATCTGGTTAAGTGAAATTTGGTTTTAGGAAGGCTATGCACAACAGGGTCCTCCAAGATCATTGTTCACTGTTAGTTTTAGATCCAAGAACTTCTCCTCCCTACCCCTTTTCTCTTTTTTTTTAGAAATAACCTATATTAAGGTTCATTACACATTGTAAAGCCAATTCTTAAGCTAAAAAAGGAGTTCAAGACTATTGTTTGAACTTGCAGCAATTGCACACTAACTTCCCTATGTCAATAAATCCATTTTAAGATTCATTTCCCTCTAGCTTAACTCCATAATTCTGCCTTGTGCTTGCTAGAAAAATCACATTGAACCAACTGATAAATTTCATGCAAGTCATGACTTGACACCCAAGAGGCCTTGGGGTGATTTTCAGTAAATTGTTGTTGGAGATTACCTTTCAAGAGAGGTAGTGCATCTATGCACTGCCTGTGTTGAGAAAGTGCTAAAACACCCATCAATAGATGGATAGCCAAGAGTTTCATTGCCCTAGAGTGAGTATGGATTTTTGGACAAAACAACCTAGATCTGATCCACAATGTGTTGGAAAAATGATTGAAGCTTGATCCACCTTATTTACATTTCTCTTCCTTCTAGTACTAGCCATTGCATGATCATGGATCTTGTTTTTCTACAAATCATTCACCTTGCATGTGTCCTATTGCACTCATGTCAGCTTGACTTAGGATCTTGGATCCTCGGGGCTTGACTCCTTCCTCGATCTTTGTTCTCCTAGACCATCTGTATTGGTACAATTGGACTTCTCTTGAATGTCTACTTTAGTGTGAGTTTGAAGCAAGTTCATCCTCTCACTAAAGTGGGGGCTAAATTTCTGGTAGAAAAAAAGGAAATTTTCTTGATTTGGGATTAATTGATGATAAATTAGACATAATGGGGCCTTTATTTAGTGTTGTGAGGTGTTTTACACATCCACACTAGGTCTTGGACCCTCACAAATTGAATAAAATGCATTCGTCAATGTCTTGTAAAGGTGTTGTAAAGTGTTGTAAAAGACTTTCACACCTCTATAGACTTAATGAACCCATTTTTCCTTAATTCAACATTATAAAATGTATATAATTGCATTATCAAATCAATCTAGAAGGTTTGTAAAATTAACTTAATGTTAATCTAGTGTTGTAATGTGTCTTACACATTCACATTGGATGTTGTGCTTTTTTAGGTTGTGGACCTCCTTTTAGTGTTGTAAAATGTATTTAATCACACTTTCACATTGAATTTTGTGTCCCAAGCCCTAATTTACCTTCATATAATCATTAATAGGCTCATATGACCCCATATTGTGAATCCTAGGGCTTGATTTGATCAAATACCCAATAAAATAAACATAAGAATTGAAATTCCTCATTCCCCAACAACCCAGCTAGAAAATGGGCCCCTTTGGGACTAATTCACCATTTGTGGGGAATGAGTCCTTGCCAGGTGGGACTAATTCTCCCAAGCTGGCGAATTAGTCCCATTTGGGTCATTTTTGAGTTTTGAGCAAGAAAATTTGAAATTTAAGTTTATTATTCTTTCATGTCGGCTTTAGGGATCCAATTTATAGGAAAATTAGGAGATTTTCATATAAAATCAAGTCTCTAAACCTTAATTCACATATCTTATCATTCATTCATAATTTATCTTCTCCCTCAAGTCAAGCAAGCTAGTGTTTCATCATTTCAAGTCATTAAGATATCATTTTTTAGACATTCAAGGGTAGATTCTTCATATTGTTTCAACAATCCAAGATCAATCATCACAACAAGGTATTAATCCCTTCATTTCATGTTCATTCTTCATGTTCATTCTTCATTTGGTCTAATTACCTAAAAGGGGTTTGACCAAGGCAAACCTGTTGGTGTAATTAATTAATTAATTATTACACTAGCATAAGTTAACTTAGGTCATAATTCATTTAGTCCTAAGTTGCATCATTTAATAAATGGGATAATATTCCCTTCCTAGTTTGTGGGATAAGATTCCTTCTAGAACTTATCTCATCATTTAATGATCATCTAGATAGGGTTCACATGTTGTCACATGTTGTTAGATTATAACACTTGGCAACATCTCATGCATATTAGGTTTTACTTCTTGCCTATATAATCAGGCATCTTGTTCATTTGTATCATATCTTTTTCATCATATCAATAGAATCTTTAATCAGCATTCCATTGTTGCAACACTTCTCTTTGTGGTTGATTATCTTTCATGGCTAAAGTCCTTTATTGAACATTCTAGAGCTTCAAGGGTTGTGCATCCTTAATCTCAACATGGTATCAGAGCTAGTCCATTGAAACATCAACCCTTGATCCAGGAAGTTGGAGTGCAAGATTCTTGTAGGTTTGGAGTTTTATTTTGTAGGCTAGTTGGTTCTACCTGGGAGCCAAGCTGATTTTTGGTGCATATCAGGCTCTCTCTAACCTCTCCATTGCGTCCAAAAGTCTTCAAAACCCATAGATCACCTGTTCATTCATCAAAATCGGAGCAGATTCAACTGGGAGCCTTTGAGGTATAATCTAGGGTTTGCATTTTTTGTACAAATCCATACATGTTTGCAGAAAAAAATCTTCCCTCTCTGTCCTTGATCAAGGAATTTTTTTTTTTTAGAAAAATAAAAAAATATTTGGCTATTTTTTGGGCATTTTTTTCTATAGTATTGGCAAAAATTTTATTCTCTGTGGGTGACCTGCAATTAAATATACAATCAGCAGAAAAAATTAATTTTGTGGCTATAGTTTATTTCCTCCCGTCGGCATTTCAAATTTTGGTGTTTTATTTTATTTTTGAATTGAAAATTTATTGCAATATTCAAAAATTTCTTAGTCGACATATATCGACCTCTACAAGTTCTTGTCAGCTGGTCACATCACCATACCTAACCTTCTCTCTGCATCACATCATCGCCATTTGTTTGTGCCCCTATCATATTCTACTCCTAGCGACCATCCGGTGTCTGCCAGTCCCATCACCAACAATCCTAGCTCCTCTGCTGACGCCCTGGTCCTATCCGTGACCGAGAGCCCCTCTATCCTGAGCGGTACTATTCTCCCCACCACCTCTGCCGGCCGTGCCACCTAACCTGCCATCGGATAGCCGCTCTGCTGCCACCTATCTGGTGGCACTTTATTTTTTTTGCCAACTCCAGCACTGCGATCATATCAATGACCAGGGGCTTTTTTTTAGCCTCTAGGAGCTCTATATTTGTACCTATTTAGCTAGTGCTGATTAAATTGCAGTTTTTTCCTGAGGGCCATATCTTCGTGCCATGATATAAAAAATTTGCAAATGAGATATAGATGGAAAGAGAATTCAGAGCACTATCCAGTGGTGCCATCTATTTTAAATGATTTTTCTACTATCAAATTCTAAATTCAGCTAAAGTCAACCCTCCATTCTGGACTCAAAAGTGCATATCTTCACATCAGATTGTTGGATTTCGGTGATTCCAGTGGCATTTGGGAGATATTTCTGTGCATTTTTTCATCAATCCACTCAGTTTCTTTGGTTTCAGCTCTAGGTATTTTCTATTGGTTTTTTGCAATCTGGTGCATTTTCCTGATTCTTGTGACATCCTAAAGCTTGAAGAAGAATCTCTTGATCTCGGAGGCATATTCTCAGTTGCATATCTATTTGGAAGTCTTTATTTGTTGTTGAAGGTCAGTGTCTTTATTTTTTGTGGAGAAATTTTGTTATGGGGCTTGCATATTATTCTCCTTTGGTTATGTTGCACAAGGGTAACTATCAGCAATGGCAAGATGGGATCAGCCACCATCTTCATTCACTTGATTTTTTGCCTCATATTTTTTGTATAGTTCCTTATCCAAGTGAAGGAATTCATGAATTTTCTTGGAGTTGTGTAGTAGGTACACTATTTTGGAAATCATTGAGATGCAAGTTGATTGCGATGTTTTGAGATCTATTGATCATTGTGATTGTCCTCACATCCTTTGGATTAAACTTTGGGAGCTCTATGGAGATTCAGATACTCCATCATTCCCCGATGATCATGCTTCAGAATGTCATTCTTCAGATCAAGTACCTCGTGATACTATTGTTGTGCAGGAAGTTGATTACCTTGATCTTTCCGAAGAAGTTGACAAGGTTCCTTTTAGTGCTTCTTCTTCATTAGAGATAGTTGGTATCCCTTCACATTCAGTGATTCCTTGTCTAGAATCATTACTTGAGGCTTCCACTATCATCATCCATCCGGACACATTCAATTTTTTAGACTTGGCATCACAAGATGGCTTTGTTTCAGGTATCACTGACTTGGCTACTTCTACAGGTTTGTAGGACATTCTTAAGGGGGTATCACTCCTCTATTCATAAATTTCATATCTAAGACTTCTTCCCTGTCATTCCATTTAGGACTTGAAGTTTCTTCAACATCTACCATTGGATTTTCTTCAGACTTCTTTCAATGGTTTTGAGGACACTTCATTCAAGGGGGGGCTATCAAGTCTCCATCATATTCATTCCATCTCAGTGTTTGGATATTATTCAGCATCAGTTTCTGCATTGTCCTGGTTTGTTACACTCTTCATTGATTGTGGCATCCTCTTCATCAGGCAAGGAGACACTTGAGCTGAGTATAGAGACACCATCATAATCCACATTCATTTTTCCTTCCTTCAATTCCTATCCGGAATGGGGAGCATCTCTCCACTTGCAGTTGGTTTTGTTTCTTTCGAAAGGGAGACAAGTTGTTTGTCGACATTGGATCATGTTCTTTCTTCTGACACTTACCTTTTTTGCAGGTGATATCATCTTTTGGGGGGGCTACATTGTCTCTCTATTTTATCCATGTGACATATGGTGTACTTGGGGGGTATTTGGGAGTCCTCCATCCTTTCCATCCTATCTCACATTTCTGCATTTTCATCTCCTTTTTGGAGAGGGGTTTTCTTCCCATTGGGTTTTCCCCTTTTCTCTGGTTGTGGGAGATTTTTTGCATCTTCATGTACATGGGTACCTAACATGGCCTCATTGTCAGGACCCATCATCATCTCTGCATAATCATTGCATTTTCCTCCCTAAGTTACACTTATGGGGGGGTGTTTGTGTAATTAATTAATTAATTATTACACTAGCATAAGTTAACTTAGGTCATAAGTCATTTAGTCCTAGGTTGCATCATTTAATAAATGGGATAATATTCCCTTCCTAGTTTGTGGGATAAGATTCCTTCTAGAACTTATCTCATCATTTAATGATCATCTAGATAGGGTTCACATGTTGTCACATGTTGTTAGATTATAACACTTGGTAACATCTCATGCATATTAGGTTTTACTTCTTGCCTATATAATCAAGCATCTTGTTCATTTGTATCATATCTTTTTCATCATATCAATAGAATCTTTAATCAACATCCCATTGTTGCAACACTTCTCTTTGTGGTTGATTATCTTTCATGGCTAAAGTCCTTTATTGAAGATTCCAGAGCTTCAGGGGCTGTGCATCCATAATCTCAACAAAACTCCCATGTCTTAACATTCAACATTTCTCCTTCTCATCTTGTGTGTTTGCAGATTTAGGCATCTTGGAATCTTGGAAATAATTAAGAATGAATAACTGCAAAGTGGTTTAAGTCTTCTCTTTATTTTCTAAGGAAAAATATCAACAAAAAGTCACTTTTAGACCCAAATATCAGACTTTCGGAGGCAGAGACCTGTTAGGAACCGAAGTGCAGACTAAAGACTTTAGTTTCCACTTTTGGATTTTCAAAAATTCAAAAGTGGAATGATTCACCATGAATGGTGAATGAGTCCCACTACCAGGCTTGAATAGGGTTTTTTGCAGTTTTGGATACCCATTTGTTTGAAACAGGTTCAGGAAAATTTCTCAAAACTAGGACTAATACGTACAAAATGGTGAATGAGTCCCTTTAGGCCAAATTTTTAGGATCAACATCGTTTTAGATGTCATTTCCAGTCTCCATCAAGTTCTCAGGTGCACACTTTCAGTCTCATCAAATTATGTTACAGTTTGCTTTCATTTCTAGGTGGTTTTACATATCATAATGTGTTTTCCAACAAGTTGCAGTTCAATAGTTTTCACTTAATAATCAATAGCTTTCATTAGTTATTTACATTTATCTTATCTCATCTAGGCACATTTCATTCATATTTCCATTATACTTGCATTAGTTTGAGTGAACCACCTAGGCTTTTGGCTTATCTCTCTCCCTTTAGGTGAAAAACCCTAAGAGTGCAAGATTAGTACATAGACTCAAAAATATATGGTTCAGATATATGTGTGTGTGTGTGTGTGTGTGTGTGTGTGTGTGTGAATATTAGGGTGCAATTATAACTTTTTTATCATTCATATACACTCAAAAGTGAATGGGTCAAATTCATGGGTTATCATTGGAGGTTTAGGTTGGCAGTCACAATAGTGCACACCTACACATTATTCATCAAACCTTAACACCAAAAACCACAACAGATTCACTCCAATTAATAGTTGTGTTAGGTCTAGTGGTGGATTATTTTTCAATTAAAACTATGAATAGTCATAGACAGTGGATAGATTCATATGCATATGTATAGAGACATACTTACATACATACATACACACACACATATACTTATATATATGGGTGATCCCACAATAGTGGTTTACAATTTTTGGCCAAATTGGACATTGAAATTATTTTTTTAAACTAAATATTCACATTCGAGCACCTATAGTGGCTAAACCATGAAGAATTTGAAGATGACAAAAACTAGAGTCTCATCATATTTTTTTCGTAGATTCTAAAATACTTTTTTCAAAATTCTTGTAATTAGATTGCTCTTCTTTTTCCATCTCCCACGAAAATTGGTTGTTTTCAAAAAACAACATTTTTAAAAAGTGACACACACCGTATAATGCATAACTTTTTTTCCATGAAGGATAAAATTCTAATTCTTTTGAATTTAGATTTTTAACTCTAATATCTAGTGCTTCCACTTGGTTAGACAGTTTTTGATTGAATATTTTTTCTTTAATCAAGTTTCAAAGTCAAACTAATTACAATTCAGACATAGTGTGACCGTATAATGCATAACTTTTTTTGTTGGATCAAGGACTTGAATAGCTGGTGCACTCATATTTTTCAATTTTTTTTTGATAATCTGCTATTTTTCCACATGTGCAGAACAACGACCTTCATTTTCGATGAAAAACCTATGTGTAATGAAACTAAAAAAACAAATACATAATAAAACCAAAACATATTAAAATTATATTCGTTGGATAGCTCATTCTGAGGACTAACTGATTCAAGTTGGGTTTGTGAAGATTCCTCCATTTTCATCCTCTACCTGAGCTCTAAAGTGCCAAAATTCAGGTTTTTTTTGTGTCTCAGGGAGGGGATGAGGAATAAAGGGGGTTAGAACGAACCCCTAGGGGTTTGAGTGAACCCTAGTGGTTCACTCGAACTAGGGTTCATTCAAACCAGCGTTCATTCGAACTAGGGTTCATTCGAACCCCCCTTCTATAAGGGGTTTTGATGGATTTTTTGGTGGGAAAGTATTTGGAGGATTCATCCGAACCTAGGTTCTAGTGAACCCCTAATGGGTTCGTTTGAACCGTATATATATGTATGTATGCATGCATGTATGTATATATATATGTATGTATATATATATATATATACATATACATATACATACATGCATACATACATACATACATATATACATATATTTATATGTGTGTGTGTATGTATGTATGTATGTAAGTATGTCTCTATACATATGCATATGAATCTGTTGACTGTCTATGACTATTCATAGTTTCAATTGGTAACTAATGCACCACTAGACCTAACATGACTATTAATTGGAGTGAATTCATTGTGGTGTCTGGTGTTAAGGTTTGGTGAATAATGTGTAGGTGTGGACTATTGTGATTGCTAACCTAAACCTCCAGTGATAACCTATGAATTTGACCCATTCACTTTTGAGTGTATATGAATGATAAAATTGTTATAATTGCACCCTAATATTGACACAATTAGGTCTTTTGTAAATATTAATTGGTGGTTATAGCAAAATTCTATTGGGTATTTTATGTTTTGTGAAGTATATGTATGTATATGTTTCTATGAATGTATGCATGTATTCTTATGTTTCATGTATATGAATCTATATACTAATGTCACTTCGTCTAAAGTTTGGGTTGGCAGCTGAACACATAAGAATACATATTAATATTTTATTACTCTTCACGAGTTAATGGTGTGCAAAGTTAGCTATTAACACCATTTTGTAAATCAACATGCAAAAAACTTAACTATATAAGGCTCCTCTAATAAACATCAAATCCAAATATACTATAGAATTCAATTAATTCACCTTTAAAAAACATATGTAAATGATAAAGGGTATGTGTAGGATCATGATGGGCCAAAAAGTGGCAATATGATGGGTATGTGGCTGGCGAATTTTTTAGTACCCAAAATTGATGAAACGAAAAGGGTTTTTAAAGGAGATTCTCAGATTTCCACCAATATAAATTATGATTTATTTTGAATTTAATAAGTAATTATTATTCATTTTCTATTCGAATTACGACTAAAGTCTTGATTGATTGGCTGATTGAAAAACATCTATAGCTTCCAAATGGTATCACATTTTTTGAATCCAAAGCACGTGTCACATTCTATGCTTCACATACTATAGGATTAAAAAAAGAAAAAATGAATTTCATGAAGTTTTGACAAAAGAGATTTTATTGTGGTTAAGGTGGTCAGAGAAACACCTACTTCTTATTTTTTCCTTGAAATTTAAGTACTACTGCATCATTGAAATTTCAAATTTTCACCAAATAGATTTTTTTTGTTTAAACAAATCTAGTAGTTTAGAAACTACATTCAATTTTCTATAGATTCTATTCTTACATATTTTTGAAATAATATAGATAACTTATTCAAAATTTTATGTCAAGTTTCCTAACTCTGATTTTTCTAAATTTTTTGCCACTTAAAGGCCTATTTTTTCCATGATGATCCTGCACATACCCTAAATACAAATTCAAATTTGAAACACAACAACCAAATCAAATGCATTGAATTGTCAGATTGAAATTACTAAGAGGGAAAGTAGCCAATGACATTCACAATTATTCTCCTCTGCTAATATCCACTTCATACTAAAGAGCATTGATTGGCATCCTTTGCACATTCCTCATATATCTAATGATGATGAGAATTGTTGAATATAACTTGAATATATCTTGGTATATAATGCCATTCACACACACACAAATATATATACATGGTTTAGTATTCATAAATGAGCATACACACACATAAATTTTCATATGTGTGTTTGTGTGTGTGTTTGTGTGATTTATATATATGTTTTCCATCAAGAAATATTAAGATGTTGAACATGTTTAATTATGTGTTGTTGTACATGAATTATTACAAAGGTCTTATGATGTTTATTCGTTACTACCATTGGTTGTAAATTTTTTATTATAGGCATGGGAGACCAACAAGAGGTGGTGTGACATTGTTCGTGGTGGGCAATTCAATCTGTGTTAGGTCGAATATATGCGTTAGAAAATGAGCAGCAAACTAAAGAGTGCAAATAAACACCAAAACAACCTACACCTCAAGATTAGCCTAAGTTGGAATCAACACAAGATAAAAGCAACAAATGGAACATTATACCTTGTCTCGATACGATCCTTTGGTTGGTCCTTCGATCTTTGATGTGTATGCTCCTTGGATGGCACAAGATGCAAGCTAGATGATGATGTGAAGATGGATGAAAATGGATAGAAGAATGAAAATGGCTAAGTGTAGATTGAGAAATAAAATTGCAAGAGTTTGGCTAGTAAAATGATCTCCCCCAAAATGAGAGAAAAGAGGGGGTATTTATAGGAATTTTGAAAATTCCTACTAGAAGAGATGGATGGCCAAGATTGAGCCACCAATGATCAAGATGTAGGGCTAAGGTGAGTTGAGAACTCACAAGCCCTCACATCTTGACATGTGGCATGTGATATAGCCCTAAAAGGTGAAGTGGACATAAGGTGGAAGGATAGTACATGACATTGAGGGGGGTACAAAGTACCTTGGAATTGGACAAGATCTCCTCATAAAGGAGGTCCTTGTCCCCATGTGGGTGAGAGGACATGTGAGGAATTAAAAATTCCTCAAATATCCTCATGGGGAGATGGGAAAGAATAAAGAATAAATAGAGGACATGTGGGAAGAAGTGAAGGAATTAAAAATTCCTTTTGAGTGCATTGGGGGATTAAAAGGTGAATTAAAAATCCACATGGGGAAGTGGAGTGCCTTGCCCAAAAGGAGAAAGCCTTTAATAAGGTTGACTTAAGGACACATGCCATAAATGGGAAGAGGATCAGGTTAGACCTAATCATATGATTAAGGTTGTGTGAGTACTTAATTAGATGGACTAATGACTCATTAGAAGCAAGTGGGAGATTATTGAGGATGTGACCCTAATGATGATTAAGGGTGTGCACATGCTAACCATAGTTAATTAGAAGAAGATGAAGGAATTAAGATGGATTAGAGACCAACTTGCAAAAGTTGGAGGATGTGACAATGAGAGAGAAAAGAGGAATTAAAAAAATGAATTTTAATTCTTGAAGGGTAATATGACTAAATTAAATAAAATAGTGTATTTATTTAATTTAGAGGAGGAATAGGGGTAAAGTATTCATTAAATTAAATACTTTATGAACCCTATGTAAGATGCAAGGTATTAATTAAACCAATGATTTAATTAATATTAACAGAGGGGATAAGCAGCTGGATGAATAAGGAGACGTCTTTGATCATATGGAAGTGCTCAAATTAGATGTCTACACAATCAATGTGTTTGTTAACACAACACATAATTAGGGATTATTTTTTTCTTATGGCTCTAACTTTCTATTTAATAATGTGCTAGTTCCTTTGACAACTAATATGTCATTTTAGTTCTTTCATTAACTATTTTTCATTTATGTTTGTTCAATTATATATTTTTGTTGTGGAAGGCATGTTAAATGGCTAGGAGGTTTGTCGAGCATGTCAATTTTTAAGTTCAAATTTCAGGTAAAGTCTTTTAGGACTTTACTTTGGCAATGACCCAATAGACATTGTGTTCTTTTATAATGTTTATTATTCTTATTCATTTTACACTTACATTTAAAACTTAAAATTTGATTGATTTCATATTATATGTGTTAAATAATTTATAATTCAATTACATTAGTTTGTGGATATGTTGCATCTATAACGCTACAAAACCATATGCTCTTTGCATTTACACTTGCATTTATATACATACATATAGTTTTCTTTATTGATATGTTGCATTTAGTATTCTAGTAAAGCATGCAATCATTACATTTTCAAATTCATATACCTACACACACACACACATATACATATTTATGCATGTATGTATATCAGTTATATTCAATTTAGATGCATTCTTGTATGTTGTTAGTACCAATAGAAACTTTAAACATTGACAAACTGAACATATTTACATATATATACATACATACATATATATATATATATATATATATATATATATATATATATATATATATATATATATATATATATATATATATATATACATACATATATATATATATATACATACATATATATATATATACATACATACATACATACATACATACATACATATATATATATATATATATATATATATATATATGTATGTATGTATGGATACATATGAAGAGTACCTCCAAAAATGTATTATACTATATCCAATTGGCAACCCAAACTTGAAACACTCATACAAATTAGACAAACTTGAATTGTATTCTTCAGAGTTCAGTTGCTAATTGAAACTTTGGACATTCACACACACTGAATATTTTTAAGTGTATAGATGCATATATGTATGTATGTTTGTATGTATGTATATATTGAAACCTTAGAAATAGGGTGTTCTCCATATTTTAGGAGATGGAACACACACACAAGGGGTGAGGGCCTATTTCCTTCAAGTTTCACTCAAGGATACCGTAGAGATCTCAATCTGATGAGAGAGTGAGAGAAGGATGTCTACAATAAGGTGTCCTAGGATATGATTAATGACTAAGGATGGGTTCACCACCAAGCTAGGGCTTGGAAAGATAAGTAACATGCAAAATGTAATGACAAAACCTAATGATGTGCAAACTTTAAAAAAATGACCTAAAAATGCATGCAAAATAAAATAGTAAGTTGAGAAAACACATAGGTACACTTAGAAACTTGTAGAAGCTTGAATGAAGACCTAAAATGTTGGGAATGTTGAATTTAATGCACATTGGGACTCATACACTAGGCTAGGTGATTTAGTCTAAGATTAGGGTTTCTGGGCAGGACCATAAATTTGGTAGTGACAAGTTTGGAACTCCTAAAAACTATAAAATTCACTGTACTAGGACTCATATGCCAGAAGTGGTGTATCAGTCCTACTTGGATTTTTCAAAGGGTCAAGTTCTAAATATACTCTTCTATCTCTTCTCTTCCTTCTCAACCTGGTTATCTAGATCTAAACTCCTAAATTTTTCTTTGTAGGTGTCTTTTAGTGATCTTGTAAACAAGGTGATAACTTTGAAAACTTGACAACTTTCTCCAAACTTTCTCTTCAATGTATCTTCAACCTAGATCTACAAATCACACACTAAAGAGAGGGAAAACTGTTGTTTTGTTAGTGGAAAGGGGCTTTCCTTGGTCAAACCCCATTTTGGTAATAAAATGGTCTTGTAATAAAATCAAATGAAATGGAGAAATGGTGAATGAACAAATATGCAATTTTGTAACTCATCAAACCCTTGAACAATAGTCTACAAACATATATGAAGTGGCTAACTTGAATGTAGATCTTGACTCTTCCTTGAATGGTATAAATCTTGACTTTAATGCTCACTTGAGTCATAAAACCCTACATCATAAATGTTAGCTAAAAAAAAATGATGCAGGACGACTTTGACATGATGCTTGATGCTTGAATAATGCTCTAAAACACTTGGTAGTCAGCTCTTGAATGCTCTTGTGAACTCAAATTTGCTATAATGCATGAATACTCAAGTTGCTAGGAGAAAATATGTGAAATAACCTTGTATTTATACTTGTTTATGCCAAATTTTCCTGAAATTACAACACTACAAGCTGACATCAGATCTAGGAGAATAAAATCCTACCAAGAATTTAAATTTAAATTAGGTCTAAGCTAAGCGAGACTCATACGCCAATTGTGGCGTATGAGTCCCATTAGGCTAATCTTGGGACACATTTTTCAAGAAAGGCTTAGATTAATGTAAAATCTAGATTGGGGCCCCAAAACCTAGGTGGGGCCCATACACCCAAAGTGGTGTATGAGTCCCAGATCACTAAATCTAGGTTGTATAATCCAAAATCACATGAATTTTGATTGGATGTTGGTTTATGTCAGGATTATCCTAAGAAAGATACATTAATTAAGGCTTTTGGATGTAAAATAAGGTGAATTAAAGCATAAAGAAGCCCAATTTAAGTAGGGAGGGCTCAAACAAGTGTAAAAATGTAAAGGGACACATTTTCCTACACTACATTTAGCCTCCAGTTTAGTGAGAGGAAGAACTTGCTTCAAACTCACACTAAAGTAGACAAAATCACATCAAAAAGTCTTTAATATCTAAATCTAAGCTTTAATAGGTTTTCTCTTTAAGTATTTGTTGGTAAATGTTCTTTTAGTGAATTAAAATAAAATAAAATTGTGATTTGGGTAAACATTTATATGATTTATCTTCTCTGTATCTTTAACTTGTCTTGTTTTTGATAATAATATGATATGATGTTTTTAAATCGCTAAACAATTAAATTTGAAAGCTTACTTAAATATGCTAAGCAATACAATAATAAAATGATAATATATTATGACAATATATATACTTAATTTATAAATAGAAAAAAATATACTCATAATAATTATATAAAAATTACAAAAATAATTAAAACAATGATTAAAAAAATCAATTTTATTAAAAAATATATTTTAAAAATTCTTAAAAGTAAACAAATATTATTCCTTCTATAATAATTATTCATATTAAAATAATTTTATTTATTAATTAAAGTATATATTATAACATAACTTGAAATGAAAATTTATAGCTTAAATAAAAGCTTTTATGAAAATATAAATATATAGTATTTAACTGATATATAACTTTTCTATCAAGTGTTTGATCGTAGAGCTGGTATCTCCACTATTAGACCTCGCTCCACTATGGCCCCTCTCCCCTAGTAAATAGCCTATTTGCAAAACACTTTTTGTTTGACCGATAGAGTTGTCTGCACTAATCTTTTGAACGTGAGATATGATGGGTCTACTTTAATCTTCCACCATTAACGTGCAAAGAAATTTACTGATGTGTTCCTTGGTACATCACTTGTTTAAAAAGGTCAGAGAGGGTACATCCATTGGGTGACGACTGACTATAAACTACACCATTTACTAGTCAACAGATCGTATTCATAAATAGGTAGTTATTTACCTATCTAAATTGATTTTAAAAGTGATAAAAAAATTAAAAAGGGAAGATTTGATGTGCAATAGTTATTTCTTAGGGAGATCATATAGAAGAAAAAATTTAGTAGTTGAGCATGTTTCAATGGTTGTTATAGTGTTTTTTATTTAACATTCAATATTTTAATAATATTACACCAACAATTGTGATTTTAAAATTGTTAATGTTGATGATGAGTACCCATAATTTGAATTAAATGCATTCCTTGGATTTAAAAAGAAACAAGTCATGTGATGCCACATTAGTGCACCAATTAGACTTTATTTTGTGCACAATAAATTGTATAACATTTTTTTGGGTCTTTTTGGACACCTCAAAAAAAAGCATACTGATGTGCCATCCTATTTGATGATGTATTCCTGAAACCTTAGTTGTAAGCAGGGAACTTGCCATGTAAGTTGTTGTAAAATGTTGGGAGTGATTTAAATTGTTCACATATGATTTTAAAAAGCATGAAGTTAGGGTGCTCAACTACTAGATCCTCTCCCTCAGTGATGTGATTTACAAACAAGAGTTGTGTAGCAATTATTATTTTCTATTGTAAAATGATTTAAAATATAGATATAATGTTTTATTAGGATCTAGTTACATAGTTTCTTGAGTTAAATTTTATTTTATTCTATTAAGATTTAGCTACATATTTTTTATGTAAATTGAATTTTATTAAAATCTACTTACATAGTTTTTAAATCAAATTTATTGATTATCTTTTATAAGTTGTGGTTTATAAAAAATACTTTTTATGATCATAAATAGTTCATTTAATACTAATTGCATTTAGGTGATATTCATAAAGATGAAGCACTGAAACTTTTAAGGAAGTCATCCATCCCAGGTTTACAACTCAACCATGATTAATCATGAAATTTCTTCATGATCAAGTCTACTTAGCTTGGTACTTCATTTGCAAAAGAAATAGCAAGTGTTGTGCTTTATTAAGTGTCCATTATTAGCCCCTTTAGCACTTCCAAGCACAAGGGGTTTCTTTTTGGCAATATATCAAATTATAATATTTTATTAGCATTCAACTACATAGTTTTATGAGTCAAATTCATTAACTCATATTTCAGGCATAGTAACTCGCACAAATATGTCACTCTTGAGTTTGAATGGTCCACTTAGCATTCATTCCATCCATATGATGTTTTGATTAAATAAGTTAGTTTTGAAATAGTGTGATTGAATAAGTGGAAACATTCCATCCTATTTTTCCACTTATTAACAAATTTGACTGTCAACATCCAAGATTATCCAAATAGTGTGATTGAATTTGAACTTCCCAAAAGAGATTGGTTCCACCATGCTTCGATCTCATCCCATTTTAGCAGCCATTTCAAGGTACCCCAACTTTTTAAAATGAATAAATAAAGCATCTAGAGAGGATGGTTTCAAGTTGAGAAACTTCCAGTAGTTAGAAGGATTGACATCTAGATGTTCATGAAGGGGAAACATCAACAATTTCTATGAGGTCACCCATCCCAATACTACTCAAGCTCAAACACACTTAACCATGGAGTTTCATGCAAGATCAAGCCCATTTAGCTTAGTACCCCACTTGCAAAAACTTCAACAAGTATTGGGCCATGTGAACCATTCATTATAGAGACCTCTTCGGTATTCATTCATTTTTGGTTTGAAATCACATTGTCTTCTCCATTTTGAGTGAAATGTTTGATAAGCACTCTCTTTTGTCAATGTGGCTTCATCCTTCAATAGAATCTTCTTTTACATGTTTTTTTCCTATTGAAAACACATCTTTAAAATTTATATGATTTTCAAGTCGTTGGATGTCCAATTATACTTTTTAAAACCCTGATATCTTTTAATACAAATGTTTTCATGTATTTTTTGAAATTTCATGTTTGCATGTGCAAAATAATTTAGAACAATTTGATCAATATTTAAATCACTTGTGGAAACATCTTTACAATTCTATTAGTTTGACAAGAAAATAATATAGCACCGTTGACCAACATTTACATATCACCAATTTGACGAACTCCATTCTTGATCTCACGTGTAACGAAGCACAATGACCACTACATAATCATGAACAATTAGCAAGTTTTTGCACCTCCATAGCATTGTCGATCTAAAAACTAGTTATTGTTATGCTATTGACCAATAGTTGAAGATTTTTGTTAGTACGATCCGAGTACTCAATGAGTAAATTTTACAGACAAAGTCACTTTGAAGCTTTGATTGCCATCGTTGTCCGGGATCGAATTGGGGTTCCCATTCCCAAAGATATAAACCAACGCCATTTGTTATCCCTGGACCACTTTCAAAAATCTATTTTTTTCAAACTTTATTAAGGCATTTGATCATTAAATACCTAGCCTTAGATCTAACCTTTCATTGGTTCTTTGCCAGCCAGTGATTACTAGCAAAGAGCAGAATCTCGTACATGAGTCTTCACAAGGTCTAAAAAGAGATCCTTTGGATCTGCGCTTCTACTTTCCTATTTCCCAAATGCAGTATGCTTATCTTCGGTCAAAAAGGGGTCGGCATTGATATTCATACAGCCTGGCAAATAAAGAATACGTCTTGGGCATTCATGTTCGCATGCTGGATTACCGCATCCGTGACGTGCAGGGGCTAGTTTTTGCGGAAGTCGATCTTCATGTGATTTGTACACTCAATCCGGGTTATCCACAACTTTATAAACGAGCGATCAAACGAATCGACCTTCAATGGAAAACAAGCGTATGGAAGAAGAGATGCAGCAGCTTCATGTTATGATGGTCCCATGGCTTTCATACAGCCGAGCCTTCTTAGAACTCTCAAGGAAATTGGGTGCTGACGGTCTCAAAGTCTCCTTCCTCTCCAGTCCCCTCAATATCAGATGGACTAGGCAGCAGATATCACAGCTACACCCCATCCCTGAAATCGATCTGCTGGAGCTTCCACTACCCTCCGTAGACGGACTGACTGCAGGTGTTGAGTCAACTGCAGATTTGAAACGAGGAGGCACATTTGATCTACTTTTGAAAGCCATGGACGGTTGGCAGAAGCCATTCAAAGACCTGTTGGGAAGGGTTTCTACGGATTTTGTAATCCACGATATGACACAAAACTGGGCTTCTCGCGCAGTAGACAAACAAGGCATTCCCACAATATTTTTCACCAATACGTCTGCCACGGGTATAGGATACCTTGGAGGGTATGAAGCCAAGATAGCAGAAAAGGGCATGACTGTCCCAGATCTGACCGTGCCGCCGCCTGGTTTCCCTTCGCCGCACATCCGCCTTTCACCATTTGGAGCTTCCGAATTCCTATATGCGAGGCAAAAGAGAGAAGGGGACAGCAACGTGGTAGAGCGATTTAGCCTGTGCATGAAGAATAGTTGGGTGACTGTGTTAAATACATGCGTCGAACTGGAAGGAGAAGATATGGACTATTTGCAAACAATTACTGGCCGGCCCGTGCTTCCTGTGGGAATACTGTTGCCCGATATGCCACCCCGTCCCGCTGCTGACCGTTGTTTGTCCTGGCTGAATTTGCAGCATCCCCATACCGTCGTGGTGGTGTCCTTTGGCAGCGAATATATTCTCACTGGGAAAGAGCTCGCTGTCTTGGCGGTGGGCTTAGAAGAAAGCGAGGTTCCGTTTCTATGTGTTCTTCTCCGTCAGATGGCTGCTGAGTTGTCCCAAGGCTTTGTGGAGCGCACACAATCAAGAGGACTCTTGGTGACCGAGTGGGCGCCTCAGTTGCACATTCTCAGCCATTCTTCCGTGGGAGCGTTTCTTACTCAGTGTGGCTGGAATTCTGTGACGGAAGGATTAAGGTTTGGGGTACCGCTTGTCACACTTCCACTGCAACACGAACAGAGATTAAATGCTAAGCTCATAGCACAGGAACTCAAGTTGGGGATGGAGGTCAGGAGAAATGAGGAGGATGATTCTTTTTCCAAGGAAGACATCAGTAAAGCTGTTGGTAGATTAATGGTGGAAGAGGAAGGCAGACACATCAGATCTCACGTTCAAGAAATTGGTGGAGTCTTGACCAGGAACGATTGCCAAATCCATCGATCAAACATCCACAACTTTATTTCTTTAATGGAAGAGAAAGCTGCCTGCAAGCAAGCGACTTGATATATTTTACTGAGATTGTTGCAAATAAAATACATTTTGTAATTTTGTATTGAGATTCTTCCAAATAAAATAGATTTTGTATTAAAACTTAAATTAAATGGAGGGTGGAAATGTGAAGGAAAAAAAACTAAAATTGAAGGACAAAGTGTTAAATTGCATTCTTGGTAATAAATAATGGATAGGAGTAAACAAATATTTTAAAATTCTTGGTAAAATTTACAATCCTGATTTTTTAAAATTGATTTACAACTTGATGTTACATATCAGAATAATTTCTAAATAAGTTTTCATTATTGCAATTTTTAAAATACTTTGGAGAAAAAAAAAAAAATTCTAAGTATCCATAAGATCAGAAAAAAACCAAGTAAAAAAATAGCAATACTTTCTCAATATCTAACAATATTGTAGACAAAAATTTATTGATTTAAGTAAATGTGCTAATTTATTTGGTCGCTTTTTATCTATGGATTTTATTGAATATGAAGATGATTAGCTTGATTTTCTCAATAGGGACATTAAAATGTGGCTCTAATGTTACTATAATTTAGGGATGGGTGTATGAAGAAGAAATGACATTAAGTTGAAACGAAACTTTTGTTTTCTTCATAAATTGTCATGTCTATTTTAGTGGATCAGTTTAATGATGATGGCATATTGAATTTTCATTGTTTGGCCACTTGCCCTATAAATTCAAAATATGATTATTCTTAGTGTGAATAATTAACCTATTCACTATACTTAAGTGTACTTAGGTTGATGAGGTTAGAAAACTTCTTGTCTAACCGAATGTGCAATATTTAAACCTCTAGAGGTTACCAAATTATTTGTTTAACCTCATACACACACCTTTTGATGTTGGAAACATTTCCACCTCACCTCAAAATTCACTCAAAACTTGGCACACAAGGTTGATGACTTGGTCATAGAGGTTGTTGATTTGCACATTCCAAGTGTTCCTAAGGTTTACACCTAAAGGGACACTTTTCTACTCACTTGTGCCACTCCATGGTGCACTTGACACCTATTGCATCATCCTTGCCTATACATGCAAGGCTTTGTACTCATTGCCATTTGGATCATCTAAATCCAATATTGCGTATTGTTCATTGTGCTTTTCATTTTTAAGATCTTCCTAATTCTAATAATTATGATCATGTACCTTATTTAAATAAGTTAAGAGATTTAGCCATTCTACAACACTTTTATAGATAAAAGCTGATTATCTATCTATCTAATTTCCTTTCATATATTAAAGATTTTCTTGAAGTGTAAAATTATAGCAAGTTGATTTATGTATTTTCTATCAAAAAATAGTTTTAAAGAAAAATAATTTTCTTAAATAATATAATTTAATATTTTATTTCATTTTCACAGCATGCACAATATTTAATATAAGGAGTAGAGTGGTGAGGATACTGTTGTTGAAATTAATGGATCCCCTGTTCGACATATGCCTAGTGTGGAGCTTTTTGGTGGGAAGTCTATGCATGAGGAGGAGGGGGTTAATCCGAGTCTTGGTAAGTTGGAGCCACTAAAGGTGAATCATATCTTTGAGGATTTATCATACCTAAACGAAGAAAACACTTCAATGTTCAAGCTTTTGGACATGGCTCGTGTGGGGTCTACTGGCACGTTCAAGTTAGCTAAGTGGACACTGCAAGAATTTAATAGGGTGAGTATCAAGATTAGGGGTCTAAAAGAGAATATGCAAAATATGTCAAAGGGTACTTCCTCAGATATTTTGATTGAAAGACTTGTGGACCTAGAGTGTTACTTTATGGATTTCAAGTCCTTGTGTGAGCAACGCCTCTCTACAATGGAGGCTAAGATTAATGATACCAATGTAGACATCAAGAAGATACTGCAAGTTAGCCACAGTTTGATCAAGAACAGTGTTGAATCATTGGAGGTCCTTTTTTGCAAGATAAGTGAACTAAGGGAAGATCAACTTTACTTTGTAGAGTTGATGGAGAAGGATCGGGTTTCAAAGGGGAAGGGGAAGAAGATCATAAAGGATGAAGCAAAAGGCCCTTGTACAAGAGGTAAAGGTAACCTGAGGAAAACCTTTGAGGAGGATGAGAAAGAACTAATGGACATGGTTGAACTGCATCATAACCAGGGACTTGAGGTGGCTAACACCTTAAAGAACATGAAATAGTGTCCCTTTCTGTGTTTTGTTCTAGTTATGTCTTTTTCTATTAGTTCTCTATTTTTTTTCTATTGTTTTGTTGTTGGCTACTGTTGATGGTTCAATGTCTTTATCTATGAGTAGCTTTTTCATCTGTTTAGTTGTAAAGGGTTTTGGGTTCCTTCAAAATCTATTTTTCCCTTATAATCAAAAAATTCAATATAATTAGTTATTTTGATTTATATATAAGAGTAATGTTATAACATTGAACTCCTACATCTAACACCTAAAGTATTTATAGCATTTGTAAAATTTGACTTAAAATTCATTGAGAAAAAATGAGTATATAAATATTGTTAATACAAAAATGAGTATATAGAAAAGTTATGGTTTTACATTTTTAGCATATATAATATCTTGTGTTAAAAAACTTGTCAATATGTAAGATATTATATATATAATTTATGTAAATATTAAACATAATTTATAATCACTTGACTATTTTATTGAAAATTATTTATATCTAAAAATATTCACAAGAAAATTATAGAATAATGTGATGCTCACTAATTTGTAAGGAGTTGTTTCTAATTTTAAGAATGTTATTCTTAGACTCAATTATTTACTCCAAATATTAGATGTGAAGCATATAACAAGTCAAATCAAATAAAAGAAAAGTTTTATGTATTATTTTAGATGTGTTTGAAATGAACATAACCAATTGACTGCAATGAATTTGTTACATCTAATAGTCTTAGGATGTAACAATATTGTAGATAGACAACTATGTACATGTAACAATTTACATAATCACATGTAATATTTTTCAATTACCTTAATTAATCAAATGTTTAATGTATATTTAATAACATATTTTTTAAGTTTTATCTTAAATCCATGACCGTCCTCAAAATAAACATTTTTGAACTAGTCATTGATGTTATTTCATTCAAGTATATAATTGATGACACAAAATTAGATGGAAGTCATAAAAAAAGTATTTACATTGTAATGATCTTATATTGTCATCCCTAAATGATGGTGACTCAAGTAACATTCATGGTGGTTTCTCTTTGAAGATGGGTTTGATGCACATGGTGAACAAGATGACCCATTTCTTTTCGATAAGTAGCCTATCATGTTTCTATGAAAAATAGACTATCAAATGTAGAGTGAAAGTAAAGTGGGAGCTTTAGATTTAGATAATGATATAGTAAAATGCAAGGAGTTTGACATTGATATTTTTATTTGTTTTAACCCACTCCACTTTGCATGCCCTCTATAAATTTTAAAATTTCCCTGTACCTTCTTGGTTTGTTGTGGCATTGCCTAGTGGGCCCCCTAGTTGGTGCTCCCTTCCAAAACAACATCCTTTATGTTAGTGGTTATTGGTGGGAAATCTAACCTAGTTGCTTGTAATTCTTAGGTGAAATTCAAAATTACTTCGCCACCTTCTGGTGTCTCATCTCAAGATGTTGGAAAAGTTCTTTTGTCTCCCACTTGGAGCTTGATTCATTTTTTGCAAAAGAAAAACTGATCTCTTTTATGGACAAGATGATCAGTGATGGTTCTTTATCTAAGAAATACTCCAAGGATCTAGGAGCCTTGAATGTGTTTTGTGTGGTGGATGGCCTTGAGGTTGAAGTTTCGAACAAAATAACATGTAGATGATAATTTTATGGGTCTTCAATTGTCCTTTATAGGTAAGTTTTTTATCTTTTAGACCAAATATTGATCAAGCGTGAAAATAGATTAAAGCAACTTGGAAACTTAAAGGTAAAGTGAGTGTTAGTGCAATGTACAATGGTTTGTTTCTCTTTAATTTTGTGAATCATGAAGATCTAATTATGACTCTCACAAGAGGCCTGTGGCTTTGGATAAAAAATTTAAGAACTGTCTTTCCCTTTGCAAGTGGAAGCCTAGTTGTGGCGCCTCTGTGGATCTTGGCTTGGCTACCCCTACCTACATTTAGATTCTTGGGCTACCTATAGAGTTCTAAAATAAAAAAATTTACCATGGAATTACTAACTCTCTTGGGAGTCTCTTAGTATTTGTTAAAATTATTGTACAAAAATAAAGGCTATTTTTTACTAAAATATGTGTGAATGTGGTAGTTAAAAAAGTCCTTCCCTCTTTTATAACTTTGAAATCAAGGTTTGGAACATGGAATTAAACTATAAAACATGAAAATATAAAATTTTTTCTACCTTTACAGAAAGTGTAGACATCTTAGTAACTCCTACAAAAAGCAACATACAAAAAAAGATAAAGCAATTTCTAAATCTATTCTCCCCCACCCAAAGGAAAAGGACCTCTCTATAAATGACAAGGTGGAATTTAGGCTCCCCCATTCTTATCTATCAATGGTGTTGGAATCAAAGATACAACAATGTACAAATAGTATATAAAATAACAAAGGACAAGAACCGCTAACTTTCTCTATGAAGGATATCCCTTAGGCCTAACATAATGCAGTGAATTTTGAAGAAACAATTAACTATATTTTGAACCTTTCCCCCTCTTCCCCTAAAGCCTCATAGAAATTTTTTGAAAGGGGTTTGTGTGTTTCTTTTGGTGAGGAATATTTCTTACATCAGGAGAATCACAACAAGAGTATGAATGATTCCCTAACCTTGTTGGGTTTTGGGGATTTGGAGTCCCCTTTATCCTTGCATTGCTCCAGTAGGATTCTATGGAGGAAGACTATACTCATGTAAATGGAAAATTAAAAAAGAAAAAAGAAAGTGGATGTGGTAGGTGAACAAAAGAAAGGGAGACCTTCTGAAAGGGATACCAAATCTAGAGAGGTTGATCACTAGGTGGTTTTAAGGAAGTAGAGGACCATTAAGGATATCTTGAGCCAGAAGAACACCAAAACATAGATTAGGAGAGGCTCAACCTCTCCTATTAGTATCTGGTTGATACTAGTTACTTGTTTATTTCTTAATAAAGATAGTGACCTAGAATATCAATGGGCTAAATAGCCTAGTGAAACAACATACTTTTAAATGTTCTATTATGGATCTGAAAGTGGATGTGTGCTCCTTACCCAAGAAACTAAAATGCAATAGAAAACTTTTGAATAGACTATTAAAAACATATTTCCCATGGTGGATTATTGTACAAGAAACATGAATGGTGCCTTTGATGGCCTTGCCACCCTTTGGAACCCTACAAGATTTAAGGTACCAAAGGTTACTGGAGCAAAAATTTCTTAGAAACCATCATGGAAGATGGAAGGAATGTTATTTAATGGAATATTCTTAATATTTATTCCCCTAGCTCTAGGGATTTTGGAGGTCATCTCTGGAACTCCTTATTTGTGCTCATGTCAAATAACAAAAATCTTATATTAGATGATGGTTGTAGAATTTACCACCCTCTCTGTCCTTCTAACAAATAAGGGGATTGGAAGACTACTTGGATAGTATGTTGAACTTTTTTGATTTCATCTCTACTCAAGGCCTTATAGATGTCAATCTCATTGGATCGAAGTTTACCTAGTCAAAAAGACATCAAGGTGACAACTAAATCCAAGTCAATCTGGATATGGTTTTGATCTCAAGAGATTAGGATATTCTCTCAAAGTTACATCATTTTTCCATTCCAATGTCTACTTTAGACCATAGAGCTCTTCTTTTGAGGTGGGAGAAACTAAGGGAAAGAGGCCCCTTTCCCTTCAAATTTGAGATAAAGTGGAATCTTCATCCTTATTTTAAGGAGCTTATTCGACATTGACAGAATCTTCCTTTCCATTGTATACCTATATTTTGAGCCTAGATCAAAAACTAAAGAGTCTCAGAGATAATGTGCAAGGATGGAATACAATATCCCTCACTAAGAGTTCCATTCTTTCTAGTCTAAAAGATATTCAAGCCAATGTGGAAAATGGAGATGTTGATGATGAGACTTTGAGGTAAGAAAGAGAGCTTCTAGAGAGGAATGGTTCAATGTTGATAAGAAGGAAGAATTTTTTTGGAAACAAAAATTGTGAATATAGTGGTTGCAAGAAGGGGATAAGAAGACTAAATTCTTCCACCAATGGATTCTAAAGCATAGGAAAGGAAAAAAAAATCGTTCTCTTGTAAATGCAAATGGTGTAACTCTAACAAATGAGGATGAACTGGCCACCAAGGTTGTTTCCTTTTTCAAAGAAATTGGTGGAGCCTAGGCCCAAACTAACTCTGAGGTTGAAACTCTCCTTGATATTATTCCTAAGGTGATTTCAAAGATGGAACAAAAGGATATGGGGAGACCTATTACATTGCAAGAAGTCAAGAATTTTCTCTTTTCCTTTAGAGCTTATCAAGCTCTTAGTCCTGATGGTTTCTGCCCAACATTTTTTTAATATTTTTAGGATGTCATTTCTTCTAATCTTTTAAATCCTGGTAGAGACTTCTTTAGATTAGGAAGACTACTAAGTCCACTTAATGTGACTTATTTATTTAATCCCTAAGAAAGAGTATGCCATCTCCCTTCAAGATTATAGACCCATAAGTCTATGTAACATGGTGTACAAAATTTTCTCTAAAACTATTGTTAACATGTTGAAAGGGGTTCTAGATAATTTGACCAGAGTGAATCAAAAAGGTTTTATTAAGGGAATGATTTTAAACTTAGATATTTCAAAGGCTTATGAAAATATTTCTTGGAAGTTTCTCATTACTATTTTAGTGGTCATATTTTCAAACTAATCAAAGCTTGTGTCACCATGCCAAGATTATTTGTTTTACTGAACGAATTCCCAAAAAAAGAATTTTCTCTTGTTGTAAAGGTTTAAGGCAAGGAGAACCCCTTTTCTCCCTACCTATTTATAATTGTTGTTTATGTCCTTGGGAGAAAATTTGAGAGAAATTTGGACCAAGGAGTCCTCAATGGGATTGAATTGACTTCTTCTCTTCCACCTACTTCCCAGTAGTAGTTTTTGGATGATAACATCACTTTTGGTGCTTCCTCAGTTTTTGAAGTTTCCAATTGGAAATAAATCATTCAGGACTATGCTAAGGCTTTAGGATAACATATTAACTACTATAAAATCAAGGTGTACTTATCTAATACTGATTAGTAGCTAAAAGACAAGTTGAACTTAGAATTTTGAGCTATCAGGATGCTATTTTAATAGATGCTTATCTTGGTCTTCCCCTAAGCACTAAAAAACTCCCCATCACCTACTAGAAAGGTATTATAAAAAGGATCCATAAAAAGTTGGCTGGGTGGAAAGGTAAGCTTCTAAGCCAAGAAAGTAATATCCTTCTCCTCAAATCCTCTCTCCAAAATATCTCGGTCTAGTTCCTTTCTCTTTTTAAAATGATCACTTTTATAATCAAGAAATTTGAGCAAATACAAAGAAAATTCCTTTGGATAGGAATTGAAGGAATAGCTAGGATACCCATAGTAATTTGGGAAAAGGTTTTCTCATCGAAGAAAGTTGGTGGTTTGGGGATAAGAAGATTAAGTTTTTTTTAGTAAATCTCTCCTCTTGAAAATGGATGGAACCACCTAGAAGGTCTAAAGGATTGGGTAAAAATCATAAAAGATAAATACATTAAAAATATTGATCTAGGTTGTTTGTTGTTTTCTTATTTATGGTCTAAGGGGTCATTTTCTGGAACATAATGAAAATAAGAAATACTTGACCCATAGAAAAATGACCACTTGTCATTTTCATGGTCCTTTTAGGCCTGTTCTCTTGATGATTGGTCTATTTTGCTTTAATTTATTAATGTAATGTGGCTTGAACATTCACATTATGTCTTTAAAATGTAAATAATGATGTCTTGTGAAGGTGTTGTGAAGTGTTGTAACACATTTCTACACTTTTCTAGACTCTATTCATTATAATTCACCTGTAGATGCTAAAATATGCAAATGCTCAAAACTTAACATGTATTAACATGGTTATTCATTTAAAACACAACAAATTAAACATCTCTATGAAATACTCCATCATGTTATTAAATATGCGACCAAAGAAATAATGAAGCTAAACAAAAGCATATGAAAACATGATGCAAACTCTATCTCATAGTGGATTGGTGCTACTTTGATGTGGAAAGTAGCCTTTTCCCAACCCTTGATAAGCTTTCAATATTTTGAGAAAGATGCGAGTGATGAAGACGAATGTGTGTATAGTGTAGATGCATAAAACTATGGATAGATTTCAAGTAGATAAGGCCTCTATTTATAAGTTCGAAGTTTAAAGAATTGAAGAATAGGAAGAATGTGGGATTAAGAAAGGACCAATGAGATTGAGACATTTTTCTCAATTCCAATGGGTAAGGATTGATCACACTTTGTATGTGTTTGTAAGAGGCACCAAATACATGTTTGAGAGACATGAAATGCATGTGCTTTAATTGTTTTTGGGGGAAGAAATTATTTGAATGAGAAAGTCAAATGAAGGAATATTCCCTTTTGAGAGGGACAATGAGATAATTGGTTAATTAGAAAAAATGATTTTCATGTGCAAGTGGGTGGGTTACTCAAGGGTTGAGTTTGACCGAGGTTGAGTCAAAAGCTAGAGAATGGGTAATTAGGATTAGGAGTTAATTAATCCAGAATTAATTAACTTGGAGGAATTTAGGTGATTTGAAATTTGATTTAAATGGTTTGATTTATTAAACCAGATGAGAAGACTTTGAAGATTTAATTAAATAAATTGATTTATTTAATTAAACAAGAGGACTTTAGTGATTTAATTAAATAAATTGATTTATTTAATTAAACAAGAGGACTTTAGTGATTTAATTAATTAAATTGATTTATTTAATTAAACAAGAGGACTTTAGTGATTTAATTAAATAAATTGATTTATTTAATTAAAAAAGAGGACTTTAGTGATTTAATTAAAGAAATTGATTTATTTAGTTAAACAAGAGTAGTTTAGTGAATTAATCTAATAAATTACTTTATTTGATTAATATAGGAAATGATGTTAATTGATCATAATTAGATGTATGGTGTCGATTAAGATTATTTGCATGTCTAAATTTTTCCCCTCTTTGAAGCAATGTACCTAGTACATTGGTTCAAAGAATAACCTCAAGCTGAGGTCAAAATTAAAAAAAAATCTAATTTTTTCAGATGCCCCAGTGGAAAGAAGTATGCTGGTACACTTCTCGCTTGAGAGATTGAGTGAAATGTTAAATTTTTGAATGAGATTGCGATGAAATGCGAGGGGAGTGGTTCTACTGATTGAAGGATGAAAGATAATTCTTTATAAAGATCAGATATTTGACGTAGACAATTTTGGTGATGTATAGACAGTCATCGGCCATGGGTAGCCTCATGTATATTTTGAGATATCACACAAATTTGGATAGAAATGTTAGTAAATATAGAAGAATAAGAAGAAATGAGATGGTGAAAGAGAGGATCCAACAAGTCCATTATTTTACGAGACTTTATTATAGATGATGATGAGAGTGGATGATGTTTTTCTTATTAGGAATTGGGATTTTAAAAGAGCTTACTTACCTTATGTTTGATAACACACATAGATACGATGCATCAATGTATAAAGAACCAGGATGGTGTTGCACCTAGTGTGATGGAATTTGACTCGACAATCAGATAGGAGTACTTTTGTTCACACCTAGCATACAAAACATTATTTAGAATGTAGTTCAAATATTCCAAACATATCAAACCAAAACATAGTAAGGAAAGCCTTCCTATGTGGTCAACAAGATACCTAAAACACCCTCCCTAGAAACCAAACAAAGCATGCATGACCAAGGTTATATTACAAGAATATCCAACAAGCACAACAAAAAAAAGATAATGATCATTGCCCCATTCCTTTCTCTCTAAATAATTGTTTTAGACATCATCGAGAGGCCACGGGAATGAGCGCAATAAGATAAATAAAAAATAAAAAAATCAAGTAAACAAACAAGCTAATGTTCTTCATATCGCTAGCCAAGACTAAACTATGGTGATGCCTGATGTTAATGTCCATTGTATTATGCCAAGTGCATAACCACCCCATTTTGTTTTGGTCAAAATGGGCCCCCCTTTGTGTTTTGTTTGTCCTTGTGTTTTTGTTTGTGTCTTAGGAGTTTTTCTTTTTCTTCTGAAGTCCTTATTTCTTTTTGGTCTGGCGGAAGAAAAATCGGAATGGAAACTAGACTCAGAACTTTGTGAAGGTTCCAAGTCCGGTTTTGGTTATGATTCTGGCCCCGCCCTTGCCTTGTCATTTTTCTTTGTGTTTTTGGTTTGTCTTGCTCTCTTGGGTCCATTTCTCTCTTGAGTTGTCTTTCATTTGATTGTGTTTTGTTTTTTGCTCTGGTGGAAGCAAAACTGAAAATGGAAATGAACTTGGAACTTTGTAAAAGTTTGGGATTCTATTTCTATTCCAATCTTGCTCCCACTCATTTGCTTTGTGTTTTTGTCTTTGTTGGTGTCTTGGTCAGGTCTGGTTTTCGTCTTGGTCCAACTTCTTGTCATTGTGTTGGTGCTTGTTCCTTTGTTGGGAGTGGAACCAGAATCAAAACCAAACTTGGAACCTTGTATGGGTTGGTTAGTTCGACTCCATATCCATTCCCTAATATAGATTTAGAGCCATCAAATCTAGGAATCCATAGTTGGCTCAGATTGGTGTTGGCTATCTAGATTTAAAGGCTGTTGTGAAAGCTGTTTATTAGAAGATTCACCTAGATTCAAAACCAATTTAGAAACCACTTCCTGAACTTCTTCTTGGATCACTTTACAATTTGGTATGTTTTTCATCAATGCCTTAGGCATTGGAAGGTTATCCAGGGTAGGTGTTGTAGAAAAAGACTGTGATTCCTCAGTCTTTTTTTGGAGATCAGAACATAGAGCCTGAGTCTGCTCAAGCTGGGAAGGACCTTCCTATTGAGTAGTACTAGTTCTTGTCAAGATGGTGGCATATTTAGCTTCAAATGGGAATTTATTGGTGGGTGTTTTGGGTTGGCATTTAGAAATTTCCTCAAACTAATATTCATGGTTTAAAATGTCAACACAAGGTTGACATGTCAACTCAAAGTGGCTCTAGTAATGAATCCTACACCAATTGGGGAGCAACAAACTCCAAAGATCAGCCTATCTTGCTGCAAATTTTTAATCAAAACTTTCTAGTTGACCTTGGTCATTGGATCATGATGTTCTAAAGGCAGTGGATCAACAGAATTAAGTATTGAGAAGGTCATGATTTCTTCCCTCTTGTAAACTCCTATCTCAGTTTCAAAGTAAGCTACCTCATTAGGAGAATCATATGTAGTGATCATGTGTTTGAGCCTAGGCTCACTCTCAATCCTGATTTGTGTTGCTACCTCTTTCCATGGAAGCCACATATGTGAGAAATCTAAGGACATATATCCCCTAATGCTTTTCATTAAATCTCGGCTAAGAAGCATGCTATATGTTTCTTGGATATTGGACACTTGGATATCCATACAAGTTTGGATCCTTGGGTTAGATCCAACTCGTACATGAATATTTTTGAGTTCTCCTACCACATTTACTTTAGTTTTATCCAATTGAATCACCTTTTTGTTAGTCTAAAGTGGATTCAAACCTAAATTTCTACAAATTGAGAAAGGAATGACGTTTCCTGATGCTCCATAATCTAAAAGGAAGTTGTATAGATTATTTTTGAAGATCCTTAGGCTTAAAGGAAAGGTGCGGTCCCTTTCTTACCCTTGTATAGAGATTCATTCATTTCATTTGTGGGAGTTGCCTTATTTTTTCCTTTTGACCGATCTATTGACTCCAAAGCCTTTTAACACAATATATCATTAGGTAGGGCACCAGTTCATAATGTCAAAGAATGATAGTGAAGTCTTTTGCTTCTTTATTTCTACAATAAAATCAAACTCCATATCATTTTTCAATGGATACTTAGGAAGAAAAGGTAGGTTAACTTTATTTTGAGATTTAGGTGGCCCCTTTGGTGGTGGTGGGTTGTTATGCGCATTCTGATTAGAAGGGACCATGGTGTTAGGAGAGGTAGAGTTGGTGAATAGACCTTTATTTTGATTCCTCAATAAATGGCCTCCTTTGGATTGGAAGGCCTGCGCATCATATACATCCTCCACTAGCCCATTTTCTGTTTGGATAGGGAATGGAAGCTCCTCATCGAAGATGTCATAAGCCATGGCAATATCTGCCAATCTACTAGACTTGTTGGAAGCACCTTGAAATAGAGAATCAACCTGTGCAATCTTGACTAGCTTCTCCATTTCTAGATAGTTAACCTCAAAGTGTGTTGTAGTGTCATGCAACCTACACCAATTTTTCATAAACTTGAGATCTGCAACATTTGTGGTGTGAGGCTTATCATTAGCACCCTGATAATTATGGGAAACTCCCCCATTGTTTGGTCCATTATAGCATTGTCTATTGTTGTTGGACATTTGGTTGTATCCCTTATTTTGATTTTGGTATTTTTGGTTAGGGGAATTTTGGTTTTGGAAGTTCCTATTGGTGTTCTGATTGGAATTTTGATTAGATTAACTACACTGATTGTTATACCATCCCTGATTTTGGTAGTTCTAGTTTTGATTCTGAGCGGGGTTAAATTTGAGTTGGACCATATCATTGGACATTTGAGATAAATTTGTCTTCAAAGTTTCCATTTCATTGGTCAATTGGATAGTTCATTTACTTTCTACAATCTTTGTCACAGATAGTTGACTAATAGGATTTGACCCTACCGCTTGATTATGGTAATTTTGTGATTGCTGGGAGGAATCTAGAGCCCCATTAGTGAAAATAGGAGGTGGAGTTTGTAACTCAACTAATCAAGTTGCAGATTCCCTTGCTATTACTGCTAGTACTTTGGAACTTGTGTAGGACTCCAAGTTGAAGAGATTTTCGGTCGAGTTAGTCTCGGTCCTAGCCGTCCCAGTTAATGTCTAAATTTTTAGGTCTTTGATGATGACCGACATATACTTGCTTTCTTGGAAAGTTCAAATGTCTTTGAGGGACAAATAGTTGATGAATCAGAAAGAGACGATGAAGATTGGGATCTCGAGAATTAGGGTACATAAGGGATACTCAATTTGAAAAGCAACAACATTCCCAAGGTGATGGTAGCCTTGGCAAGGATCTTTGACTCCAATCCTCAGGCTTGTGAAAGTGTTCCAATAGAAAGAGATGAAGGGAAGCATGGATCTGCCAACTTAGATAATTCAGGTCTAGAAAGGAATGTGTAAATAGGTAAAACCTACCCCGAGGAAATTAAAGAAAAATTGATTAAGGTGTTGAAAGAATAAATTACAACAATTGCTTGGGGATATGAGGATATGAAGACCTTTGATACTTCAGTGATCACACATACCATACCATTGAAGCCACAATTAAATCCCTTTCACCAAAAGCAACACCCAATCAATGCCTTAATCGAACCCTTAATTGATAATGAAGTACAAAAGTTGTTGTCCGCAAGGATAATCTTTCTAGTGTGGCATTCCACTTGGGTTGTTAACTTGGTTCTTGTTCGGAAGAAAAGTGGCGAGATTATATTATGTGTTGATTTTATAAATCTAAATAAGGCCTCAGAGAAGGATAATTACCCACTTCCTTCTCTTGATGAGGTATTGAAAACAGTTAATGGATCCTAGATGATGTCATTTTTGGATGGCTATTCGGGATATAGTCAAGTTCTTGTCAGTCATGAAGATAGAATGAAAAATGCCTTCACTAGTAAGTGGGGGACATTTTCCTATCAGAGGATGTCATTCGGTCTTGTCAATGTTGGAGCTACATTTCAATGTGCAATGGATGTGGCATTCAAAAACTTAATAAGTAAGTGTATCATTATTTATATGGATTACTTAACTATGTTTTCTAAGAATAGAGAAGACCATGTTACAGATTTAGCCAAAGTTCTTAAAAGATGTATAAGTTATGGTGTGTCTCTTAACCCTAAAAAGTGTGTGTTCGGAGTTTCTTAAGGGAAATTCTTGGGTCACATAATATTACAAAAGGGGATATCTATAGATCCTGATAGAGTTGACTCCATCCTAAAGCTAACAATGCCAAGAAGGAAGAAATAAATGTGATATTTCTTTGGAAAGATCAATTTTGTAAGGAAATTTATAACTGGGTTTGCGAAGATCATCAAACCTCTAAATGAGATGATGAAAAAGGATGCAAGGATAGAATGGAGTAATGAAGCTAAATCATCTTTTTCATAGATTAATTAGTCAATCTCAAAGGCACCGATTTTTACCAACCCTGACTACTTAAAGCCTTTTTATATCTATTATTTTGCATCTGATCATTCATGTGCTGTTGTTTTGACACAACAAAAAGCCGAGGAAGATGAAAGACCTATTTCTTTTATGAGTTCTCCATCTAAGAACAAAGAAGTTAGATATCCACCTCTTGAAAAGCAAGCCTTCACACTTGTATGAGTAGTCAAAAATTTCAGACACTACATCCTTTGTAGTCAGGTCAATGCCATAGTCCCTGATCTTGCTATGAAGTCCCTCCTCATGCAGAGCGAACTAGGGGAGAGGCGAGGAAAATGGATGTCCATCTTGTAGGAGTATGATATTGAAATTCATCCAATGAATCTAGGATGAGGCCAATGTTTATCCAAAGCAATGGCAAATGTTGATAATAAGATCACTTGTCAACAATACATAGTAAATTCATTTATAGGTGATCCTTGGTGGTTAGATTTGATTTTCTGTTGTTGAATAAAAAATGCCTAGACGGAATGAACACTACTCAAAGGAGATAATTGAGGCTAAAAACTTCACATTACTTGCTTAAAGGAGGAGCTTTGTACAAAAGAAATTTTGATGGTATTTACATGCGTTGCTTGGATTAGTAAGAAGCAAAACATGCCATCCTTGAGTTTCATGGTATGCATGGCACTGGACATGGATCTACTGATGCCTTGGCACATTATATTCTTAGATCGGGCTACTATTGGCCCCATGTTTTTCGAGATGCACACCAACACGTGAGGACATGTCAGACATGTCAAACCTTTTCATCTAGGGAACACAATCCAACAATGCCCCTACAACCAATGTATGAGGTAAGACCATTTTCCCAATGGGCACTAGATTTTGTGGAATTTATTAATCCAAATTCATTTGTAGGGCACAAATTTATTTTGACAGTGACGGATTATTGCACATGTTGGACTAAGGCTCAACCCTATAAAAACAACACCACAGGTGTGGTCATCAAATTTCTCAATGAAAACATCATAACCAAGTCTGGAATATCATTTTCCCTGGTATGTGACAACGACCCTATTTTTTCTTCTACTGAGTTTATTCAATGGCTTATGAACACAAAATTGTATTGAAATATTTGTCTAATTACTACCCATAGGGGAATGGAGTAGCCGAGTCTACTAATAAAAACCTATTGGAAGCACTTGGTTAAGAAGCTGCTACAAAATAACCCTAGAGACTGGCATTCCCAATTGAGTTTCGCCTTATGGGCAGATCGAACTTGCATTAAAGACAACTTAGGGAATTCATGATTCAAATTAGTCAATGGCCAAGAGCCAATCTTTCCTATACATCTACAGATACCTGTCCTCAGGTTCATGTAATAATTTTATTCAAAATATGATAGGATAGAATTAAGGTTGACTAATTTCTTAAATATGGAAGAACAAAGAGACGTTGTTTTACAATAGTTCTCTAAACATCAAGTTGTTGTCAAACATTGGTTTGACAAAAGAGCCAAAATTAAGGCTTTTAGGATATCGTACCTTGTATTGTTATGGGATAAAGCTAAGGAGAAGAAAGGAGACCACCAAAAAGTTTGAAAAACTTTGGTTGGGTCCATATCAGATAGCTAAAATCCTAGGTGAGAATGCTTTACATTTAAGCACCCTAACATGAGAACCTATTCCATTGCCTATTAATGGTTAGTTTCTTAAACACTATCTATGTAATATGCCTATTTCCCCCTGGATGGCTGTATTTTTTATTCAAGTGAAAAATCTGATTCCTAACACTATCATGAGGTCCACTGTAGTTCTCAACCCATATTTTAGATTTATTACATATGAGTATTTACAAAAAAAGGGAGCTAATAAATAATCCCTTCATGAAAAGCTCATAAAATGAGAAGAAAAGAAAACTATTGAAAGAAGGAAAACTCAATATCAAATGGATAATTCAAGTATCTCTAATAGGGCTATGGATGCTTGTCTAGTAGTAGAGCAATACTTTGTGAGAATTAGAGGTATATCCATAAGAGTTATAGATGTCTGGCTAGCATCAGAGCATTGCCCATGATATCATTGCACGACAGTTAAAGGACTCAACTTATGTAGCTTGAATCTTAGAAATAGTTGTTCAGGGGTAAAGAAAGTTTTTATATAGAAAGATGCACCATACATACACACACTCAAATTCAAAGTAGCTCATGTTGATTTACATCTGAGATTCTAGCTCAAAATTGCTCAATATATCTCATCCTACCTAAGTTAGAATGTTTATAAACCAAAGGTTCCGGGTGACTGAATTGTTCGTCTTGAAAATGGGTAAACCATTTTCCCAGTCGAGTGGCCATTTATTATGCCTTGCATAACCATCCCATTTTGTTTTGGTAAAAATGGGTCCCCCTTTGTGTTTTGTTTGTCCTTGTGTTTTTTTTAGGTCTTAGGAGTTGTTCTTTTTCCTCCTAAGTCCTTGTTTCTTTTTGGTCTAGTGGAAGCCAAAGTGGAAAGGAAACTAGACTTAGAACTTTGTGAAGGTTTCAAGTTTGGTTTTGGTTTTGATTCTGGCCCCACCCTTTCCTTGTCATTTTTCATTGTGTTTTTGGTTTGTCTTGCGCTCTTGGGTCTGTTTCTCCCTTGAGTTGTCTTTTGTTTGCTTGTGTTTTGTTTTTTGCTCTGGCAGAAGCGAAACCAAAAATGGAAATGAACTTGGAACTTTGTAAAATTTTCATATTCCATTTTGATTCCAATCCCACTCCTGCTCATTTGCTTTGTGTTTTTATCTTCATTGGTGTCTTGGCTAGGCCCGTTTTTCATCCCGGTCCCGCTTCTTGTTGTTTATTTTGTCCCTATATTTGTGTAGGCTTTTGTTCCTTTGTCGAGAGTAGAATCAGAATTAGAACCAAACTTGGAACTTTGTAAAATTTCCATATCCAGTTTTGGTTATGATTCTGCCCCCATATGCCTTGGTTGTCTTTCCCTGCCGTAGGACCAGAACCAGATTCAAAATTAGATAAGAGACTTGGATAAAGTTTCTTGTTCTATTCCCACTTTGCTTCCATGTCTTCCCTACATTTTATTTACACATTGGTTGATTACTCATTTACATTTTTGGTTCCGCGCCCAACCAGCCACATTTATTGCACTAATTATAACCTCCTCACACACGCGAAATCCTTTTTAAATATTATTCAAGGTTAACAGGCTCATTATCTTTATTGCTTAAGTTGTTTTAGCAAACCAGAGCCTAAGTAACTTTGAGAAGAGAATGATTTGATTGCCGAGGCGCATTGGTGAGCAGATTTTTTATCGAATTTCAACCTTTCTTGGTGGCATTTTGAGGTAGGGTCCTTTTCTCGTTCTGTTGACATTTTCATTTTTTGGTTCGTGATATTCTTGAAAATTCACAAGATCTTTCCTATGGATTTTTTCTCATTCCCTTGTTTGTTTTTCATTTCATTTTGTCCTTCTCTTGGGCATGTGCAGGATCATCATGGAAAAAACAGGCCCTTAAGTGGCGAAAAAATCAAAAAAATCAGAGTTAGGCAACTTGACATAAAAATTTGAATAAGTTATCTATATTATTTAAAAAATATGTAAGAATAGAATCTGTAGCAAATTGAATGTAGTTTCTAAACTACTAGGTTTTAAGAAATCTATTTGGTGAAAATTTGAAATTTCAATGTAGTAGTACTTAAATTTAGGGAAAAATAAGAAGTTTTTTCTCCAATAAAATGATAATATTTTTTATAATATATTAGATATAGTAGGACTCATGTCCCGATGTGCATATTTTTTGTAATTTTTTCCAATTAAATAATTAATTATGAATTTTTTTATTACAACTTTTAAAAATATAAAAACTGTATGTTTGACCACCTTAACTTGATCAAAACTTCATGAAATTCATTTTTCTTTTTAATCCTATAGTATGAGAATGTGACACATGTTTTGGATTAAAAAAATGTGATCGTTTGAAAGCTATAGATTTTTTCAATCGGGACACTAATCGTAATTTGAATAGAAAATGAATAATAATTACTTATTAAATTCAAAGTAAAGCATAATTTATATTGGTGGAAAGCTAAGAATCTCCTTTAAAAACCCTTTTCGTTTCATCAATTTTGGGTAAAAAGAAAGTCATTAGCCACATACCCATCATATTGGCACTTTTTTCCCATCATGATCCTGCACATACCCTCCTATTTTTTGTTTTGATTTTTCTATTCTTTCTCATTTGTTTTGTCGTTTTGTTGTTGCATTTGTGGCGTGTCCATTTTGTTGTGCCCTATTTTTAACTAGGGTTGAAAAAAGGGGTCTTCTATGCTTTTGAAGTGTTCAAATATATTTAAATGACCCCTTTGATCTTATTCCCTTGTTGGTTCAGTGGTTTTCATGTCGGGTTGTTGATGCCCTAATTTCCTAAATCGATGAGTCGCACAAACTAGGGTTTGTGCATCGACCTTTAAAAATATCATTCCCTAAAATTCAAATTTGGTCTTTGTCCTACTAAAGGGTGAGGTTAAGCCCCTTTATTTAAAGTTTCCTTATGGTTTCATGTGACCCAAGTTTTAAGCTCATGTGACTGTGTCTTCCAAATTACTTCGTTTGAATGGTAAACTAGCGAAAGTAGATCTGGGAATGAACTCATCCCATAAGTGTATTGCATGAGAGTTAATTCCCTAAATGATCCCACTTATGATGACTGTTGACTCTGGTATTCACCTTTGTTCTTCGGTAGAAGCATAACTAGAGTGGGAAATGAATTTGGAACTATTGACTGGTTCTAGGTTCAGTTTCTATTCTGATCTCGGTTTCGGTTCCAATCCTAATCTTGCTAGTGTTTAAGGGTTTTTTGTTCCTGATTCTTTCCGGATTCGGCTTCTGGCAGATATAAAATTTGACTAAGTATGGAGAGTTATCCTAAAGGAATGTAGAATGGTATGAGAGGTAATGTATGATGTAATGATTTTCATGCCTTTGTGGATCTACTCCAAGGTTTTATTGCAAGAATAGAGGATGTCAAGAGCATCAAAGGAAGATTCTCAAAGAAGCCAAGCTATAGAGAGTTCAAGATAGGGAACCAAGCCTAAAAAGATAAAAGTGGAACAACTCCCTTATACCTTGAGGTATAAGCACCAAAGTCCCACTATTACGGCCAGCAAGGTGGATTCAAATTAGGTGGACATCACAGATACAAACTTAGGCCCATTTAATTATGAGGAGTTGGTTGAAGAAATGTTCATAGAAGATGCAACAGGGATAACACTAAGGATTGTTCAATCCGAATTGGCACATGTTGCCCTCTTTCCTCTATCAGTCCAATGTCCAAAATTCATACTTACCACAACTGGGGCTTACAATCCCATAACCAGACAATGTGTAGACTTGCAAGGAAATATCATCATTGATCTTACTCCACAGATGATAAGGTTCATGTTTAATGTACCTACACCATAGAACCCTAGGAAACTCAATGAGGCAGAGGCATTGAAATTATTTAGTGACAAAAAGGAAGCTAGCAGGACTCATATGAACAAAAAGTGGATGAGAGTTGAAAAGAAACCCTTGATCAAGCTTCCTGATCAGCCCAAGAGATCAGAGTTCAGCAAAGAAATTGGTGACATTATCATGATGCTTTCTAGAGTGTTCAAAAAGAGAGATGCTTCACAATTCAAAGAATGGATGTTTCCATTCATTCAAACCGTTCTGGATGGTAGACAAAAATTTGATTGGCCCTAGATTTTGTCAGAAAGCTTACATAACCAAATTCTTAGAATGCGGGAGACGAAGAGCTTCTTCATGACTTCCTATGTGAGATATGCAACTATAAGGAGGGGCAATTTTTGGTATGTGTAGAATCATCATGGAAAAAACATGCTCTTAAGTGGTAAAAAAATTAGAAGAATCAGAGTTAGGCAACTTGACGTAAAAATTTGAATAAGTTATCTATATTATTTCAAAAATATGTAAGAATAGAATCTATAGAAAATTGAATGTAGTTTCTAAACTACTAGGTTTGTTTAAAAAAAAAAAAGATCTATTTGGTGAAAATTTGGAATTTCAATGCAGTGGTACTTAAATTTAGGGAAAAAATAAGAAGTAGGTGTTGTTTGACCACCCTAACACAATAAAATGATAATATTTTTAATAATATTTTAGATATAAGTAGAGGACTCATTTCCTGATGTGATGCATATTTTTTGTAATTGTTTCCAAGTAAATAATTAATTATGATTTTTTTATTACAACTTTTTAAAAATATAAAACCCATATGTCGACCACCTTAACTTAGTCAAAACTTCATGAAATTCAGTTTATACTTTTAATTCCTATAGTATGCAAAGTTAGAATGCTTGACACATGTTTTGGATTCAAAAAATGATACTATTTGAAAGCTATATATATTTTCAATCAAGCTATCAATGGGACTTTAGTCATAATTTGAATAGAAAATGAATAATAATTACTTATTAAATTCAAAGTAAAGCATAATTTATATTGGTGGAAAGCTAAGAATCTCCTTTAAAAACCCTTTTCGTTTCATCAATTTTGGGTAAAAAAATAGTCGTTAGTCACATAGCCATCATATTGCCACTTTTTGGCCCATCATGATTCTGCACATACCCTTTGCTAGTTTGAATGCAGTTGGGGTAATGGGAGAAGCCCCTGGATAGAAGAATGTGTGGTATCACTATGATCAGTTGACTTTGCAAACTTTTGAGTTGCACTATAGAAGAGTTAATGATCCATTATTGTATGTCATCATTAATCAGCTAACAAGAGAGGCAAGGTATAGGCTAAGTAGAGATGCCATGGAATTCATCATAGAGTGGGGACATTGGTACATACAATACCCCAAGTTCACCTATTTTAGGTTGGTTGGTTTTGATGGCCATCCTCATTTATTGCCCAGATGCTGCAATAACATAATTGTTCTGATGTAGTTCATTTATCAAGCCATAGGAGTCAACACCAAGTTTGCTAATAAACATAAACCTAGTTGTCATAAATTTACCATGAGGTTAGGTGAGTATAGTTGTGCACACAATGTGGCAGAAAAGGTGATTTTTGATGAGTTGATCCTTTTGAAATTAGGCTTCTATACATCCAAAAAATACTTTGATCCCAAGCACAAGATGCAAGGTTTGCTCCCTACAGTTTTTGACAAGAATTTTAGTTGTTGGAGGATTTTTGGATGGACTTATAGGATGAGTATGATTTGAGAAGAAGGAATTATGAAAGGTTTCCCATCCCATTAATGATTATGGGGTGAAGGAAGATATTCTTGACACATTTTCAGATGATGGCGTAACCTTGGATCCCCAGTATGATGTTGACAATGTAGGTACTAAAGACTTGGATTCGATGGATTGGGATGTAGAGGAGTCCATTGACATCAAGTAGATTGCAAGGAATGTACTAGATAGAAGTATTCAGTGGGTGGTATTGAGGATCAAGGAGCTAGAGGCTCAAACTTCTAAGAAGAGGAAGAATGCATGTTGAGAGAAAAGGAGGTAGAAGCATAGGATAAACATGAAGGAAAGCTAGAAGAAGCATGGGATATAGTTAAAGATCTCGAAAGAAAAATGGATCAAATGGATAAAGAGAAGAGGCTAGAAGAAGAACGTTTTCAAATGGAGCTTGAAGTTAAAAGAGTGCAAGAGCAAAAAGATAAGGCTGAAGCTGAAAGGATTGCAAAAGAAGCTACAGAAAGGGAACAACAATAGGTATAAAGAGGTTGATTCTCAACCTAAGACCACCATTTTCTAACCTCTTTCCTCTGCCACTGCTACTTCTTCTTCCACAGAAGTGGCTACTACTCCTACTACTCCAACATGGCTAAAGCTAGACCTTGAGAGGAAACAAATAGTTCAACCTCAGCCTTTGAATTGGGATGAAATGATGAAGGAGATAGAGAAAGAAGCCCAAGAAAAAGGCCAGGGTCCTCCATTCCACAAAGCTCACAGATGTAGGTGAGATTATAGCTAAATGTGCAATCCCTATAGTGGACAAGGACATACAAGATATGCAATTGACAGACTACTAGTTGAGTACTATTAATTTGGGGAGACCCACAAGGAATCAACAAATGTACCTCATTGGCATTGTGGCATCCTCTAGCAAATCTTGAATGATCAAGGATAAACAAAGGAAGGATGAACTTAAAGCCCAATTGGATAAGTTGCATAAGTTCTTGAAGGATGTCTCCACTCATGTTTATCAACAAGCTATTGCTCTAGAGACCCCAATCTTCTTAAGCAAAAAAGAGGCTGATGATTTGGTACAAATGAGAAGTAAAGTTGGGATGCATGATAGATGGGTTGATCAACTTAATCAAGAAGTCGGTGAGGTGATTGTTGATAGTTTTAAAGTCCATGAAGGTATACTGGAATTGGTAGAAGATATGAACCAGCATGCTAAAGTCTTGGAGAAACAAGAAGAAGAATATAGAGAGCATACCAAGAAACTAAAGGACATCAGTAAGGTTCCAAAACAAAACTCTCTTGGAGCAATCAATCCTTGATGAGGATAATGTGGATTTCGTTGAGAAGACATTGAGCATAATCAAGTTTAGATCTAAATTCATCTATGAACATACAAATGAAGTTCAAGAAGCGAGTAAGGACTTGAATGAATGGATTGATGAGTTAGAAGAAGGGATTGCTATTTTGGTCAATGTCGATATCCCTTCCAAAGAAGGTCTTCCTCTTGATAAATTAAAGGAGAAATGGAATAATAGATTTGAGGAGGTAATAGAAAAAGAGGATGATGATGAAGACTTGTTGTTAGATAGACTCATGGACATTAAAGATGAAGTAAAAGCTATTAGGAGGGATTTGATTAAGTTGAAAGATATGCAAGAGTTTTCCTCCAAAAAGATGAAAAAAATAAAATTTGAAGATAATTGGGTAGATGGACTTGATGTGGATATTCTGCAACAAGCGGTCTCCAATTATGATGAATACCTTCTTGAGCATACTACACAGGGATGAGCTGGCAATGGAATATTTTGTCTTGATGGACAACTTTCTCTTCTCTCCTAGTTTGCAAAATTATGACAAAAGTTTAACTACAGATCTCATCCAACAGTTCTACCTTCCTTGTTTGGGCATCATATTTTGGATAACAGGGTCATCAAACATTGAACTAAAGATCAATCAGTGTGGTCACCTCATGTAGTTCCAATTCCTTGATTGGTGGATCTCAATTTTTGATTGAGAGAAGTCAGTGCATGACTTGCCTATATGTAATTTTGGGCTCCATTTGTAAAGGTCAGCTAATTGAAGCAAGATTAGCAGCCTAAGGAGATAACAAATGGTGTTATCATAGTTTTAGGATTTTTTATAAGTTTTAAGCAAGATACTTTGAGAAACTCTGTTTAACAACTTCTATGCAGGACTTAGATACTTTTACAGTTTTATACGGTTCATGTTATTATCAAGTTTGATTCTCAATGGTAGTGTTAATGAATCATAGTCATTCGTATGCCAGTGCATGCTATGCATAATTGTTTCTCATTTGATGCAAACCAATAGAAGAATATGGATTTGAGACTATTTCATTGAATTATATATGAATGGAATTTATTTATATATGTTGATCTGTTAATTTTAGTAATGAGTTGGCGATGTGTTTCAATGTTGGAATGAATTTTTGAGGAATGGATATGGTTATTGAGTTTTTGATTGGGAATGTATGCAATATTATGGGTTAAGATATGGATTGCATCATTTAATAGTTTTGGTTACTTGAGAAAACACTCATTGTTAGGATACATGTCTAGATGTGATGAAATTTATATTCATGTTTTGTTATTCTAAAGCCTTGTTCTATCTTTTTCTATTTATTTACACCCGCCCTTTAAAGTATATTAGTTCACATGATGTAGTTTGTATTCCTTCCTACTAGTAGGTCCCTTGAATATTATAGTTGCATTGGCCATTGAGTAACATGAGCATAGTTGAGAACCAACTACCAGGACCTTGGGAGATAGGTGGTTTTAGAATATTATCTTTTTAAGGAGAAAAAGAATATAAATATTTTGTTTAATGTTGTGTTATTTTGACCATCAACAACAAGGATGAATCCTAGGACATGATGTTATCAGGTGATTTTTAGACTAATGGGATGATGGGCTACTGACACCAAGAATTGGCCAACTTGTTTACCTATTGACCTATACTTGAGACCATGATGTTTGTGTTTACACTTTTAAATTTTCTATACTTGTTTCCAATTGTTTTGCCAAAAGGTTGAAGGTGCTGATTGATTATTGTGGGTGAAGAAAAATGAGCCAGATGGATTTTTTTTAAATATTTGGATGTTTTTGATGTTTTCAAAATGTTATGAGGCTATTTTTTGCATTTTCGGGTTATTGAAATGTCTTTGTTTTTTTGTGTCTCAGGGGTTGATCAAAGATTAGCCTTGCCTACGTTTAATCTTACAAACAACATAGTTCGGATGACGACTTATTTTTCTATTTTGGGAATGCTAAATAACCTTGTCCTTTCAAACAATAAGCTTGGTGGCACCATTCCAAGTGAAATTTGTGGTAGATTCAAGAAAATAGCTTTGCTTGATTCTGTGTATTTACAACATTATGGGGTGTTAGATCCTTCATGGAATGCTTTGGTTGGTAGTATTCTTGAGTAGATTGGAGATTGAATTTGCAATGGTTGAGTTATCTTGACAGGGAAACCTGCATGCCAGTCATGTTCCTGAACAAGTTTTTCTTCTTGGAAATATTACTTTGCTGGATATGTCTTTCAATATTCTTAGTGAACCCATTTTACCTGAGTTTGCAAGACTTCAAAACCTCCAAAGCCTCAATTTTTCTAATAATTAGTTCACTGGTAGTATTCCAATAGAGTTGGGAAATATTTTAGGTCTTGTGAGTTGATGTTTATTTGTAGGTGAAAGTGATATGGGATGGATGTTTTTGGTATTTTGAAATGTTTTGAATGTTCTTTTGGCTTTTGCAAGATGTTTTACAAATGTTTGGATTTTCAAAATTTCCAATGTGTTTGTGTTTTCTAAAATTTTGACCAAGAACCTAACCTAAGGACCTATCCTAGGGGCCTCAGGGGCTGATCAAAGATTAGCCTTGCCTCTATTATACATGCATAGACCACATAGTTTGACTTACATAGACTCATTTATTGATGAGATACAAATAAATGGATTGCCAGATTATTATGACAGACTCCTAAAGGACTGACCCAAGTGTCTTGGGGGATGATCAAAGATCAACCTTGCCTACATTCAGAGCTTAGAGACCCGTAGTTTGACTAGACAACTATGTTTTTGACTTTTTCTAACTTTTTGACCTATTTTTGGATTTTGATATGTTTTGAATGTTGTTTCGGGTTTTGTGTTTTTTTGATGTTTTTGGATTTTCTAATTTTCTGAATGTTTTTGGGTTTTCTGATTTTATGAATGTTTTTGGATTTTTTTTATTTTCTAATGTTTTTGGATTTTCTAATTTTAACGAAGACTTCAAGAATGCACACGAATTTGATCCAATGTAGGACATGCCCCCAGCATGATGCGATAGACTACCTCGATATAGGTAGGACAGATTGACCTTTGGAATTGGTTGAGTAGTATTAGGAGGGATCATGATACGAACACATGATCAAGCTATGATGCAGATGTGGATGGATGATGGATGGAGATATGGAAGTGTGATGGAGGAATGATGTAGAACAAGCTGTAGAGTTCGTGGTGGATGGAAAGTTCTTATTTAAATGAGGCACCTGTTTGCCAGGTTTTCACCAAGGTACTTGCCCAAAGTGCCATCGAAGTGGTTTTCACTAGAGGATGATTTTTTTGTTCATTGTTTTCAATCCTTTTTTCTGAGCTTTTTGGATTTTTATATTTTTTGATTTTTTTGTATTTTTGGATTTACACCTTGGAAATTTAGGCATAAAATTTTTTGAGATGGGAGTTGTTCATGGGATCTTGTAGAGGTTCCCCATCAGGTGTAGATAGTTAATATGCTCCTAATTTGTAGCTTGCTGTGATGATGAAGGGTCCCAAGTTCCACCCAATTGGGTTCAAACTTTCCCTTGCTATTTGGATTTGGTGCATTCTTCTTATTATCCTTTAGTACAAGTTCCTCGACCTAGAAGGTCTGAATCCTAATCTTCTTGTTTTAGCTTTGCTTGAGATGGTTTTGGTACACATGTAGATGGTTTAAGGAATCCATGCACCACTCATCTAGTAATTCCAACTCGTTCAATCATGAGACCTGATATTCTTCATCTATAATGAGATTCTGCAATGACATCCTCATGGATGGGAGCTTGATCTCAATCGGGAGTATGGCTTCTAATTTGTAGACCAGGGAGAATGGGGTTGCACCTGTCGACATGTGGATAATTATTTGGTAGGTCCATAGGGTGAGATTCAACTGCAAGTGCTAGTCACGACCAACTTCATTGAATGTCTTTTTCAGGATTTTCAGGATAGTTTTGTTTGTATCCTCAGCTTGGCTATTCCCTTGGGGGTAGTATGGAGTGGTAAAGCGATGTTGGATTTTGAATTTTTAGCATAGGTCTCGAAGATCCTTGTTTTTGAATGGTGTATCGTTATCTAAGATAATGGATTGAGGGACACTGTAGCAGAAAATTAAGTAGTTCAAGATGAACTTGGATATCTGTTTTCCTATAATGTAGGTCATGGGAATGGCCTCTACCCACTTGGTGAAGTACTTAGTGGCAGTGATGATAAACTTATGTCCACTAGATGAGGTGGGGGTGATTTTTCTAATGAGATTGAGCCCCCACTATGAAAAGGGCCATGGTGTTATGATGGGATGGAGATCTTGAGCTGGTGCATGGATTGGGTCCCCATGGTGCTGACATTGTAAATACTTCTTGACATTTTCATGAGCTTCTCTTTCCATTGACGACCAATAGTACCCAGTTCTCAACAATTTCTTAGCGAAGGTCATACCACTTGAATGTGAGCCACAAATGTCATTGTGCACCTTAGTTAAAGCGATCAAAGCCTCCTCAGCATTTATACATTGTAACAGGGTTCCCTCAATGCTCCTACAGTATAGGGTGTCTCCTAGAATGACAAAGCAGGATGAATTTTTAACAAAGGTTCTTTTTAGGCTTAGGGATAAATCGGTAGGGAGGACTCCTATTCTCAAGTAGGTGTATACATCATGGTACCAAGGATCACCAGGACCAACAATTTCACACACAAATCCAGGCTCTGGTACCTTGAATACTGGTATGAGAAGATGCTCTATGAGGAATTCATGCTTAGGGACACTGTATGGGATATCCAGTAATGATCCAATTATCACCATAACATCTATTGCTCTATTGTTTTCTCTAGGTATCTACTCGAATGTGATATCAATGAAGGATTCTTTGAGGATTTCTACTAGTTTCTTGTATGGATTCAACTTGTAATCCTTCATTTGATACTCATTATTCACTTGATTGATGATTATCTATGAATCTCCATAGACTTTTAGTGCCATGATATGCCACTGCACTACTATTTTTAGTCCTATGGTAAGAGCCTCATATTCTACAACATTGTTTGTGCAAGGAAATCCAATTTGTATGATCTAGGTATGTAGTCTCCCTGTGGCATGATAAAAAAGACCCTAACTCCTAATCCATACTGTGTGTAGGAAACATCAAAGTATAATTTCTAGTGATTTTCTATGGTTAGGTTGAAGATTGATTCATCAAGGAACTCTAATATCAGTGGGTTTTCTGAATACATTGGTGCCTCTACTAATTGATTTGTAATGACTTGTCCCTTAATAGTCTTTCACTCCACATACTCGATATTATACTATGATAGGATCATAACCCACTTAGCCATCTGTCCTGTGAGCATTGCTTTAGAAATCAAGTATTTGAGTGAGTCAATCTTGGCGATGAGTTTTATTTTTTGAGCTAACATGTTGTTCCTAATCTTCTGTGAGGTAGACACCACTACTAGACAATCCTTTTCGATGAATGTATAGTTCAACTCATGCCCTACCATAGTTCATATGATGTATTAAATAGCTCTTTGTCTTCCATTTTCATCATTTTGGGCTAAGAGAGCGTCGAGAGTTGTTGTTGTCGATATGTACAAAATCAATGGCTTGCCTGGAATAGGTGGCATAAGAACTGGCAATGTGAGCAATATTCCTTGATCTTGTTGAATGCCTAATCACACTTCTCATCCCATTTGTATGCTACCCACTTGTGGAGTAGATGAGAGTAAGGGATAGCCTTGTCTACTAGTTGCACTATGAATCAGTGGATGGACTGGAGTCATCCTTGTAGACCTTTTAACTGTTTCAATGTCTTTGGTGCCTCCATCTCAAGAATTTCCTTGACCTTAGCAGGAACTGTCTCTATTCCTCTCATGGACACAATGTATCCTAGCAAGTTCCCTGATTGTATGCTGAAGATGCACTTCTTTGGATTGAGTCAGACCTTGTATTCCTCAAGTCTGTCAAAGATGGAACTTAATGCTACTATGTGATCCCACCTCTTTCTAGATTTGGCCAATATGTTGTCAACATAATCTTCCACAGTCTTATGAATCATATCATGAAATATTAGTGACATGGCCCTTTGATAGGTTTCTCTCGCATTCTTTAGCCCAAACAACATCATGTTCCAACAATATGTCCCCCACGGACAAGTGAAAGTCATTTTATGTTGGTCCTCTTTGGCTATCATGATTTGGTTATATCCAGAGAATTCGTCCATTAGAGACAACATCTCATGTCTTGTGGTCATATCTACGATCATATCAATTTTTGGAAGTGGGAAGTCGTCCTTGGGACATGCTTTGTTTAGATCTCTAGAATATGCGGAATCGGATGCCCCGATTATGGGCTTTGAAATGGGTACAAGATTTGATACCCTTCTAGATAGTTAATTGACCATCTGAACTCCACATAAAGGAGCTTACGTAGTTCCATTTTGATGAATAATTCTATTTGGGGATGCATTTCCTTAGCTTTTTCTCATAGGCTTTGCTTCAGGATAAATGCTAGATGGTGACCACAATTTCTAGATCAAGACCGGGCATGTCAGCGGTCCATGCAAATTTGACCTTTCTTTCCCTTAAAAAGTAGCTACTAGAGCTCTTGTTCACAATGAAACTAATTCCCCAATATAAAAATGCAATAATTTCAATTGTTTCCACTAATTAATCCCAAAACTTTTATGCACAAATTTTAATATAATATTTATAGTTCAAGTAAAGACTTTGAAATTAAATAAATTGATCAATAATTTCACTCAATACATTCAAGCATGCTGTCAATAAATTATTAATTCAATAAACTCAAATATTTAAACACTTTATTGCTCATACAATTTATTAAGCTTTAATACTTATCTTTGGAAATGTGCAGAAGAAATCCCCAACTATTGCTGGAATGGTCCCTGGTTCAGCCTCTTCCCTCTGTGAGCAGTCTGGGAGGAAAGTAGACTTTGCTGCTCTACATGAGTGCTGGTTCCACTGGAACAATGCTCGACACTCATGCCACAAAACCATGCCATGGACAAGATGGTCCTGAGTGCACGCACTTGTACCCCAGGTTGGACGCCCACTGTAGGAGTGCCCCTTCTCCGTCCTACTCACAGCCTGCTAACCTAAAACCCTATTCCCGCAATGTGCTCCACTTCATTTTCCTCTTGAATATTTTTTTCATCCCTCGAAACAATTTAGTTTCACGAGTTTTATACAACACAAAGGGTTGTTCCAACTGACACACCCTTTCAAAAATAATTACATTACAACATCCCGTGAAAACTCCAATAATTATTTTATCACATTTATTTCTTGAACTATTATATTAATTCTATTTTACTTTTATTCCTTTTTTCTTCCATGGGGAAAAAGTCACATAACAATTCTCCCCCTGTAAATTAACTACTATCCTCAGTAGCACACAATGCATCTGCATCACAACTCAAAAGTACATAATCAATAATTGAATAAACTGATATTAAATACTTCAATATCTCATACTTTGTTTGAATTCATAGACTTTTCTCTTTTCCATTAGCAAGAACTTTCAAGAGAGTCATTTTTTTCCATCATGACAAAACTATAGATACATATCAAGAATTTAGAATTGAAGAAACTAATGCTATTTTATATGTTTAATCACATATTTTTAACTTAATCAAATTTGTCTAATGTAACTTTATCATTATATTTGCAAAATTATTATCATGTGTTGACATACATTTACCTAATGAATAACATGCATAACCCATACTATGTGGTTACTCTATCAACTTTACCATTTTACCCACTCGTAACTCCTTCAAATTACATAATAATTACTATACATATCCAATACTATGTGGCCACTCGTAAAATTATAAAAGTATAATCTATAAAATTAACATCATTCCAAGATGATATTCATGCATTCTGGACTACACGAATATCCTCCTTTCATATATCAAAATCAATGTAAATAAAATTTTAGCTCTATTCAATAAGACAACTGTACTAGGTTATTGGGTTGATCAAGTCCAATAAAAAAGTACAATAGAAAAACAATCCATTAAACACCTTAAGAAAAAGAAAAAATAATACATTATGACTACCCATAGGGTACTTCATAGAAATACTAGGTCCAATCTTTCTCAAATTCCTATACCAAATACAATTAAACGGAGACTAGTACACAACTACCCCTAAAATTATTATTTCACAAGGTAACCCAAACAAACTTTGGGGAAAATTGAGAATCCAATAATGTAAATTATCATATTTATTAATATTAAAGAGTGATTATAACACCTAATCTAGTCATAACATCTTTCAACATATATCACTTTGTCAAAGACTCATAGGTAATTAGATTCAAAAATAAGAAATGACCAATTCCAACTATGTGACATTTTCTGGACTTCTTAAGGCTGTAATTTGTATATCCATGTATCTAGGATGTGTAATTCAAGTATAGTTTTTGCCTAGATTTGCTTTGATCCAAAATTCTAAAAAAAAATAAAAAATTATTGGCATGAATCTTCAATAGCCCTATTGTTTTCTTATAAGTTTGGCAACATAGGAAATTTCAATAAAATTATTAAAAAAAAGAAACATGTGAAAGATACATAACCTACTTGCATATCATAGAGAAGGTCAGAATAGATAGTCTCTCCCCCTGTAAGATTTGACATGTCCCTATGTCTAAGCCTAAGAGCCTATTTGTTTTTTATATCTTAAAACAACATGGTGTTATTCTCACCAACTCATTCCAAACACAATATCAATTTTCCAAATTTAAGATGTGAATCCAAGGACCTATGGGTTATGGGCCCACAACATAATCTAGGATAGAATTAAGTAACCCTAGATTTGAGTATATTATCACAATCATTGAAATTCACCTTCCAACTTTACAAAATACACCTAGGCCCAAAAACTAAAGGTTTTAGTTTTAAAATCTATCTTAAGATTATAACTATCAAGATTTTAACATAGATAAGAAAAATATGTTGGGTATAAAAAACCCATAGAATTATATTTGAATATGTATCTCAACACAATATTATGACTTTATAGCCTTGACTACTAATACAAATCCTTTTAAGCTTACATCAAAATAAGTTCCTATGCACTAAAAGCTACTTCTTGTGAAATTTAGGTAATAGATCCTTTAAATTAGATAGATTCATTTAAAATAGTCAACACTCATTTTAATCCATGTTTAAACTCCTAGTACTCACACATACAAATATGATCATAAACATGAGTTAATTTAATAATTAGATCTATAACTCATAGGTAGGTTAAATAACTTTTCAATAAACTTGAGAGCCATAACCTAATAAACTAAAAGACACGTCAACCTCTTGTAAAAAAAATAGGTCCCAATAATTTCAACTATAAAGTTAAACTATAAATAAGGAAAGCAAACTTCAACACATTACTAAAACCATATCCTCAAAATTTTGTTTTCTTTTCATATATATATATTTATACACACTAGCAACATGCTATTATAAATACCTTTTGCATTTGTTATCACTTAGATACGATTTGAATTCTAAATGGAGAATCAGAGTGAGAAGTCTATCGAATCCTATGTTAGAAGTAGCTATCCGCCAGTCTATAACACCTACGACCACTACCATTCTTCTACTCCATTAAAGGATTCCTTATTTATTTCTCTTCTAAAGTGGATACCATGTAATTTTTGTTGTCTTATTTCAGTTACAATGTTTGCGATTACTAAAATGTCTTTTCAACTCGACCCGAGTCTTTCTTTATGAACCACAATAATTAAAATATAAAAAAGATAAAACCATAGTCTACTACAAATCATAATAAAAAAGAGGTTTGAAATACTACAAAGTATAACTATTTGAACTTTTATTCAGACCTTTAAAGTTGTATATGAAACAAGCAGCACAAAATAAAACGAAAGGATAAAAATGACCATACTAAATCTTGTATTTGAATTTATGAGATATACTGAACCATGGAATAAATAAATAAATAAATAAATTCATAATGCTCAATGTTGTGTATTTTTTCGTATCTCAGCATTAGGAGGCATTGATTACACTAATGTTGCGAGCTTTTCTATTTGTTTTTGGGGGTATTGATGATGTGTATTTGATGCACCAAATTATCATCTAATTCCTTCTCCACTATCTTCGTGGGTCTATTCTTGGTACCTAATGACTGGGAGTGAGAATACTATACTTGATTGCTTGTGTTACGTATTTTAGAAGAATTTAAAAGTTAGGAGAAATGAAGGTTTGAGGTGGATCTGTCAACCATATTAATATTGATACATTAATCTCTAGATAATGTGAATTTTTTGGAAATGTCTGCAAGTGTAAGAGGATGCAGAAGTTCTACTCTTCACCTGACAATTGCATTTGTGTGAAGTTTTCTAAAGAATTTTAACAAATCTA